>OY727109.1:9400000-9875000 GCA_963402855.1 Ormia ochracea | reverse complement strand
TAAAAAAAAATACCGTATAAAAAATAAATCACTTCTACTGTCCCACTAACAAGCTGCTTCATGTGGCATTACATTTTTATTATTTAAAAATTTATTAAAAACGATTTGACAATATAAAATCGGCGGCTTGTGCACTGCAAATTAACTACTTTTCGCTAAGAATCTAAACAGCATGCATTAAGTTGTCTTATCGAATATACAAAAAAAAAAAAATTAAATTAAATTTAAATCTCCAAATCTGGCATTTTTACTTAAAGAGGATGGAAAACCAATTTCAAAAGTACACACATCATTATTAAAATGGAATATTTACACGAACGAAATGAGGATTGAGGATTCCGCTTGTGCGAGTATGAGCGTGTTCTATTTGGTAGCAGCCATACCGCAGTGTTTTTATTTGTTATCTAACGACAAACATTTAAATTGAATATTTGTTGGCCACATTTGCACCAGTACAGGCAAGAGAGGAGAGTGTAATAAAATGAAGAACGCACCCACACGCATACATGTTCTAGAAAATATTCATGTTCACACGTTGTTACTTTCGCCGTGCCATTCGTGTAGTCACATGTGCGCTTGCATGGATCCTTTTTTGTATTATCAAGGCATCACACACATTCTTATGTACCCATCGAATGTTTACGTTTGAAATACAGGATCAACATACAAACACACATACACTCATACACACACGCACGCACTTAACATTTCACTACTCCGCCATACACACTCTAAAGCAAACATTTTGGCCACCAACATTCCCCATACAAAATTTATTCATTTAAACATGTGAAATGTTTGTTTTGCCGCTTTTTATACTTTTTATGAGCAGTTTTTTTTTGTGCAATTCAGCATCACCAGACTTATACTGGCAATCTGAACTGAACTTTTACAATTGCTGTGATTTTGGCAGTTGTTAACACTGAAAGAAATTACCGGTATTGATAAAAAAATTTCCAGAATATTGCGGCCAGATACGTCCGGCATCAATTGGGTTTCCAATTGCATTTAAGTCGTTCACTGGCTTTTAGAATGAAGCCAGCATCAACTTAATGGCTGCAAGATACACTGATGAAATGATCAAATGGTGATGAAAATGAAGTATCTGTGCAACTACCTGTTCCAAAAATAGGGTAAAGGTGTGCTTTAGTTCTGTAATATGTTTTCTGGCTCTTATCATAGAACGGCCCACTTTAGGGAAATGAACATTCGGGTAACCTTATTGGCGAAATGTAACCGCAAATGCTGCGAGAATTTAAATATATAATTATGATTTTTTTTAGAGTGTATCTCTGCTGCAAAGTCTATCGCCTTTCTATTTCTCAATATCGCCCCAACCATAAACTGCAAGTGATTTCAAAGCAACAAAACTTGCACACATTCTCGCACACGTAACTATACGTAAACGAAAATATTACATTCAATACACAAACACCCACACAACGCATACAACTGCACACACACACCCACGCGTGCATATAAACAGCTTCAGTAAGCACACATTTTGTAGTCATTTGACTATAATCGGGAGTCTGTTTTATTTGCCACATCAGCAGTTAGAATGTTAATGGCAGCTCGAGCAAATGTTACCAATAATAACAAGAACAACAACGGCAGCAGCGCCTGCAACAACAACAACAATAATAATGCCAGCAACAGCAGGATTTTGTGAACAGTTGTGCGGACAATTTACTTTTCAAACGCCACAACTAAACGTTGATTTTATTTCCAGCACTTTTTTTATATATATATATTTTTTTAATTTTTTTCATATTCTCACCCCCAACCCCACCACCAACTCACAACTTCTACTGTTTGTTCGCAAAAGCTGTCACTGGCACACATCACACTCTCTTTGGAGGCCAAAGCCAGTCCCGTTTGTATATTTCATTTAAGTTTTAGTTTTTTCCTTCTTTTTCTCTTCTTTTTTTCCTTTTTTTGTGATTTCCCAATTGCTGCTTGTGTGAGTAAATCTTTCCTAATGGCGTTTTTCATCATTTGCCGCCTGATGCTGTTGTTGCTATAGTTTGTTGGCTCTACTTTAAAGCTGGTCCTGCTTCGGTGATGGTTAATGCTTCTGCTGTTGATATTTTTTTTCTTTAGCAGAACAGCTTAAGAAGTTTTTTCAAACCTACTTCAACAGTATAAGAGTTACAGTGGGCTTGAGTTGTGTGCGCATACTTCCAAGTAAAGGCTTAAAATACTTCAAGTCACCCTGTTTCTGGACAGGCACAAACTGGCTTAAATATTTAAATTGAACAAGGGTTTACTACTGAAAGAGTCCGCTTACAAAATTTTACATGCCAACTGCATTGAGTTAAACTTAGGCCTAGCTAAAACGAACGCATTGAAGAAATTTGTACAGGGTGTGACACATTTTATAAAGCTCGCAGCCAAGTGGCTTCCACTTTAATGCATTGTTGTCTCGGCAGTGAAACAACGACCAAAAGAGGAAAAGAGTAAAGATGAGGCCCTCGCGTTAGGCCCCGTACATGTAAAAAAAATGTAGTGGTGGAGAACGAATAGCTTGAAAAGCTTGCTTAAAATGTCACATATCACATTTTCACGACTGTTTAAAGTTGTATAAAAAAGAAACACAAGCAGCCTTGTACGTGTATTTAATTACTTTTAAGTTTGCAATGAAAAGAACTCAATTGTTATTTTGACATTCAACAGTCTGTCATACAAGTTACACCATTAAATGATTCTATAATAAATAAAAAATTGAATAAAAGAAAAAACCTTAAAAAAATTATTTTTTTTTATTCTGATCAGGATATTTAATTAACTTCAAAGATATATATACTCTTAAAATGGCAGTGAATGATTAACGCTTCAAGATGTGAGCTCATATTTGTAGCATATGACAGGTGGCTCAGTAACAATATAACTCATACGCAACACTCATTGGATCCGTAGCTTTTCGGCTCAAAATGCCAAATCGGAAAGGATAAATATGAAAAATTTTTAACAAATTAATTTATCTCTAAGTTTGCGCAACTAAATATACAGACTATAATATGATTTTATATGAAAAGGATTATCAGGGATAAATGCAATGCCGTAAGGCAGAAAAGGGACCATAATTTGTTAGGATACATAATTATAGAGAAAGTGAAACTTTTGCGTTGCAACTCTTAATTTTGTAGTTGCAACGGAATTGAAGGGGTTAATTGTGTTAGATGTATTAATTTACTCACATGAAGAAAATGGTCAATGTGCAGATATAAAATTTCATATTGTAAACAGGCTCTTCATAGAGAAACAAATAGTTGATTTGTTTGAATAGTTTATACTGTGAACAGGGACTTAATGGAGGCACACATTATTTCTTCATTTGAATTGTGTTTTTAATTTTTGAAAAATTAATAGTTCATGGTGTGAACAGTGCCATAAATTTCTAATTCATTTGAAATTTTTTCATTTTTTCTGAAGTATTTGAAAAGTACTTTGGAGTACTTCTAGGCTGTATTATACAGCTTTTTATCTAATTTTTCATCTACTAAAAATATTTAACAATGTAAAGTAAAAGCGAGAAAATTTGTTAAAAAAATTTAGTTTCAGTAAAAATACTCGGCGATTAACTTTTTAATCGTTTTATTTAATTTTTTTTTTGTTTTCTTTTTTAATGCGTATACTTTTTGTGTGGGATACGCTGAAGGAGCACTGCAACCAAGTGTTTTCAATGTCTGATATCTGCTGGTGGCTTGCCTGCCGGTGTGTTTACCACTACTCATTTCAAATGGATGTGGATGTGTGCCCGAGTAAGTGAGTGTTAAGCGTTATGCCAACAGTTCAATTGGCTCCTCTTTCAATTTCTTTTCGTTTTTTTATACATTCATTTTGCTTGCTTATTTCCTTCCTCAATTAAAGTTTGTTTGTGTAAAGGACTTGGATGTTTGCTTGGGAGTGTGTGAGAGCAGAAAAGGACAAGTGTGTGTAAGTTTCCGTAAGATATATTTGGAAGTGCTTGCGTTGCATGTTTATCACCAGCTTAGGCACAGTGGCCCAAAATTGACTCAGAGAAAGCAAAAAAAAAAAAAAAAAGAAAAAGAATAGCAAAGCAAAGCCACGACGAAATTAGACGAAATTAGGCGAAATTCTCTCAAGCAAAGACATGCAGATTTTCAGGCATCTGGTGAAAGCAAAATTGGTTTTTAGATTATTGTGTAGAGTGGCAAAAGTTTAATCTGCGAGGAAGTAGAAATAATCGAAGACCAGCAGCACTTTGATTACACATTGTCGCCAGCCAGAGATCTGCCCAGAAAAGTAGGCAGTAAAACTGATTGAAGAGCGAAGTATACAATTAGCCTGTTGAAACTGAGAATAAAATTTCCCATTGAAATCATTAAAAGTCGATTGTGTGAGTTGTTGAAAATGCACTTGAATTGATCATGCAGCCCACAAGAAGAGGTTAAATGGACTCATCAACTTTATGGAGAGCGAGTAAACTCATTTACATTTAATATTGAATTGTTGATTTTGTTTTGTCAGCTGTCATACAAATCTTAAAAAATTTATCAATTAAACAAAAATACAATTTTTTGCTGCACGAAGGCTTGAACCCGGTAGCTCCAATTTCTCAATAAAAATTCTTGGCCTATTTCACTTGCACAATTATCACGCTGCTTGTGAGCCAATTAGAAAAATTTTAATTTTAAGCCATTTTTAAGGATCTTTAAAAGTCAAAAGGATTGCGGTTTTAATGCCATAATCCATTTTTTCTTTGGAAGACCTCTCACCCTGTGTCAGGGTTTGGAATTCAAGGAATTTTCATCTGATTTTAACTCATACTTGTACAATTTCAGATTTCAATTACATTATTTATTTAGGGAAAACTTAGGCAATTCGAATTACATAGTACGAAAATGGAAGAAAGGGATTTAAGGAAGCTAAACGTCCAATCGGCTTTACAAAATGCATGAAAGGAACTTCAGCAAAAATAATTGCAATATTCTTCCAAAATGCTGCCACTCATTGCGTGATTGTGCTGATGCGTGCAGCCTGTTGTTGGTTTTATGTTAACTTAGCCCCACTGTGCTTAAGCAAATTTCATATATAATTTGTTTGCTTTAATTTCTAAATGTTTTAGAGCATTTCTCACTTTTATACAGAGCAGCATGTGCTGATGGCAGTAATTATATATTTTTGTGTTTCCTTACAAACATTTTTTAATTTCTTAAAGCATTTCAGTATTTACTTCTTCCCCCACCGCAATTAAAACTTGCCGAGTAATTTTGTGTATGGTATTAAATTTTTGGGAAAATCTCAAAAAGGAAATAAATTTCAAAGTGATTTTGATAAACTGCAACCAAAATCATTACAAAATGAATGAAGCGGGAAACTGATGGTATCAAAGCAACTGGGAGCTTGTAATTGATACCCGCAAGTGATTAATTAATATTAATTAAACCATTAATTTTTTTCTAAATATTCAAATAATTTTAAATAATTTAATTTAACGTTACAAGTTTTAATTTAAAAAAAAACAAGTTTGAGCTTGAAAGCAATTATTTCTTTAGCGTTTGAAAATTTCAAGAAATAAATAAAGCGAGCGTGTGATCTTCTAGCACGAATTACAATTAAAATCATTTGCGTGCAAGCGAAAAAAAATTAAAAATTTCATAAATTTTTTTAAAGGTAATTTTTAATAAACGAGATAAAACTTAAAAACTTTCTCTGCAAAAATACTCACTTTTTTCATTAAACATGCAACATCGTTACTTAATAATTCACTTCCATAATTTAATATTAAACTAACTTCGAAAATACTTGCAAACACACACACACACAAACGCACAAATTCACGCGGATCGAGACTAACCTGAAAAGAAAAAAAGAAACAAAATAAATAATAAATATAATTTAAAAGCATTAAATAAATAACTTTATTGACTTGAAATAATCGCAAACAGTTTTATTGGTAAAGAATGCTAAATTAGTTCAGCGTCTGATGCTAACAGGAGACTAATTAATGACTAGACATTCACTAGACATTCACTAGACATTCACTAGACATTCATTAGACAAGTGCTAAAATTAGCTGCTCGTAAACGCATTTTACTTTCCATAGAAAAGTATCACCAAAACTATTTAAAAGTTTTTTGTCAGGCAACTTTCAACTTTCGTTCAGTGTATTATGTCGAAGTCAATCTATTTTTTCAAGCACACTGAAATCATTTACTGTCTTTGGTTTAACCCATTTAAAGCCCAACTAAGAAATAATGATAAGCAAAAAAAAAAAAACAAATTATTCCTTTTTGTAAAATTTATATGTATATCTCCATTGAGCAAACAAATAATAATTTTTATGATCAATAAATAATTTAATTGATTTTTAATCAATACTCTTTAAATCATATTCCAATAAGTACCAAAAAACTACAGTGGGCGTAAATGGGTTAAGAAATAGAGGAAAATACAGTAAATAAATAAAATAGTTTCATATCGGAAGAAATTTGTATGTTGTGTAAATTTGAACAACTTTTTCAAGACTTGCTATGATTGGGTTTTTGTAATTCCCAATTGATTTTCGAAAACATGACCATAAAAAACAATAAATAATATAAAAAAAAACAAAAATTTACTCATCAATCAATACACGAGAAGGGACTGTTTTGGAATAGCAAAAAGTTGACAGGTTTTATTTTAAGTTTGAAATAGTTAGATATATTTTATTGCCGTAACAAAATTAGCTCGATTCTGCCACTAAATTTACTCGCGATAAATAATCGCTGAATGGAGATGAATTAGCAAAATTGAAAATCTGAAGAAATAAAATCACAAAAAATCAAAAGAAGGGAAAAACTAAAATTTGCTTTAATGAAAAATAATGCTGAAGACAACAAATACGGCCAAAGGTACCAATTCGTCTTCATTTTTACCCTCAAAAAGTACACTACAAGCACGCGATGTGATCAAAACAACCGTTATTTTTAATTGTTTCCAAAAGTTTTTTTTTTTATTCATGAGTAACTAACTATCTTGCCTACCTCAAAGTGATCGCCCTCAGCCATCACTTTTTCCAATTCACGAAACATTTCTGAAACGGGCTATTTGGTGTGGCCAACAGTTCATGTTTCGATTTTTCTTTTATCTCCTCAATCGTAGCAAAACCCATTCCTTTCATCGGTGTCTTCAGTCTTGGGAAGAGGAAAACTTCAGCAATCAACAGCTCCCAAGTAACGTTCTTTTTGCTCAAAATTTAGTAAAAAATAGAAAAATCGAAACTTTTTTTATCTGTCAAAAACAAACCGACAATCCTAAACGTACCAACATACGTAACTCAGAAATTGGAAAATACCGTTAATTTTTTGATCACATCTCGTAGGCTACAAATCGCATATGTGTCAGTTTCCCCCCCCCCAAAAAAAAGTTATCTAAAGCTTTCCTAAATTTGAGACCCCAAAATGATAAATAAATATTTTCAAAATGCACGCAAATGTGTGCAGCCAAATACATCAAGTAATCTGTGTTACTCTGTATTTGTACACAATTGTACCTGCCACACTGTTGCTTTACGTATTTGTGCATGTGGGTATTTTGACCAGATTAATTTTATCAGTGATGTAGAATTAACATTTTGTTTAATTACTCAAGCTTATAAATAACACTGCATTGTTATCGTCATCATCTCACGATATCATTGCCCCCCTCCCAGCAACACCAACAGCAGCAACAATATTGGCAAATAACATATTCAGTAGCCCTCACAAAATACTGACAACATTGTTTATTTATTCCAGCACACTTGCAGTTGGACAAGGACATCAAGCTGCATATATACAGTTTGCACACTTACGAACGAATAAATGCAAACCCATAAACACATTATGCACGTTATCACTCGTTCATTCACTCAGGATTATCGTACACATCACAACTAATGGACGCATGAGAAAATCTGACATGAATGCATCTGTGTTTTTGTTTTCCTTTTTTAACATTTTTTGTGTTTTTGTTTCTGTGTAAAACTATTGAAACAATTATTGAAGAAAATTTGTTATTGTATTGGTGCAGGACGATGGCAAATACGAGTATCTGGCACGATGTAAAACAAATAAAATATATACATAAATGAACTGTAAATTAAAAATGGTAATTTATTAAATAAGATTTTTATACATTAAAGACAATAAAGAGACCATTTCTGGCCGTTGCTTAATTATAAATTGAGTAGTCCAGCAAATGGAAGGAAGCCTTGAAAAAAAAAAAAACAAACACTAAAACTATTTTTAAATGAAATTATACAATTAATTTAATTTCATTTAGGCCATTTACATATAGAAGAATTGTTTTTTAAAATACTTCAGTGCATTTGCTAGCATGCTAAGATGGGCATTAATTAATTCCGGCCATTAATTCATATCTTTGAAATGCATATATAAATTATATGCATTATATATATAAATTATAATGCATATATAAATGCATATATAAATAAATTATTATATTTTATATAATATATAAAATAGAATTAAAAAATAAATTTAAAAATGATATTTTTCCTTTTCATCCTTCGGTTTCCTTTTGGTCACAACTTGTTGCATAATTTAAATATAAATTTGAATTGTAAATAAAACGAGAATTACAATAAACAATGGCCAAATCTTTTTTTGGATTTATATGTTTTTTTTTTAAATTAGTTTTTATCATTGAAATTGTGTTTAATTTTTATTATTAAGTTTTATAACTTTTAAACTAGCGAGCTTGCAGAGCTTTCGTAAGGAGTCATGACGTTAAGCCCCTCGTCCTCAATTGTAATGCACTTGATGAAAAGTGCATCTAAGCTGCTTTCGAGTTTTTAATTAGTTATGCAACAAGCACAGAGATATTGCTTTTTTAATAATTTTAAAAGGAATGGTTTTTTTTTTTGTAATCCTTTTGCTTAGCTGATTAGTATTTCTTGCAAGAAAATATTTCTTTAAAAATTTGCTCTCACAAATCAATTGAGAATTAGAAAAATGTAAATTTAAACTGTATCTGATACGAGTTTATTTTATTGTGTCTAGAAATTTG
This sequence comes from Ormia ochracea, assembly GCA_963402855.1. Taxonomy (NCBI): domain Eukaryota; kingdom Metazoa; phylum Arthropoda; class Insecta; order Diptera; family Tachinidae; genus Ormia; species Ormia ochracea. The sequence continues at coordinate 9,865,982 of OY727109.1, read as the reverse complement.
GTTTGAATATTTTAAATAATTTTATTTTAAATGGAAAAAAACACTTTCGGCAAGTTTCATTTAAACGCGGTTCTCTTTAAAGGTAACCAGAATAAGATGCCGGGGAAATTTCGCTTAAGTTTTGCGTTTCTTTTTGTCTTCCTCCTGCGTCTTTAAATCACTTGCACTTTGCTTTTTACTCGTACAATATTTTTTCCGTTTCCTTTTTTTTATTTTAGTTCTCCAATTTTTTTTTTTCTTTTTTTTGTTTTGCCTCAAAGTGGCTGTAACATCATTAACAGCATTTTATTGTCTGCTTGAAGGACCTGCTATTTATTTATTGCGGATTGTTGTAAATGGCTGGCTGGCTGGTGATGTCGTCTGATTCTATTGTTCTGGATGATTTGGAAAACTTAATTTTGTCGGCGATACAAAATGTCAGTTGCAAATGAAAGGCACTATATGAGGCCATCAAATAGCCAAAGGAGCTCTTGCCGCTGATTTTGTTCAATGTGCGTGTGTATAGATTTCATTGGCCCTCCTGTTTTGACGTGATAGTTACACGCTGTGTGTTCTAATTGCAGCTCGTGCTGGTTTTTTATGCCATTCATGGCTTCAAATTGAATTTCATTTTCGATTTAACTTATTATTTAATACAACAGCAGGTCACTAAATTTAAAACTAAACAAGACGTTTGATAATTAAAGTTCTAAATTTAAGCTTTTTGTTAAAGGTTTGGAAAATTTTACCTCGGGCCCGCCCAAAAAAACTTTTCTTTATTCCTGCGATTTGTATTTCAATTTGCTTTTGGCTAAAAATATTTCTTTATTTACACAAAGCAAAAAAAAAAGAAGAAAATTTAGCTTTTTAAAAAAGTTTAATTTCTGTTCATTTAAGCTGATTAAATAATTGATTGACTTGAATACGCATTTCTCATACTGCAAGTTTGTTTAAAGAAAATTAAAAAATCTATTAATTGAAATTAAAATTGAATTGATAACGAACTAAATAAATGCCTTCAATTATTCGTATTCTTCACATTTTTCATTCATCACTTCCTATTCAAAATTAGTCATTATTTTATTTGCAAAAATTAAAAAAAAAAAAAAAGAAATCTCTTTCAGTGGCTGCTGTTTCATTTATTTCCTTATTATTTGACGGGGCAGCCCCCTTCCAGCTCATTTAACAAATGATTGACCACTTGTAACAGCTGACAGCTGTTGGTAACGAAATAAATTGTTGGCCATAAAGACTCCCAAAAGTGTGCAGAGAAGGAAGCGAGTAAGGAAAAGAGAAGGAGACATAAACTGTTTAAAAATTCATGTTTTTTAAGAAGCAGCAGCGTAAAATGTATTACAAACAACAATAAGAAAAAGTCTGTGTAAAAAGTTTGACTGATGGTCGCTAACCAGCCAGCCAGCGAAAGCATTGTGACGCGTAGCACAAGCTTTGAAAGCCAGTGGCTGACAAATGATGCAGCAGCAGGTGGCTTACGATTCTCGTGCACTGCAATGGAAGCAGGTATGCGTAATAATGAATGCAAAGATAACCAAAGATGAACTAAACTGAATTTGTAACAACTCCTATTGTATTGGGAGGCAAGCCAGTGTTGCCAAAGCTATATTTGTTGAACTCGTTTTCTTCGTTGTTTACTTTGAAGCTGCTTTAAGCCAACAAAATTTCTATTAGTTTAAATCAATTCCGTTTTCCTACACTAAATATAAATTCTGGGGAAATTCTAGGAAAATGGCAACTCTGCCATTGCAAGCCAGTTAGAATTATTGCCGCAATGGAATCAATGGATGCATGCTGGCTGGCAATAATGATAATGATGGTATGCGCTGATTATTAAGAAATTGATATTTTAAGCTCTGGCTGACAAAAAGCTATTTTATAATTAATGTTCTCGTTCGCTTTTGTTACTTCAGAATAGAGCAGAATTAAAAGCGAATGATTAATTTTTGGAGCCTAAAGAACTCGTTTTTTTTATTATTCTTCGTTTCTTTTGCATACTTTGTATGCAATGCAGAATTTTGAGACATATCTTTCGGTTTAATGGCATTGAATTTACAATGATTCATACTATAGCATCGGTGTGTTTAATGTAACACAGCGTAACACGAAAGGCGTTATTGCCAGCATTATTAGGTATGTGAAAAATTTAATGATGTCGATAACGATATTTTTTTCGCTATATAAATATTCCTATAGTATTGCTAAGAAATTGTTGTAAATGACAACACGAGTTCGGAAGTTCATCACGCCTTAAGCCACCTTTGTCACAGTCCCCTCAAGTAGGTGATAGCAATGTCACTAATGGCAAAACTAGGCAAGGTAGTCAGCAGTGATGCTTAAATGATCGTTTGAATGAGAGTAACTGTGGATGTGGGGATATAACTGATGAAGCTGACTACGCGACAAACTTCTCAGGCAAGTGGTATTGTAGCCATCTAGTATGTAGCCATCTAGTATGTAGCCATCTAGTTTCTACTCGTCTAGTTCATATGTTTTTGTAGCGTTGCAACTATATGCAATACAACTCTGCAACTTTGTAAATATTTGCTGTGTATAAGCCTGATGAGGATACGAGCCGGGATTCTTATGATATGAATTTATGTGAGCATGTATGGTGTGTTGTTTCCTCATCACTGAGGTTACTTGTAAAATGTTGGATCGAAATAAAGAAACCCTATCAAGCGTGTAACGTGCCAGCCAAAAATATTCGTACACGTACGTATACAGGTTAACATCTTCATGGTATGCATACATCCATACATGCTTACATATACCACAGATACACATTTACAGAAGCTTTTGAGTAATTTTAAACAGGATATTTGCTACAGCAATCATGAGAAGTTCTTCATGTAGCACACAATACACCTTAATTGTTGCCTGTGTAGGGGGGCATGAATGTGTCTTTAACTGTATTTGACATTGATGGCTTTTGATATTGTGTAACTTTTTTATTTTTTTTTCCATAAGCATACATACATATGTACGTACATGCATACTCGTACATTTACTCTGTGCTGTATGTGTGCCGGCTATACAAAGTGCAGGCGCAGCTTCAAGTGTATGTGGTCGTAATTAACAAAAGGATATTGATTATGGGTAAACATTTTAATTTTCTATTAGCTTTTGTAGTCAACGGCATTAATGGAGAAATAAAACAATCATCGAGGTAAATGTGCAAAGTTTTGATAGGCCAGTTTGAAAATGTCATCTGCATGCAGAAACATGCATATATGCATACCCAACCATACGTACACGCAAACGGGCTAACAAAACGAATTGTTATTTGATAGCTTTTCCATAAAATGCTTGTCATTCGAAAATGTTAATTAAAGAATGTTTTATAAAAAGCATTTATTGTCCTAATAAAAAATTAGATCTACGTAAGCATGTGCCTGAGCACACGTTTGAGGCAATATTTCCAAAAAAAAAAAAAAATGTTACAAAGAATGGAATAAAATCGATTCTACTGCATAAAATAAAATTATAAATTTGCATAAAATGGAATTAAAAAAAAAAATTGAAAAGAAAATTGATTTTGTCATTTTAATTTTTCCATTCGTCTTTTTAAAACAGAATTCAGAAATACTTGTAAGCCAAGAATGTTTTCTTGTATAATATGAATCGAATATGACAAATAAAAACTATTAATATTATTTTGTATGCAAACATTTGTTGAGCAACATGTTGCTTGAGAGTTGCAAAATTGAAAGGTAGTTTTTAAAGAGTTTTACTAATTCGTGAGAACAGAACTGGGTATCTATAGAAAGTTGAAATTCAAACTACAGAAGGCATAGAAATTTTGCCATTTTGCAGCGATTTTTAATTGAAATATTTAAATATGAAAAAAAAAAATATTCTCAAAACAAATGAATGAAATTATACTGAATATCAGACTGGCAGACGAACTTTGTAGGCATGTGGTATTGCAGCCATGTAGCCACGTAGCCATGTAGCTTGCAACACAATAAACTACAAAAATATACGACCGAACGGACTTGTATTCAACCAGTATCAATTTGTAAAATAACATTTAAAAAAGCAAGAGTCAAAAGTATCTAAGACTGGATGAAATTGTTTCGGCAGGAAGAACTGCGAAAGCTTTTAACAGCGCCTGGAAATACCAATAATAAAAACCTTTGAAACAATTCAAAAAACCTAGAAAAACTTTTCGACTACTTCACGGTTCAATTATGCGAATAATTGCAATAATTTTTTAAATAAATTTCTTTCGGATATTTATAAGAATTCAATGTTATTTGCATGTTTTTTATTTCGATTAATCGAATAATTTTTAAAAATAATATTGCATTATAACTTTAAATACACTTTTCACTTGAGAAAAAATTAAACTAATAAGCGATTATTTCAACATCGATTAAACGAATAAATAAAAAAAAATAAAATATTAACCCCCTATAATATCAATATTAATAATTAAACTCCCAATTTTTATAATTTAAAATAAAATATTTAAATAAATAAATAAACAATTATTAATAAAATATAATAATTAAAATTAGTAACTAAAAATTAATTTATAAATTTAAAATATTAATAATTAAAATTAAATATTTATAAAAAACAACATTAATTATATTTATAAATATTTACATAATTATTTATAAATTAAAATTAAATATTTATAAATAATCAATATTAATAATATTTTTAAACTATTAATAAATATTTTAAATTAAATCTATAGCTCTATAGCTTTTTTTCGAATATAATATTTCTATTATTCTATTTTTTTCAAGAAGGTCGACGTAAAAAATATTATAATTTACTTTATTTTTCACTTGAATTGGAAATCAAGGATTGGCTTCCACTCGAGCAATACTTTATGCCAGACTGATTAAACTTGTAGTGGGATAGCGCGTTGAGAGTATTTGTAAGCAGGTTTTAAGGCTTTAGGACTTCTTTAAAAAGCTTATTTTATTTATAAAATGGTTCCCCAAGGAACCAATAGTCACTCTGTTGCACTCTGCGACTCACTTACAAATCGCAGGGAGTCTAAAAAGGATCGCATTTCGTAAACGATGAGTGACACGTCTCAATTATAATTAAATTAAAATTAATTTTTTCCGTAGAGCCAGATATAAATTAGGCAAGTCCTTTTTGTCTGAGTAGTATAGTACCCGGCTTAAGCACTTGCAAACTGATTTGTGGAATTTTTTTTTTACTTCAAAGTCAATTAGCTCGTTGGTTTGGCCGCCTTTTTAAAAACTTTCTTTGCCTGCTTTTAAATTCTGCTATGCCGATAATTGATAAACTAAAATTTATTTAAAAGATGTCAAAGCTTTTTGTCAAAACTAATAACATCTTCCTTAAACGAGTATTTGCAGTTAACAAATTTTAATTAGAAACACTTCTGCAAAAGCAGCTGAACCAATAAAGCGTTTTCGTTATCTGATTAAAGCACAAAAACAACAAAGCTTAAAAATAAATTATCTCTGGCATTAAACTTCCTACCTTTTCATAAATTTAAGCAGCCATGAGTTCGCTTTGCGTGAGTCAAGAAAAAGACAAATCGTTGCGACAATAAATTCAGACACAGTTCAGCATTTAAAGGAGCAGTCAGTTTGCCGGCAGGACTGCCGCCTATTTTGATAAACCAATAATGACAACATCACGTTGCTGTTATCTTTGAGCACTTGTCAAACCGTTGTTAACGAAAATAGCAACATCAACAACTTTATGCAGCCTGATTAAGCAGCCGGGGGAAAGGAGGGTGAATTCAAATGAACAGTTCTGTTTAAGCATTGGATGTGGGCAGAAGAAAATTAAGAATAATGATTTTTCACTCAGAATTCAGCCAAACAAACACTGCTCACAGCTCACAACAACTACTTGTAAATTCAAAGGATCAGCCAAATCAACTTCCCAACAAACAAAGCAGCCACTGCAGTGGAGAGCCCAGACAATCAGACACAAACAGTCAGACGACAATTGGAACGAAGTGTGAGTTAATGTTTGTTTACGTAAAAGTTGAAGTGGAGAAGTGTACGAGTGTACGAGTGTGTGTGTGTGTGTCCGTGTGTGAGTGCGTGTGAATTTGTCTTTTCGTATAAATAAATGTGTTTACATGATGATATGACCAATAACACAGGCGGAAAGAAAAAAAGTCATCATCAAAAGCACTAACGAGAGCAGCAGTGACACTGTGAAGGAGTGCAGGAAGTTGTGTGTTTAAACAACTTCTTTATCGCCACAAAACACACCACAGAAAACAAATAAAAGAGCGCACTGTTATTGAATTGTTGTGCTGATAATTCGGAACAGCAACAGGCATTTCAATGCTGCTCTTAGCAAAATGCGAGCACTCATACGTAATGCTGCCCCTTAAATGCGAATACTTTTAGGCCAGGGGTGGGAAATGTGTGTGTTTTTTCATTCATTGTCAAAAACAATTTGGAAAGAATTTTTTACTTTCTTTCTTTTTTAAATGCTTGCACAGCAATATTGAAATAATTTTTTTCTTTTTTATTTATTTACTTTAAGCTTTTAACATTCCAAAAACACAGCTTTTGGCCAAAGAATAATAACTATTTTTGTCAAAGACTGCAGTTGCATGTATGCGCTGTGAGCAGATCGATGCATTTTAAATAAAAAAAGAGGAGCATGCATAAATTTTATTATGATTTTTTAATTTATTTTTATATAATATTTACGTTTGTATTTTTTACTCGAGCTTAAATTCTTTGCCATGACATGAATTTTCCAGCACATGTATGAGTGTCCAACACGTGAATAGGTAGCCTTGCACTGAATAGCAAATATGTACATGCTGACATACTCGTATGTGCATATGCAGGGCGGTGCTGCGTAAAAGCACGCACTTTCAACTTATACATTTATTTAATTTTTTAGTGTTCTTTTGCTTTTTTATATGATACAAAATATAAAAATAATTATTAAAATCTAATTTTCTGACTCTTTCAACTCAAAAGACTTTTTTTGAACATTTTCTGGTAACGCTGTGCAAGAATAAAAACCATGTGTTTTACAAGGCAATTTCTGCCCTGTTGATTTGCTCAGGGCAATAGTGCAATGCCTTTTGCACTGCGAAAGGGCAACATTTTTTAGAAAAGAACACGCAACCCTTTCACAGGGCAACACATTTTCGAGAAAAGAACACAAAATTGCCCTCCCTGCGGGTAGTGTTGCCTTTTTTTGTAGAAAAGAAAACGCCATAATACTTCTTTTACTACATATTGATTATATCCTTTCTTCTGTTTATATTCCCATTTTTTCCTAATGGACCACTAATTTTTTCTACACAAACCTTTCCAAGTATGAACAACTTTCTTTCATAGGTATTGATTATTTATCTTATTAGGTACTAATTCTTTCTTGGCTTAGGTTGCAATAAAAAGAAATTCCATGAGAAAGGAAGGAGTTGGGCAGTCAAAAATCACTAAGTTAGCTACCTTATAAAAATCGCAATATTTTGTGTTTTTCAATAACTGGCAAATATATAAGAAATATCCTCGTATTTTGAGACATACAATCAACTAGTAAAAGTACTATAAAGGCCAGTTGAGCTTAAAAAAATTTGGATTTCCATTTAAGAATTACATCCAGGAGAAGGGAATCATCAAATCGAGCATCCTCTTTACTTTTAATTAAGTTTTTACCATTTTAACGAATTTTCACGATTGGAATTCAATTAAAGGAGTAATTCCATGAGAAAGGAAGGAGTTGGGCAGTCAAAAATCACTAAGGTAGCTACCTTATAAAAATCGCAATATTTTGTGTTTTTCAATAACTGGCAAATATATAAGAAATATCCTCGTATTTTGAGACAAAAAATCAACTAGTAAAAGTAGTATAAAGGCCAGTTCAGCTTAAAAAAATTTGGATTTCCATTTAAGAATTACATCCAGGAGAAGGGAATCATCAAATCGAGCATCCTCTTTACTTTTAATTAAGTTTTTACCATTTTAACGAATTTTCACGATTGGAATTCAATTAAAGGAGTAATTCCATGAGAAAGGAAGGAGTTGGGCAGTCAAAAATCACTAAGGTAGCTACCTTATAAAAATCGCAATATTTTGTGTTTTTCAATAACTGGCAAATATATAAGAAATATCCTCGTATTTTGAGACAAAAAATCAACTAGTAAAAGTAGTATAAAGGCCAGTTCAGCTTAAAAAAATTTGGATTTCCATTTAAGAATTACATCCAGGAGAAGGGAATCATCAAATCGAGCATCCTCTTTACTTTTAGTTAAGTTTTTACCATTTTAACGAATTTTCACGATTGGAATTCAATTAAAGGAGTAATTCCATGAGAAAGGAAGGAGTTGGGCAGTCAAAAATCACTAAGGTAGCTACCTTATAAAAATCGCAATATTTTGTGTTTTTCAATAACTGGCAAATATATAAGAAATATCCTCGTATTTTGAGACAAAAAATCAACTAGTGAAAGTAGTATAAAGGCCAGTTCAGCTTAAAAAAATTTGGATTTCCATTTAAGAATTACATCCAGGAGAAGGGAATCATCAAATCGAGCATCCTCTTTACTTTTAGTTAAGTTTTTACCATTTTAACGAATTTTCACGATTGGAATTCAATTAAAGGAGTAATTCCATGAGAAAGGAAGGAGTTGGGCAGTCAAAAATCACTAAGGTAGCTACCTTATAAAAATCGCAATATTTTGTGTTTTTCAATAACTGGCAAATATATAAGAAATATCCTCGTATTTTGAGACAAAAAATCAACTAGTAAAAGTAGTATAAAGGCCAGTTCAGCTTAAAAAAATTTGGATTTCCATTTAAGAATTACATCCAGGAGAAGGGAATCATCAAATCGAGCATCCTCTTTACTTTTAGTTAAGTTTTTACCATTTTAACGAATTTTCACGATTGGAATTCAATTAAAGGAGTAATTCCATGAGAAAGGAAGGAGTTGGGCAGTCAAAAATCACTAAGGTAGCTACCTTATAAAAATCGCAATATTTTGTGTTTTTCAATAACTGGCAAATATATAAGAAATATCCTCGTATTTTGAGACAAAAAATCAACTAGTAAAAGTAGTATAAAGGCCAGTTCAGCTTAAAAAAATTTGGATTTCCATTTAAGAATTACATCCAGGAGAAGGGAATCATCAAATCGAGCATCCTCTTTACTTTTAATTAAGTTTTTACCATTTTAACGAATTTTCACGATTGGAATTCAATTAAAGGAGTAATTCCATGAGAAAGGAAGGAGTTGGGCAGTCAAAAATCACTAAGGTAGCTACCTTATAAAAATCGCAATATTTTGTGTTTTTCAATAACTGGCAAATATATAAGAAATATCCTCGTATTTTGAGACAAAAAATCAACTAGTAAAAGTAGTATAAAGTCCAGTTCAGCTTAAAAAAATTTGGATTTCCATTTAAGAATTACATCCAGGAGAAGGGAATCATCAAATCGAGCATCCTCTTTACTTTTAGTTAAGTTTTTACCATTTTAACGAATTTTCACGATTGGAATTCAATTAAAGGAGTAATTCCATGAGAAAGGAAGGAGTTGGGCAGTCAAAAATCACTAAGGTAGCTACCTTATAAAAATCGCAATATTTTGTGTTTTTCAATAACTGGCAAATATATAAGAAATATCCTCGTATTTTGAGACAAAAAATCAACTAGTAAAAGTAGTATAAAGGCCAGTTCAGCTTAAAAAAATTTGGATTTCCATTTAAGAATTACATCCAGGAGAAGGGAATCATCAAATCGAGCATCCTCTTTACTTTTAGTTAAGTTTTTACCATTTTAACGAATTTTCACGATTGGAATTCAATTAAAGGAGTAATTCCATGAGAAAGGAAGGAGTTGGGCAGTCAAAAATCACTAAGGTAGCTACCTTATAAAAATCGCAATATTTTGTGTTTTTCAATAACTGGCAAATATATAAGAAATATCCTCGTATTTTGAGACAAAAAATCAACTAGTAAAAGTAGTATAAAGGCCAGTTCAGCTTAAAAAAATTTGGATTTCCATTTAAGAATTACATCCAGGAGAAGGGAATCATCAAATCGAGCATCCTCTTTACTTTTAGTTAAGTTTTTACCATTTTAACGAATTTTCACGATTGGAATTCAATTAAAGGAGTAATTCCATGAGAAAGGAAGGAGTTGGGCAGTCAAAAATCACTAAGGTAGCTACCTTATAAAAATCGCAATATTTTGTGTTTTTCAATAACTGGCAAATATATAAGAAATATCCTCGTATTTTGAGACAAAAAATCAACTAGTAAAAGTAGTATAAAGGCCAGTTCAGCTTAAAAAAATTTGGATTTCCATTTAAGAATTACATCCAGGAGAAGGGAATCATCAAATCGAGCATCCTCTTTACTTTTAGTTAAGTTTTTACCATTTTAACGAATTTTCACGATTGGAATTCAATTAAAGGAGTAATTCCATGAGAAAGGAAGGAGTTGGGCAGTCAAAAATCACTAAGGTAGCTACCTTATAAAAATCGCAATATTTTGTGTTTTTCAATAACTGGCAAATATATAAGAAATATCCTCGTATTTTGAGACAAAAAATCAACTAGTAAAAGTAGTATAAAGGCCAGTTCAGCTTAAAAAAATTTGGATTTCCATTTAAGAATTACATCCAGGAGAAGGGAATCATCAAATCGAGCATCCTCTTTACTTTTAATTAAGTTTTTACCATTTTAACGAATTTTCACGATTGGAATTCAATTAAAGGAGTAATTCCATGAGAAAGGAAGGAGTTGGGCAGTCAAAAATCACTAAGGTAGCTACCTTATAAAAATCGCAATATTTTGTGTTTTTCAATAACTGGCAAATATATAAGAAATATCCTCGTATTTTGAGACAAAAAATCAACTAGTAAAAGTAGTATAAAGGCCAGTTCAGCTTAAAAAAATTTGGATTTCCATTTAAGAATTACATCCAGGAGAAGGGAATCATCAAATCGAGCATCCTCTTTACTTTTAATTAAGTTTTTACCATTTTAACGAATTTTCACGATTGGAATTCAATTAAAGGAGTAATTCCATGAGAAAGGAAGGAGTTGGGCAGTCAAAAATCACTAAGGTAGCTACCTTATAAAAATCGCAATATTTTGTGTTTTTCAATAACTGGCAAATATATAAGAAATATCCTCGTATTTTGAGACAAAAAATCAACTAGTAAAAGTAGTATAAAGGCCAGTTCAGCTTAAAAAAATTTGGATTTCCATTTAAGAATTACATCCAGGAGAAGGGAATCATCAAATCGAGCATCCTCTTTACTTTTAATTAAGTTTTTACCATTTTAACGAATTTTCACGATTGGAATTCAATTAAAGGAGTAATTCCATGAGAAAGGAAGGAGTTGGGCAGTCAAAAATCACTAAGGTAGCTACCTTATAAAAATCGCAATATTTTGTGTTTTTCAATAACTGGCAAATATATAAGAAATATCCTCGTATTTTGAGACAAAAAATCAACTAGTAAAAGTAGTATAAAGGCCAGTTCAGCTTAAAAAAATTTGGATTTCCATTTAAGAATTACATCCAGGAGAAGGGAATCATCAAATCGAGCATCCTCTTTACTTTTAATTAAGTTTTTACCATTTTAACGAATTTTCACGATTGGAATTCAATTAAAGGAGTAATTCCATGAGAAAGGAAGGAGTTGGGCAGTCAAAAATCACTAAGGTAGCTACCTTATAAAAATCGCAATATTTTGTGTTTTTTAATAACTGGCAAATATATAAGAAATATCCTCGTATTTTGAGACAAAAAATCAACTAGTGAAAGTAGTATAAAGTCCAGTTCAGCTTAAAAAAATTTGGATTTCCATTTAAGAATTACATCCAGGAGAAGGGAATCATCAAATCGAGCATCCTCTTTACTTTTAGTTAAGTTTTTACCATTTTAACGAATTTTCACGATTGGAATTCAATTAAAGGAGTAATTCCATGAGAAAGGAAGGAGTTGGGCAGTCAAAAATCACTAAGGTAGCTACCTTATAAAAATCGCAATATTTTGTGTTTTTCAATAACTGGCAAATATATAAGAAATATCCTCGTATTTTGAGACAAAAAATCAACTAGTAAAAGTAGTATAAAGGCCAGTTCAGCTTAAAAAAATTTGGATTTCCATTTAAGAATTACATCCAGGAGAAGGGAATCATCAAATCGAGCATCCTCTTTACTTTTAATTAAGTTTTTACCATTTTAACGAATTTTCACGATTGGAATTCAATTAAAGGAGTAATTCCATGAGAAAGGAAGGAGTTGGGCAGTCAAAAATCACTAAGGTAGCTACCTTATAAAAATCGCAATATTTTGTGTTTTTCAATAACTGGCAAATATATAAGAAATATCCTCGTATTTTGAGACAAAAAATCAACTAGTAAAAGTAGTATAAAGGCCAGTTCAGCTTAAAAAAATTTGGATTTCCATTTAAGAATTACATCCAGGAGAAGGGAATCATCAAATCGAGCATCCTCTTTACTTTTAGTTAAGTTTTTACCATTTTAACGAATTTTCACGATTGGAATTCAATTAAAGGAGTAATTCCATGAGAAAGGAAGGAGTTGGGCAGTCAAAAATCACTAAGGTAGCTACCTTATAAAAATCGCAATATTTTGTGTTTTTCAATAACTGGCAAATATATAAGAAATATCCTCGTATTTTGAGACAAAAAATCAACTAGTAAAAGTAGTATAAAGGCCAGTTCAGCTTAAAAAAATTTGGATTTCCATTTAAGAATTACATCCAGGAGAAGGGAATCATCAAATCGAGCATCCTCTTTACTTTTAGTTAAGTTTTTACCATTTTAACGAATTTTCACGATTGGAATTCAATTAAAGGAGTAATTCCATGAGAAAGGAAGGAGTTGGGCAGTCAAAAATCACTAAGGTAGCTACCTTATAAAAATCGCAATATTTTGTGGTTTTCAATAACTGGCAAATATATAAGAAATATCCTCGTATTTTGAGACAAAAAATCAACTAGTAAAAGTAGTATAAAGGCCAGTTCAGCTTAAAAAAATTTGGATTTCCATTTAAGAATTACATCCAGGAGAAGGGAATCATCAAATCGAGCATCCTCTTTACTTTTAGTTAAGTTTTTACCATTTTAACGAATTTTCACGATTGGAATTCAATTAAAGGAGTAATTCCATGAGAAAGGAAGGAGTTGGGCAGTCAAAAATCACTAAGGTAGCTACCTTATAAAAATCGCAATATTTTGTGTTTTTCAATAACTGGCAAATATATAAGAAATATCCTCGTATTTTGAGACAAAAAATCAACTAGTAAAAGTAGTATAAAGGCCAGTTCAGCTTAAAAAAATTTGGATTTCCATTTAAGAATTACATCCAGGAGAAGGGAATCATCAAATCGAGCATCCTCTTTACTTTTAGTTAAGTTTTTACCATTTTAACGAATTTTCACGATTGGAATTCAATTAAAGGAGTAATTCCATGAGAAAGGAAGGAGTTGGGCAGTCAAAAATCACTAAGGTAGCTACCTTATAAAAATCGCAATATTTTGTGTTTTTCAATAACTGGCAAATATATAAGAAATATCCTCGTATTTTGAGACAAAAAATCAACTAGTAAAAGTAGTATAAAGGCCAGTTCAGCTTAAAAAAATTTGGATTTCCATTTAAGAATTACATCCAGGAGAAGGGAATCATCAAATCGAGCATCCTCTTTACTTTTAGTTAAGTTTTTACCATTTTAACGAATTTTCACGATTGGAATTCAATTAAAGGAGTAATTCCATGAGAAAGGAAGGAGTTGGGCAGTCAAAAATCACTAATCACTTACCAAAATCACTTTTTTTTGTTATTTATTTATTTTGTGTTGTCTTTCTTATTTATTCTTGATTTTCGTAGGTTCTAATTATTTATTATCTTAGGTGTCAAATACCTTTTTCTTAAGCATTAGCTATTTATTTTCTTAGGTATAAATAATATTTTTTTTCCTTCCTTAAATATTAATTATTTTTATGAGGTATATCCTCATTATTATTAGATTTTTATATCCTGAGGTGCCAAGACAGCCATATAGAGAAAGCAAATCATAAGAGATATCTAATATATATTACAATTATTTTTAGTTATAACTGATTAAGGCAGGAGCGCTATTATTTAATGTGTGAAAATTAAATATTTTATTGAAACGGAATATGAAGAACGAGAATCATGTGTGATGCAGGATTACATCGAAGGAATATAGTACAATTATAGTTGTGGTTTACATAAAAATACTCAAAGCACAAACGATTAAGTATTGTGGCAGCATCAGCAGCAGGAATACAAAATTATTCAGAAATAATCACTCACACAGCCACATTCACACACAAATACCGCAAAAAAACAAGATATAAAATGTTCAAAAAGAGGGTGAAGCACAACAACTAATACAACAACTTGTTTTGTTAACAATAATTTTTGTATGTTTTAATGTTCGAGACCAAAATAATATTTGAATTAAAGCACTCATATGCACACAGCAACATATGCACGCCCAAGTATACACACACCAACAAAAAGAATTCATATAAATTAACTCATACAGAGGCACTTGCACGAGTATTGTCATAAAACAAGAGAGTGGAATGAAAAGAATTGGAGAGCAGAAGGAAATAAAACGACTTTTGCATCTGACAGTTTCATAATTAGATATTCAAAATCTTTAATAGCATGTAACGATAGTGGCACTCTGTGGCACAGTGTGGCACTAAAACTGTTTTGGCTTCTGCTCGCGAAAACATGTTGTTTATTTGTATTTGCAACTGTGTCCTGCATGAGATTGACTGCAATTGTTAGAATTTTTTTTTTTTTTCAAAAATTAATTAAGATTTTTTTTTTTTTTGTTATGAAAGCAAATTGACATTTCCATGCATTTCGTTTGGAATTCTCGTATGAGATTAATAACATGCATTGGTTGCGAAAGTGAGGGGAAAATCTTAATATTTTTCAAATAATTTTGTAACAAGAAAAGCATGAGTTTACAGTTTTAAAATTAATGAGATAGAATTGAAAAAAAATCTAGAAAATACGAGATCAGTGTTAAATTTGACGGAAGCTAAAGCACGAAAGCTTAAAAGGGTCGTTATAAAATTTCTATAATATTTCTTATAATAGCATAGAATATCACCTAAGAAACTAAATAGTTAGGATCTAAGGAAAGAAATTAATTGTACCTAAGAAAATATATAATAAGTACGTTATGAGGTGTGTTCAAATAATAACCGTTATTTTCATATCACTATAAATAAAAAAGCTTAAACCATTCAATATCTATTTAATATAAAACCATATTCAAAAGTATTTATTTATTCATCGATAACTATCTAATACGACTCAGATATAATAGACTTATGCAAGCGGTTATTCCAATCCTCGAAACATTTCTGAAACGCGCTTTTTGGCGTCGCTAACAGCTTGTACAGCCATCGTAGCAAAACCCTTGCCTTATATCGATGTCTTCAGTTTTGAAAAGACGAAAAAGTCAGCGGGGCCCAAGTCCGATGAATAAAGTGGCCCAGGCATGATTACGGTTTTATTTTTGGCAATTATAACAGAAAAAAATGTAAACGAAAAGAAAATGAAAACGAAAAGAAAGGTAACTCAATATATTTGAAAATAACAGTTATTTTTTGATCACACCTCGTAAAAAGCCAAAGCCTAAGAAAGGAAGTACGTGATACATAAGAAAAAAATATGATAAGTATTTAAGGATATGATAAGCTAATACCTAAGAGAGATGGAGAACGGAAAAAATTTCTAAGGAGTAATTAGTACCTAAGAAAAATTAGTAGTTGATACCTAAGAAGTACCCAATACTTTTTTGATAATGGGTACTTCGCTGAAATCAAAGGCAATGTCAATTTCAAATGCTCATTATTTTTGAATCATAATTTCCTATTGGGGCTTTCAAGTTAAATTTCAATGTGTTTAATGCATTTTACCTCTTTACAAAATTTGTATTAAATTAAACTATTTTACGTTCTGAATGGAATTTCATAAACCACTCAAATTTCTATTCAACCTTTATTATTTTTGTTAAACAACTGCTAGTGATGTTTTAAGCAAACCAAAAAAAAAAAAAAAAAAAAAAAAAAACAAGCAGATAACAAAAGCAAAAAAGAGCATTTGAAATACAATTTATAATAAACAACCGAAATCAAAGCATCGCTTACGGTGGAATGCAAATGAAATGCCAACACAACAACTTAAAGCAACAACCATTGAAATAATCATATAAAATGCAATTGTCGGAAAAACAATGAAGTGGCATACGGCCAAGACGAATGCGGCACATCCTTCAGATGGATCCATTTCTATACGGAGATGCCCTCGAAGTCGTAAAGTTTTGAGAAAGCAGAAAATATTTTTAATTTTTTTAAGCTCCATCATTCTTCTGTAACATTCTCTTCCACAGATGAATTAAACTTGCAACAAATTGCAAAAAGAAAAAAAAATTAATATAAAAAAAATAATTAAAATGGAAAAAGTAACTAAAAATATAAAAAAAAAATGAATTAATTTATTAAATAAAAATAAAAAAAAATTAAATAAAATAAAAAATATATTTTTTGTAATAATTGTTTTTTAAAATTTTTCCTCCTCAAATGTTTCTTACAAATTGTGAAAAAATATTTTAAAAAAAAAAAACCAATAAAAATTATTATATGAAACAAAAATATCTGAGACTTTAGGAAATATATAAAAAAATAAGATGTGAGACAGATAGAGAAAATATTAAAAAACAAAAAAGAAACTAAAAAACCAAATTAAAAAAATAAATAAATAAAATAACATACATATAATGAAATAAAGTAAAAGAAATATATAATAAAAACATTAAAAAACTAATATACAGTAAAGAAATAAAAATAATTAAAATAAAAATTTAGTAAAAGAAAATTAAAAAAAAAATAAATACTATTTTTTATAGAGTGAAAAATAAAATATATTAAAATTACATTAACAAAAAAAAGAAATAAAAATTAAATGGAAAATAATGTTAAATTTACAATATAATTTAATTATACAATAAAATGTATATAATTATACAATAAAATTTAGTAGATGACCAAAAACTTGAATAAAATTGCATTTAATTGAAATAAATATTATTTAAAAGAAAATTAACTAAATTAAATAAAACAAATAAATGATAATAAAATAAAGAAAAACTAATAAAATAAAATTAGAATAAATAAATCAAACAAAGGAAGAAAATATATTAAAATTAAATAGAAAAAATAAAAAAACTAAATAAAATTAACAGAAAATTAAATTAAAAAATTAAATTAAATTAAAAAACGAAAAGAAAAAATTAAGTTAAAACTTTTTATGATAAAATAAAATTATGCAGAGCACAAAAAAATAAGATACTAAACAAAATAAATTAAAGAAATTAATGAAAAAAAAATTAAATTAAATAACAGAGAATGTACACAAAAATAGAAATAATTAAAATAAGAAATTAAAAAGAGAATATAAATATTTTTTTTTCTTGGAAAATCGAACAAAGAATTTTAAGAAATCAAGTCAATGAAATTGTTAACATTATGATTTTCTTTACCTGCACAAATTTCACGAATGAAATATGCCAGCGTAGGGTGCACTCTTTAAAAGCTGAAACTATTGAGTGAAAAATATCTCAAATGCATTTTCTAAACAAAACATTCTCTTTGAAAAGAACACTCGTACCGCACACGAAAAAAATTAAATAAATTTTAAACAAAATTGACGGGCGCTGCCTAAAAAGAACTGCAGCTAAAATAAATTCTGAAGTTTCGTTTTTCTCTCTCCTTCTTTCTATCTCTCTCGCTGGCTGTAACTGTAGTTAGTAGTGGCAGTAAATGTGGTTTTCGTGGAGTCCCTTGTTTTCGTTTCATGTTTTATAGTAACGGAAATGTTAATATGAAAGTAAAACATAGCAAAAAAGGAAACAACAACACGAACAACAAAAACACTTCCATGACTAAATCTGAAAGTGGCATCACCAGCAGGCATTTAATGTCATTTTTTCGCCTCAACAGAAGAGAGGAGCAATTGAATGGAAGCTAAACATTCAAATTTCAAGGATTATAAAGGATGATTTACAACGAAAGTTGCTGTAAAATGTTTTTGTAAAAACTCCGGCATTCCAATGTGGACTTGATCCTAGGAATTAATGGCAGGCCCGGAGTAACGAAATAAAACAGCTGATTTTAGAATAATTTTTTAAACCAGTCCGCCACAACTGCCGCTCATCGCTTCTATTAAATTAGTAAATTCATTTGGGAAGAGCAAAATCCAAAACAGGTTTCAAGTGAATATAAAAAGCGAAATTCCCGAAATAAACTTTTAACGCATCTGCAATGAAAGGTGGGGGTATGTTTTTTACTCTCTCACAAATACCTTAAAAACAAGAAACGAATGAAAGTTATTAACACTCTTGATTTATTGGAAGAATTGGAAAGTTGCCAACTAGGAACTTAAAAGCATGTCGAAGGATGTTCCGCAGACATCTGCCCCATGTTGTTGGCAGCCGCCAGTTTCCATAATGATTTTTGTTAATTGAAAAAGTCGCCAGTTGCCTTTGAATGAAAATTGTATTTTAAAGCAAAAAAATTTGATGGAATGGCAGGGGTTGCGCCGTGCCACTCGTGCCATATTTTCGATATTTCTTTACAGTTTGTGTAACTCTTTCAGGAAAAAAAAGAAAAGTAAAAAAAAGTTTTATAAAAGTTAAGCAAAAAAAAAAAACAAAATTAAATATTTATAAAATGACAAATTCGAATAAAAATTAAAAAGGAACTGAAACTCAATAATCGTATAATCATATAACTCAATAATACTAGAGAGGAGGTCGCAGGTTTGAATCCTGTACAGAAACTGGGTGTGTTCGTTAATCCAAAGTACTAAAAATGGATAAATTTAGCTTTTTGCATACGTTTAGTATTTTGACAAACAGCTGATGAAACAGCTGATTTAATATCTGTTAACAAAATAATGTAATCGCCAACATTTGCCGTCGCCATCGTTTACTTATTTTGTAATAAAAAATGCGATTTAGGGCCTTTCCAGTTGAGACCAACGACAAATGACATACAAAGAAATATTTTATAGATGCACAATAATCAAGTGTTAATAATAAGTATTTTTGGAGGCGCTTGAGTATCCTTCCCATCCACACAATTCTTGGCAGGGGACCAGTGACAATAAAATAAATAAAATAAAATTAGAAAATAAACTGCACTCTTCCCAATCCATTCATCATTTCGCGCCCCATCACAATTTGTGGTAAAAGAGGCTTTTCTAATGCCACAAGCCATGGCAAGGCAGGTGCAGCAAATCGCATGCAATCACAAAATGTTATCAAACTGCTGTTGGCAGCATAAATCGCCACTTAAGTATTCAATGGATAATGTATGTGGTCAACAACAAACGCTACATCTTGTCAAAAATAAATAATAAATTTGAGCGCAAAAAAAAAAATTAAAGCCAAAACCGAAACATTTTTTTTGTTTGTAAATATTTTTTCGGACAAGTGAAAACAAGGGGACACAGTGTTTTTTTTATTACCAACTTTAATGTAATTTCGATATTGTTGTTGTTGCTGTTGTTGTCGTCGTCATTTACACCTATAAATAGTGACACCATCTGTGACAAAACACATACAAAATTTGTCGAACATGACTGGCAAATGTACATGGATGTAACTTTGGTTTGCTTCCAAAAGTACGTACTCACCGAACAAAATAAACATGCGATTACTTTTAAAACAAGCAGACGCAGCAGAAGCCGAAATAAAATACAGGAAAAAAAACACGCTACACACAGATATTCATTTATTTTTATTGCAAACACTGAAATTTAAATGGGGATGGAGGCATGGACCACAAGACACTCACTATTCATTTTTTATAACAAAATCAAAATAAATAAATAAAATAGAATTGAATACTTAAAGACTCTGCATAAAGCATGCGAGGCGTGCCCAATCTTGTATTCAAAGTAAATTTAATAGAGGGATTAATCTGCAGTATTTCCCATAAATATATTCTTATATCGTTTGTCATCGAGTAAAAGGATACGTAACCACATACAGGCTGGTACATACAATTATGCGTACTCGCACATGAGCTTGCGATGAAGTTGGCGATTTATAGAATACTAATTCGTCAAATCCTAAAATAACATATACATTTTCTTATATTTTGCTTTAGGTCGTGATATACTGTCCTACACTGGCATTCGTATAATTCATTCACACGAAAAGCTGAATATATTCTGTTCTCCTCAAAAAAAAAACCCCCTCAAAATGGAGTAGTAGATGCTACACAGGTATGTATATAAAAGTAATGCTAATAAATTATTTTGTTCACATGCTTGCAACAAATGCAACTCTGATCGCATGGTTATGATAATTTTGTGAAAGCTTTCGTAAAGTTTTAGAAATCCTACGACTTGTCAGAAAATCTGTCACGAAAACTCTTTCTTCAGCACCCACCTATGCACTTTTCCATTCGACATTTGACAAATCATACATTTTTGTAGGATAGTAAATCATAAACTCTCCGAATACTTCCAGCACACACTGTCGATGGAAACAATGTTTCTCACACATACCACTGGCTAATTTAAGGATTCAAGGTTCATTTCACATAAATTCTATGACTAAGTTAATACAAATCCTTCTGCAAATCGAAAAAAAAAATACCCAAATGATTTTGACACCTATCACCTTGGCGCTCATGTCAAAATCTTGTCTATAAATTTCCTACTGCCCTTTTAAAAGCTATCCCAACCAAAACGAACGACCCTAATTGCAAGTAAAACACAAAGGTTTCAGAAAACTATTCCAATATTATTTATTATGACAGAAGGATCGGTGACAATTATGTGTCAAACAAAATATCGGGGAAAGGCGCACTGCGGCTGAGGTGGTATACCCCTAACCGACATGAAATAACACGGCCGGTGATTTGCTGGCGCAAAGAATCTTTGTTTCTTTGGCTACCTTGCAAGTGGCACTATCCTGTCTGAACTACATATCGCACTACTGCATATTCTCCATTTCAGATTTTCATCCCACCGCGATGATGGGACCTCTACTTCGAAGAAATTTCTAGCTATATGTAGATACATGAGATCTTCATTAATTCCTCTTGGATTCTCATTTGTCCAAATACGGTAATTTTGCTTTTTAATTCTGCATGCATTAAGAGTGGACCAGCCTTTTTTCAATTTTTCTTTTCCGCGAACGCATGTCCGATAACTTTAGAAAACTTGTGATTAAAATCATTTTTCAAGTAATTTCTCAAGGATTAAATTAGAAATGAAAATAAAAATTTCTTATACATAGGCTGGAAAAATTACAACTTTCCGACTCCTCCCACAGCTCTACGTGTCATGTCACTTAATGAGGCATACTTTTCGGCGCTGCCGTGTTGTAACGCTACTGTTTTTCTAACATTAACAACGTCTACAGCGATTCCTGTAACCACTATCGAATGTGTTGGTTACAAAATGTCATCATTGTCGCATCAAGCGGTCATCTAAACATCTGCCAATGCAGAGCATAGATGTGCTTGCATTATTCCAAAACAAATCCCACAAAAACTGTTTACAAAATGTTTCAATATTTCATCACGTTTTCAAGCTAACCTTAAATAGATGCGTGGCTGCAGTTAGCAAATATGCAACCACTAAAAGGTTTTACCAACACATGGGCACATGTTTCAGCAACGAGACTTCAATGCTGGCAAACACATAGATTAACCGCACACACCCACACACATTCTTTGAACCAACACATAAATATTAAGAGCAGGAATAAAAAAACAGATTTGCACTAAACTGTAACAAACAATATGCTGCCTCAAAAAATATTTAACTGGTTATAAATATAAAACGTAGTAAAAACTTGTTAAACAATCATTAAAAGCTGTTAAAATTCCAAAAACGAACAATAACGACAACGAGAAAACCCCAAAAACACATGCATAAACAATTACAAACATGTACTTTAACTACAAATCACATCAGGAGGAACAGCAACATGACAGCAGTTAGAACACGAAGAGGTAGACGAACACATTCATATCCACAGCCCCACGCCCAGCCACCCACACACACACACACACACACGCAGCCTCACCGAAATCCATTTACGCAAGTAAAATAGTTTACCAACAAAAAGCACTACAAACACGAGACTTACAATCATGAAATGGTCATTAATGCGCTCATTTATACACATTCATTCTTCCACTACCCGCACGCTTTCACTCATACCTGACTCAAACAGTCCTTAAATATTTCTTTATTGGCATACAGTTCGCCAACGAAATATTAGCAGCATATGAAAAGCGCTTTAGAAAAAAATGTCTCTTTTGTAATAACTCAAAACTATTAACACATTTCACTTTGCAATTCATTTTGCAATATTCTTTTGATTCTTCTCGGCCAGAATAATGTGAATAATATACCGTTTTCCAGTTTTTGATAGGTAGCTTTGAAGAAAGTTAGAGATTTTTCTGAAATACAAACATAATTTAATACCTCTTGAAACCAAAACCAAAAGCAATTCAAGGTTCTTTTATAAAAAATTCAAATAAAGTTTGAAAATTTGCGAAAAATGTATTTAAAGAACAAGATATGTCCTTTTTGTATTAAGCCATCGATATGCAACAATTATACAATTTCATATATTTATACAAAAGTGAAAAGTTGAAAGCTGAATATTCTCCAGATGTTTGAAAATTTTAAAACTCATTAAATCATCTTCGCATTAAAAACCAAGAAAATGCAAAATCTTTCTTTTTTAACTTACATTGAAATTGATTATTGAGGAGGGTGTCAAAAATCTTGTATTGCAATCGTTTTTATTACAGATCATCAGGAAATATTTTCTTAGAACCACTCAAAATTTAAACTATACCCTTAGCTTTATAGTGTTTTCACACTGAGGATAAAACCTGGTTTTAAAACAAAATTTGGTTTTAACTTTAAAACCAACCCTTAAAACCTTGTTTTACCATACAAAATAATTCTCATAAAACCATCTTAAAACCTTTTTTGAATTGGTGATACACATTTTTAAAATTTACGTTTTATATATACAATAACAGCTGTCGTACAGTTTCTCAAATAAATGTGGAAAGAATAATTACAACAAACACATCTATTTCTTCAAAAAATTTATTTTATCATAACCAATTTATTTGACAAACTGTATTATAAAACCTGATTTTATAAAAATTGTATGTGAACACAAAATCAGCTGCTTATAGGTTTTAATTTAAAACCAGGTTTTAAGTTAAAACCAGGTTTTAACTTTAAGTGTAAAAACACTATTAGATTTTATTCTTTATTTAGTATTTTTTTACTTTCATTTGCTTATATTTTCATTTTCATTTATGAGCGCTCCCATTTTGAAGCAGTTTCCTTGACAAACTGTACATGCAAGACTGTATGTATCACAGCAATTAAGAGAATATCATTCATATTATAAAAAAAAAAAAAAAAAAAAGTAAACAAAACTGCACATTAAAAACAAAAAGGATAAAAGGACTTACAGAAAAAAGGGAAGGTATGCCAAGGCATTCCACAAAACAACTAAATAACTTCTATTTACAGCAAAGCAACGCCTTCGATTTTCAGCAATTCCAATTATATTGCAAAAAGTAAAAAAAAAATCCATCAAAAAGAGAGCCTTCAATCTGTCACTGATTTGAAAATGATGACAAATTTTATGCTTGTCAAGCAAATGTTGGAGGTGAAGAACCTCCGCTTATGGTAAATATGAGATGACTGCCAAGAGTGACTACTCAATTTTTAATTTACCAAAATTTTGTCCAACCGGACATTATGGTCAGACTTCCAACACAACTATAAAATTTGTAATCGTTTAGATAAAAAGTCGCTCTCGAGAAATGCAACAGGAATCAGCTTTGGCCAGTGCAATTTTTCCCACAGCCATCTACAGACAAAATCATCAAGCCGAATGTCACACTCTGCAGCATGCAACTTAACGTTTCGCATGTCTAGACGAGGGTCATCACTGCCGTTCATACGTTCATCGTCTGTTTTTTCATTTATGATTTTTTTTTAATTTCCCAATTATTCTCCACAAAAATTTTTGTATATCTGTAATGGCGTACGACTCAACTGTACCAATTTTAGAAATTATTTTTAATTTTCTTATATGGAAATACATGAAGTTATAAAAAAATATTTTTATTATTAATACATCGTCAGCAAGAGAGAAGTTTATTTAAAGAAACTTATATTATTTTATAAAAAAAAAAAAAAACTTTAATTTTGCAAAAAAATTAAAAATTAATCTCAGTTGATCACCAAAATTAATTTCGAATATAATGAGTGAATAAATTGATTGAATAAAATGTCAAAATTAATAAATCTCTAAATTTTAAAATATATTACCTAAAAAAATTTTTTTAAAGGTTTTTGATATTTAATAAAATAATTAATAATTTAAATTTTTATTTTACATTTTTGTACTCTGTATGTAACTTTTTCAGTAAATAAATATGGAAAATTATTGTTAATAATAATATTAAAAATAAAAAAAAATAATAAAATATGTAATTTAAAACCATACATATATATATGAATTTATTTATATTTTTTTTTTCAATGTCGATAATTTATAATATCTATTTCCCGAAGAAGTTACAAAAAATAAGCAAAAAAAAAATTAAAAAAATAATCATTTTTTAAACTATAAATAAATATTAAAAATTACTAAGATCGAATAAAAAAAATACAAATGAAAGAAATTTAAAAAAAATTAATTTAAATATTATTATTTCGTAATGTTTGATCATATTCAAGAGCTTTTGTGTGATTTGTATTAATTGTTGGCTCAAATCTGCTCTCATGAATAAATTTCAATATATTTCAATTGTGTACTTCCCCCTCAACTCTCAAGTGTTGTTTGTGGTAACACCTCATCTGTTCAATTACTGTAAAAATGTAATCAATTATCCTTGAAACAATACGCACAGACGTGTTGCATGACATAAGACACTCACACATACGCATGCACAGATCTCAATACAGAAAAGCAGCATAAAAAAAGTACAATTTTTGAGTTAGTGAGAGAGACAGAGATAGACAGAGAGATAGTTGAATTAAAGCAGAGCAAAGCATGGAAATAAAAAAAATATTTCCGAATGAGAACGACAGACAGCATCAAAGGCCGGACGGACACAACAAATATAACATGACAGTCTTCCACAGCTGTAGAAGCTGAAGACCAAATATTTTTACGATAATCAAAATGATGAAAAAGTAATGCTAATACTTGCAATTATGAAGGGGAGGGGCGGGAATAAACAAATAATGGATTTTATTGCTCACATGCGACTAAAGTGCGTTTTTAGGAAGAAAATTAAATTTTTGTTTAATGTAAACAGCAAATTATGGAAAAAACACAAAGTTTTCAATATTTTGCTTTTACCGCATATATTACAACGTACAGCAAATCAAGCTCAAATTAAATATAAAGTATCAACATTATTGTCAGTTGTCAAGTGTTTGTTTCAAGCAACAGGATTTAGTCTTTTGCTTTGTTTTAAGCCCCTCTAACAGTTCCTTTTACTTTATCCCTTTAACGCACCAGCACACACACATGCTAACAATTCGCTCCACTGAACAGACATGCTTTATATTTAATGACAGAACTTACCGCAATCTGTAAATTTTCACACACAATCATCATCAAAAAGCAAGCAGCACACCACATGTATGAATGTATGTATGTGTTTCTTTGCCTATGCAAACTAGAGCTGATAATTGCCACTGCCATTCCATTCACCTATGCTTGATGCAGCTTAATCAAGTCCAGGTGTGCCCAACACGTCGCTTTAATTGTTTCCAAGTTTCTTAATGTGAGCATAAAATCACTTAATATTTTTGGCTGACTGTTTTTTGATAAATTATTTCAAAATGGCTTAAATAAATTAAAATAAAAATGACGCAAAATTGCCTGCCAGCTTTTCTCCAGAAATCAGTTTTTTATTTTTTAGTTTAACAAGTTTAAAACAGAAATATTATTCCATTTGAAAAGCTTTAATTCTGTAATACCGAGTCCTTATGATCATGAATCTTTATGATTAATAAACAAAAATTGTCTACAAGAAATACCTGGGCGAATTTATCACAAAAAAAAAACTTTTTCCTACAAACAGTATTGTTTTGTTGCGTTGCGTATATACATTTATTATCATTTTATAATTTTCTTTCATTGTATTTTTAAGAACATGAAGACGGAAGATTAGTAAGGAAAAAATTCTTTAAAAACACATTGTTGCCTACATCAAACAGTATTGCATTGTTGCGATTTTTTAATACGTTTTCATTTTACATATTGAACAGGCCTAAGGTAATTTCTTTAGAAAATTTTTCCAACTGCAGCAGAATTAAATGGTTTACAATTAAATTTTGCATTGAAAAATGTTTGTAAAGTCGATAAACTTTGTTCTATACCGTCACTCAAATAACCGGTCAATGCCCCTGTAGGGTTAACCACAGCCATACGTGTGCATGATCCCGCTTTTAAAAATACTCACAACCCAACTCCAGATTATAATCAATGTGGCGGGTTCGGAGTCGCATTTTAAGTTTATTTTCCTTTTCTATTGCTTTTATTTTTCGGAATCATTTTATTTCCTACGTAACTCTCTCAATTCATGTCTGTATTTGTGAGATAATTTGAGTATTATCACAGCTGCACTTGTTACGCTTAATGGTTGATGACGTTACTTTTTTTTGTGTTTGTTTGTTTGTTTTTGTTTTTGTTCTACGAAACTTTTTTTTCCAATTTCGTCTTTTTGTATTCACATCCGTTCTCCACCACCACTAAACTAAAT
Source organism: Ormia ochracea (assembly GCA_963402855.1). Lineage (NCBI taxonomy): Eukaryota > Metazoa > Arthropoda > Insecta > Diptera > Tachinidae > Ormia > Ormia ochracea. Next base: position 9,839,139 of record OY727109.1, on the reverse strand, counting down.
TTGTCTTGTGTTTCAATCGCATTCATTTCTATTCATTCACATTCGTAATATGACGAGTTAAAGGTGAAAGTAGGGTTGAAGTGTTTTTGCGTGTATGTGTGGGTTGCAGTGTATATGTGTGCGTAGAAGAAAACTCTTGGCAGTAACAGTAATTCTAACAGTTAAACAAACTCATATTAAACCCTTTTGTAAAATATTATAGTTGTTGTTTTTTCGTTATATATCATTCTGTTAAATGATGGATAAATGCTTATGGTTTTTTCCCAAAACCCAGCAAACATTTTGTTCACAAATTCAAGGAACGAAAGTAGTTATTCTGCCATGTTGAAGATGTGACCATGTAAAAGTATCAGTTTATATGTATTTCTTTATGCATTGAAGTGGATGATTGCCCAGCAGACAATAAATCTTAGCTTTAACAATTTTGTCGCAAACGGCATTGAAGAGTTTCATAATTTCGTAACCCTCTTGTCACTTTTATTTTTGTTCGTCGTATGAAAACTTTTTTAACTGGGAAAAACGTCACTGTAAATGTTAGATAACCAGTTCCTTAAGGGTTTAATGTTATTAAAAATGTATTAAAAATTAGTTCAGCATCTACAAATGCGGAAGATCGTAGGTTCAATCCCTACCACCAACACCTATAAAAGAAGTTTTTCATACATTTTTCTTATGTGTTTTTATATCTTATGGGTTAATGGTTATTGGAATGTTTAAGTGCTGAAGGCATGATCACTAGCCATTCATTATTTACCAGCAAACAATTTACATCGTTAAGAATATGCAGTTGAGCGGATACATGCTCCTGCTCAGTTCCTCTGTTGCTCATAACTGTAGAAAAACCATTTAAAAAATTTTTACAGAAAAGCTTAATAGCACCCAAAGGGTATTGTTTGTTGGGTTATTGTATTGAAATGTATTTGTGTAGAAGGTTCAAACGAATGGGCAAATTAATAATACACACATGTTTAGCAAACTGAATGTTCCCACCAGTTCAATTTACATTTCCCAAAAAGGAGGTACTTAAAGCTCATGAAGCTTTCATCGCATCAGTGCCAAATAGAAAAATTACAAAAAACCAAAAAAAAAAAAAAAAGACGGCGCCGTATGAAGTTAAAACGGGTTAAAGTGGGTCTTGTTTAATACTTATCAATACTCACTGCACCAACTCAGAAGGTATTGGAGGGTGAAGCAATTTTTTCTTCCTAATCGGCTTCGTCCTTTGTGTTCTTAATTTATTTATAAAAAAAAAAAAGTTCAATGTTGAAATGAGAAGAGAAATTTAAGCATGAAAATTTATTTGGTTCTGCACTGCCTGTAAAATTATTAATTTATTTCCAGAATATCCTAGTTCGTCCTGTTAAGAATGTGGAGAAGACTGTTTTAAATAAACATGTAATTAAAAAAAAATTTTCTCCAGTAAAATTGTATTTTCGACGTTGAGATAAAAATTATTTTACAGAGAAGCAGAATGCAAAAAATTATTTAAGAAAAAAAAAAAAATTATTTCAAATTAATTTATGGAAAAATTGGTTAAAAATTACCCACCAAAAATTTATTGAAGTAATGAAAAATATTTTTTAATTTGTTTTTAATCTTTAAGTACCAATTTTATTTAATTTTTTATTTAATTTGTTTATATTTAAATAATAATTTTGAGGAGGCCCAACCGAAAGACACGATTAATTTCACCAAAAAATTCATGCAAATGAATGTTTTTATATTTATACAATTAAAATTTCATAAAATGGGAACGAGAGCTACTATGAAAATATGCAATAAACATACCATTATTGGGGCTTTTGTCATTTTTTGTATAACCATGAAAAAAATATATTATTATTTAAATAACAATTTCTTAACGACAGCGCTTATTCGTTTTGAATTCCTTTCAAAGGATGAACAGCAAAATAATAAATTATTCTAAGCAACTCTGCTCTGAAACTTTTTTTAGAGCGATGAAAAACCTCTTCAAAAAAAATTTATTTAAAAATAAATTTAAAATTTAATTTTCTAATTTAATTTTTAAACTTTTTAAAATAAATTTTTGATTTTTCCTTTAGAATCTCTTAAGAAAAGCAATTGTATATAAATTTATAAAAAAAATTAAATAATTATTACAATGTTTTTTTTTTCAAAAATATTAAATTATTTTTCAATATATTTTTAAATAAAAAATTTATTAAAATTAACTGGAAATAATATTTAAATTTTTTTTGTTTTTGTTTTCTTGCAATATTTAGTATTCTAGTAAATTTTTAAGATTAATATTTTTTTATAAAAAGTATTATATTAGATACATTTTTTTTCAAGAAATAAAAAATTAAACAAAAAAAAATAAAGTTAAATGTTTTAATTTATGATGTATTTATTGCAGCATAACTTTTTTGTATTTTATCAAATTAAATCGATCCTTCCTGATGAACCTTCGGCATGCAAGGCAAGTGTAGTATTTTGCTACTATTTAAATTCTATTATATGTAACGTGGCGTATCAAATCTATACGTTTCGTACTTTTCTACATTTTACTACTTCTCTAGACTTCTCTAAAAAAAATTAATAAAATTGAAAAATTAAAAAAAAAGATTGCTTTCAGCTGGTTTATGGCGGCCAGTAGGAATTCTCATTTGAATTTATAAAAAAACGTGCCACTGTTAATAAAATGAATATCTAAAAGAATCTAAAAGATGTAGACAATTTGATTTTTATTATTAAATAACATGCCAGTTTAAAGGATACCTGAGCAGATGAATTGCCTTAATTAAGCATTTTGATCGCTATCTTGAGGAGGAGCAGCAGGAGCAGCACATTTCCTGCAAAGCCGTAATGTGCTGCTTGCATTATGAACCGAAACCTTAAGGAGTTAATGGCTGCCAAAAAAAAAATTAAATAAAATAATGCCGGCGAGAGAATATTTGAAAAAGCTGCTTTCCATACAGCAACGCATGCAAACACAAACCAAACAAGGACGTACACTTTTCTTTATTTCCGTTGGTGTCAATGTTTGTGCAGCACATAAAAGTGGCACCAAATGGTGCCAATAACCAATCTTTTCAAATGCTCGAGCACACCCCTCCACATCCACAACCACATCCACATTCAGATCCACATCCAACCCACACCCTCCCATATAAACTTATTTATTTAAAAACAAAAAACAAAAACAACAAACAAATCAGATAAAAAGCAGCAATAACGACAATAACCGATGACGCAGCAGTTGTAAATAAGTAGCTGTAGTAGCAATAATAGCAACAGCCGTGGCAATAATAAAAATACCACCCACCACAATGGAAGGAGGCGGCATTAAGAACAATATGAATGAACAAATGAAAACACCAGTCTGGGATCAAGACCCATTTTACTTTTAAATAAATACAATTTGCAACAGCTGACGTTGACCCACGGAGACTAACACGCTCTTCAGCAACACACCAACGCTAACACGGAGGAGACACAACAATTATGAATGGAACTGCCACTAAAACCCCCACCCTCAAAATCGTCAACACCGCATTCATATTGTGAAACTAAACCTTGGCGGCCCCCAGTTAAAACTCACAATGGCGCCGATTAACTTAATTTGGCTTCGAATAATTTCAAATTTCAAGTTTTCAGTGTGCGGAAAAGCATTCCGGGGGCAGTTTTAAAAACTGGAACTGCAAATTAATTTAATTTAATTTATTTATTTATTTTTTTTTTGTATATTTTTAATGTGCCACTTGCACATGTCTTAGCTTATAAGGCCTAATTTAATTTATTTAATTTTCTTTTAACGGATAGTCCAGCTAACGCGTAGTCACTTTTACTTCCATGAATTCATTAAAAATTAAAATGGTTGCATTTGACCAAATGAGAATTCACGAGTGATAAGGGAAATCCCTGTGCAATTGCAAGGCGCGTTGTTGGGTCACCCCGTTGCACTTATCCACAAAATTCTTTCTTTTAAAAGAAAATAATTCACAGTTCAAATAAACACTTAAAACTGCAACAGCTGTTTATTGGTGTTGCCAAGTTACGTCAAAGAGATGTGACTGCAGCGTATTTGAATAGCACAATTTTATTGCACAATAATTCAATATAAAATAATACAAATATAAAATAAATATAAAATTCTTATATTTTTTATGCCAGTCCAGTAACATTTTCAGATATTAAAAAAAATCGCTCCAAATTAAATGTTAAAGATATACGGCTTGCTAGACTTGGCGCAAATTTCTGAAAGGTTTTACTTTTTTTTCAAAACCAGTAATTTAATTGTAAAATATCTAGAATTTGACCTTCTTTTGGGGATTTTTTTTTTTTGAATACAAAATTGACCGATCCAGCGCCATCCGCATATCGACAGCCTACAATCAGGCGCTAAGCAGAAGAGAGCAATGAGAACCACTTAACTCATTACCAGTCTATCCACCTCTTAAGGCAAGTGGAGAAGTTCTGAAGCCGTATTTGAGGATTGCAAAACTCTTCTGCTTGCATTCAAAATCACGACAAGGGAGTCTTACGAACTTTTATTAAACAGATTAGATTAAGCAACTTCAATTTACCAAATCGAAATATTTGCCAATATTTTTATTTTTATTTAAATGTTTCTATTATATTTTAGTTTCAATTTTTTTTTTCTTTCTAAAAATGAGTAATCTTCCAAAATTTCTGACTATTTTCTTACTCCAGAACATTTGTTATTGTGCCGTCATCTATGTGTTTGTAGACCGATGTGAGCAGTTTGGAAAGCTATACGTTTTTTGTATATTTTTGCCCCACAGTGTGGAAGAAGAGGAGCAGAATACACCAAATATATGTACATCCATACAAGAACGCCTGTATGCAGCAAAGCAAAATAGTGCGGAATAAGACAATTTAGTGACATAAAAAAAAAAAAGCTTCATTAGAAAAGTGTTGCCACAAACACAGATTGAATGGAAAAAAATATTATAAAGAAAAGAAGAATTTTAAGAAAATGGGGTGAGAAAATCAGTGCAGAAACTGGTAGCTTTCAATACCAAATAGTCAATACCAATGAGTCCATATGTGTCAAAGTAGTATCTTTTCCCAGCGTCTATTAAAAAATTTTATTGCATTTTAATTTCAAAATCAGCTGATCAGTTATTTATTAGACAACCATTCGCTTATTTCTCTTGAAGCCACGAATAGGCTGTGATTACTCTTAGCTTGCGGACAAAAGTGATCTATTATCACAAAAACTGTTCAGCACAATTAAATTTTTAAATAAAAAATTAATTAAATGAACAATTTGAATAGCAAAACCATCAATTTTCTGTAAGACATAAAGAAAAATATATTGAAAAAGGCAAAGCAATCCATTTTGCAAGAAATGCTTTTTTTTTAATTTTGTGATTTTGCATTTACTTTTTCATAAATCAGCTGTTTTAGTTCTTCGAAAATATATCGATAATAGCCAGAGTAGCCAAATCATTCCATAACAATCATGATGGCCTTGGAATGGTCACATGTAAAGAATATTGTAATAAAGCATACAGAAAGAAGGATTCAAGTAATAGATCTGAAGATATTCGGTACCGAGGTTTTACTAATGTTTCAGATCTTGTGCCGCATTAAAGAGGAAACATCAAAATATAAATATAATTAAAACGATTTAATGAGAAATGCGGCAACATTGGCTTGCACTTGCACACATCCCCACACGTGCACACACACATACACAGGGTGACGAACGAACTAAACATTTGCTCCACCTAATTTTAAAGTTTGAACAGCTGCAGTTGTTCATGCAAACGATGTCCCAGCACATCAAACAAGAAACCGGCAATTGTGCCAAAAACAAAAAATGAACAAAAAAAAAGTTATAAAATAAAAAAAGCAGGAACTTTCAAGAAAAGCAAACAGCATCGCTACTGGCATGAACACAACGCTTTAGCGCTCTAATGAACGCTTATTTTTATAACCAAAACACACGCACACACACACACACACACACACACACTGATATATATACATATATATATTTCTTGTCTGCAGTTTTGCAGCAGTATCATGCAAAGGAAAGAGAACGTGTGAGTATACTTGGGTTTAGAAATGTGGGTGGCAGGTGGTTCACTGGGGGCCATTGTTAGGTAGGTGACAATGATATAATGTCGTTTGATAAACGTTTTCACTTGAATTACGATACTTAAGTTTTATATTGAACACATGCAACATTCACACTGCTACGCACACACTCGCATTAAATGAATGGACCATGGCATTATTTATTATGGGGCAAGGGGCCATAATGTTGGGACCACTTGTAGACATCTAAATGAATGCTGTCAACACAAACGGTTACACAAATAGCAATAATAATAATGGCAACAGTAGCTGTAAAGCAACTGAAAGAAAATAATTTACAGCAATGACTATCCTGCATTGTTGTTGCCAGCAAAAACGGTGTTCAACATCTCATTCATCGTTAGGAGCCGTACATTCATCCATCTGAAACTTTTATACATCCATCAAACAATTCAAAAACTCCCAAATTGCGCTGTATGTGGAGTACTTTTTTTTTTGTTTTTGCTTTTTGTTTTAATCTGTGTAACTGATTTCAGCGTAATTTTGCCAGAGGCGTGTCAAAATTTTTCCTTGTTTCCATTGTAGGAATTCTAACAAGACTTATTCGAATAACTAAACGAAATAAATTATTCGCATGCGTGTAAAAATTATGGTAATAATAATTACTCAAGTAAAATTCTTGCCATGACTATTACGCCCCATTAAATAATTCAAGTAAATGTAATCGATAAAAAATAATTCGAATATGAATAAGTATTCTAATACGAGTAAATATTGGAAAATTGATGACGTATTTGAAAATAACTTATATTGAAAAGTATTTAAATAGAAATTATTAAGAAAACAAATGTAATAATAATTATTATAATATGTGTACAAAAGATGTTTGATTACAAGATTTATTCGATAAAAAAATTATTCGAGTATGAATAATGTGGTTTTAATGTGTAATCGAAGATAAGGGTTGTGATCCCTAGAAAACTGTTAGCATAAATAGCCTTCAAATAAATACTTTTCATATAAAAGCACGAATAAAATATTATAAAATGAAAAGTATTGGAAAATCTATTAGAATAAAAATTATTCCAATATAACTTCGATTTAAAGTCATTCAAAGACAAAAAAATAGTTCGAATATGTACTCGTAGAAAAATTATTTGAAAAATTACGATTAAAAATGACTTTAAAATTTATTAAATAGATAATTATTCGAATTATAAAACCAATCATTGCAATAAATATTCAAAGACTTAAGATGTCTGCAACAAAAATTAGTTGTAAATGTATTTAAATGAAAACTATTGCCAAAGATAATATTCGAATAAATGTTATTCAAACAAGTAGCCGAATAAAAATTTGTTTAATATAAATAGAAATATAAATTATTCCAACTTAAAATTATTTAAAAAGTTAATGCAAGCAAATAAAAAGAAAAATAAATTATAAAAGTATAAGTAAGTCAATTATTTAAGGATCTAATCGATTAAAAATTACTCTACTCCCAATATGTATTCAAAGCAGATATATTTGAATAAAAATTTTTTCAGCCGGCAGTTCAAAACAACTGCTTCTACCGATTTATAGAACTGAATTTATATAGTATTTAATTCAAATATATTAATCTTATCACCAGAAGTTTTCTTGCCAACCCACAAGTTCCTGTCCCACTTTAATACACAGACAAATATTTTACGAATAATAAAGATGTTCAAATAGTGTTATTTAAACATGATGTTTTACTTTGAATGCTTAAAAGCAAATAAAATTCATGACAAAAAACGTTTGTTTTCTTTGCTTTTGCGATTTCCCAGACATTTCACGCGACGAACAGAGTTGTCGACATAATAACTTAGTCAGCGATCTCGGCGTTACCGCAAAACTCAATAACTGTGGTTAACTAAAGCTCTTTACAAGCATGTCAATAGTTACTGAATCGCTGCCCAGATCAAACAAGCGATGCGTGTAAGTAATAAAACTACAAGTTGCCATTACGATAACAATCATACGCCCCTGCCTCACAAAACGTTCCATAAACACATGCAACTAAATATTTGTGGGAGCAACAACATATTAAAAGCAACAACAGCAAATGTTGCCGAGAAAAAAAATTCAAAATTATGTGAAGGAAAAAGAACACGAATGAATGCCCAAAAATAAAATGAATGATTACTTACGCCAACGGCATGGAATGCAAATGAAACAAATTGAAATGTGAGCGTTTTTTTTTTTTTTTGGGGAGGGGTACTTTTGTTACAAGATGCTTTTAGTGTGTCTTTGCCGAAAACAGCAGCAACAAAATAAAGAAGACATAATCATAAAACCAAAAATGTTCAGCCAAATCGAACTTTGGCTCCAGAACACTGAATAACTGCCGATTGTGTGAACCGGTTTGAAGTGGCTTTTGCTGTAGCGTGTCCGTGCAAGGATAATTGCTTTAATAGTTGCATTAAATATCACGAGCCATCTGCAAGAATTCTAAAAATTGGAATAAATAAAATCTTCAAAAGAGTCGATGAAAGCTTTATCCCTAAAAACAGGACCATTTAAAGATCGAAAGATTATAAAAAATTATCCATTCTGAAGGCAAGGCCAGTACCCATTTATATGCAGAAATAATTTTGTTATCTCTACTTCTATAGGATGGTTGAGCCATAAAGCACGATATTAATTGTGAGTCAATTTCGCTTCAGTGGGTTCCCCATCAAGCAGAATCTCCGCATTTGCGCACTCCAAAAGTAGCTTTTTGGAATGATTGCGGTTTACAGGTAGGATAGGCCGGAGGTTACGATAAATGGCGTTTGCTATCGCGAGGTAATAAGAGACTGCTTGCTTAATTATATGGGAAATGACAGTTCCAAGCAGCTGATGTTGCATTTTTCAGAGTTGCCAACAATAGTATTTGTCATGTAAAGAAAATATAATTATTTATTTAAAATCATTTTTATTGCGTGTAATTAAAAATTGCCCAACAACAACAATAAATATATTTGCGGGTGTAAACAGAAAGTGTGTCAAACAAAACTGAAAGTGCAGTTTTAGGAAAATTTTTAAAAAAAATTAAAGCAACGTTTGAATCTCTTTGTTCTCTATTTATTTCGAAATAAATTCTATTTTAAGTATGTCTGTATATTAGGGCTGTTCAATACTAACTTTAGGCATAGCTTATCGTTATTTCTATTTTTTTTATTTATTGTTTCTATAAAACAAGGAAAAGCGAAATGGAATTGCCCATGAAGTTGCTGGAATGATTTTGCCTTTCACGCCAAACGCCTTCAAATTCTCTCCTTTTCAATAATTTACCACAAAATTTCCGAAGGGTCACTCAAGCTTCGTGGTATTCAGGCAAGGCAAGAAGTAACGGAAACAGAAAAAAAACAAACTGAATTGAACGGAATTGAACTGTGTTTCCACTCAAGTGTTAGTAAAACTACGTGCAAATGACGTGTGTATTTGAATTACGTTCAAAGTTCTTTCAATAATGAATTTATAAGAAATTTTTCCAAAAGAACTTTCGATGCAGCTGTGGGGAGTGTTGGAGCGCTACCGCTGTAAGAAATGTGGCAAATATTAATTATGATGTTGGGTGAAGAGGGATAAACAAAGAATCAAGAGCAACAGGCCAACATACGCACAGAGGAAACGAGGGGTATGAGGTTGTGGGTTCAAATGAATGAGTGTCTGAGTGGTTGGGCAGGGGTATGGCAACGACAAGGCGTCACCTGCAACTGGCGTTAAAAATATAATTGTCGCCTCGGCGTTGTTGTTGTTTTTTCTTGCTTCCTTTTAATTTTATTAATTAAAAAAATGCCAACAGCAAAATTATGTTGTCGTTCAGCACTCTGTCAAGCAAACGAATGCCATTAACTGAAGTTGTTTGAAATGAAAAGAAAATAAATTCTCAAAAAAAAAAAATTATTTTAAGGTGCCAATGAAGTAGAGGTGACATATTTTTAAAATTGCTTTAATTAGTCAAAATATAAATTAAATTCTTTGCATTCGTTATTACCAAAGAACGTGTATCGGGCTTGTTTGTTCAGGAGGACGTAAAATGTGTTTAAGCTTTAAGGAAGTTTTAACGTCGTAATGGTATCAAAAGTAATTGAAGTTAAGACTTAAATTGCGTACAATTTCAATTTCAGACTCTCGATCGTAGATGTGTTGCAATATGTACGATGAAATGGTTGGACACGCTGAGCCAATTTCTAGTTACAACAGTGACAGCGAATAGAAAATAGCAGTCTTGTGGAAAGAACAGGCCCGACAGAAGCTGAATGGGAGAGCAAGTGATGGCAACAGAGATGGAGTCAGTTTACGAAATTAGTTGTAAATCCCCTAAAGCGAAACTCTCAGAAATAAAACTTTTCCTGTATTCGGAGAGTTCAGTATTTGGAGAGTCCACAATGTAACATTAATAGATGTAGTATGTAAGTAGAAGCTCCCTGTAAGCTTAAAGCGATATTCGTGGAAAATACTTTATGATGTGAAATTGGATAAAATTGGCGAGAACCGGCAACTCCTAAAGCATGGAAAGAGCTGTGGTCCGCACATAAAATGGTACGACTTGATTGTGTTATTTCGCCACGGAAGGCATTCTTTTTTATTCTTTTAAATTATTTGTATTCAGAATGCTTATGAGAAGGGAAGTTGATTAAGTTCTTATCCATCTGTCCCTCTTTGAAATACTATTTTTGTTAGATTAAAATATTTTTCCATCTGTCCGCCTATTAATGTTGTGGACGGAATACAAAAGGTTTACATTTGCTGTTGGCCTCGTTAGGAAATCGTCGTTTTTTAATTTTCCTTGGCATATGCCAGAGATGGGATTTTAAGGGAAAGTTATATGCCAATGGCTTAAGGAATGTTCTAACATTAGGATACCGTTATGTATGATCGAATATTTTGGCAAGCAAATGGAAAGCGGATAGAAACGGAAAACTTTAAAAAATAGTAAAACCACAACCTTGACAAGACAATTCAAGAAAGTTCACATTTTGGAGCAGGGCTTGACTGCGAAAAGTGAAATGTATCCTCGGATTCCACATACTTGTTGTGTCCTTTTGAAAATATAAAATCATGGTAAAGGACATTTAATGAATTATTTAATTAATTTTAACTTTTAGCAAAATAAATATATTCATATTTTAACTTTTATTTATTTTTTGAAAGAAAATTTATCTGCAATTGATTTCTAAATTGTAGTGCCGAATGTGGCCACACAATAAGCAAGTTTTAGCTAAATATGTGGCAAAGGAAAATCATGGAAAGGAAACGGCTGTGTGTGCAGCAAAAGGATTACACAGCTACAACTAAATGGAAAACTTATTTATTCTCATATGCTCGTTTATGGCTGGTAACTTTGCCTCTGTGTGTGTGTGTGGGGGAACACTTGTGTATGTGTGCTTTTATTAAAAAACGTGTCTTATCTCTTTGAGGTATGGAACACGCGTTTTCACATGACAAACAATACAAAAAATATCCTTTTAAGACGAACATGAGAGTCAATATTTCATATGCCTTTATTTGTTATATATTTTCTTTTTTCGGTTTTTTTTTGTTTTTGTTTTTGTTTCCTTATTGTATTGTTTTTGCAAAATTATAATTCTGTTCCAATTTAAACTAATTTCGAATTATATATTGATTGGTTTTTCGCCAACTTATGCTCGTTTGTCGTCAGCTGAACACTTATTGCGCCTGTTGTAGTACAAGCCAGTAGCAGTCTTTATTGAAAAAATTCTAAATATTTGTAAAAACAAAAGCAATAACAACAACAACAACAACAACAACGACGACGACGGCACCAGAATGAATATAAGCAAAACAAACAAATATTTTTATTGCTTTTCGCCAAAGCGAGAAACAAATTGCCACAGAACAATGTTTTGACAACGTGTGCACACGTTCCAAATTACACGAGGCGGCAATTAATCTTCATAAATGTTTACCGCGAAAGCATGTTTGCGGTTGCCCCACCAACAATGTTTTTATTGTGAGCAAAAAATGCAAAACTCACCCACACATGCAGCCATGCATACACCCATAAACAATTAGGGGTTTGCGAAAAAAAAATCATATGCATGTTTTTTTTCGTCGGCAAACAAAGTGAATATCCTGTTTCACACAACAACAACTAATTATTATATTTTTAGTTGCGAGCAAGTGTTGGATCAGCAATACAGCAAAACCAACAATATTAGAATATTGGAACAATTAAAGCTGTGAATTTAATTAAATGGCCTGCAGGATTAATGCCGAGTGCACTACGAGGTAATTTTGATTGCTCTTTAGCAAAACTGCTGGCTCTTGTTATACTCTAAGTAATAATATTATTTAGAGCCGTTTCACCATATGAAAGTTTTTATTCAGTTTAAAATACAACCTTGAGGGCACAAATGAGAATATCACAGAACATGTAAGAAAGTTCGGTTACGCTGTACTTAAAATCTCTTCTTTCTGGGCCAATAAGTCGTATTGCAGCACCACTGCTAGTTTGGCCAAAACCTAATGCTCCACAACATCACACGTTCATACATGAATAGAATTTCAGCCTTCTAAGACCAAATATTCAAGTTGTTAACATCTTTAAGAAAGTACACTTATTTTTACCACTTGTAAAAACCGCTAAATTAGCTACATTCTGTTCTTACTTATACTATATCAGAAGTTACTATTTTTTAACATTTGAAGTATAAGAAGCATCGGATAGTAAACTTTCACAAAATATTTTATAGTCATATATATGAGCATTTCACATTAAATAATGTCATGTTTGATCTTCCCCAAATTTAGTTTAGTCATACAAATGTTCAAGCGAAATGCTCTTCCGCAAACGGGTCTCCTTTCGTCAAAAGGCATTGTCGGATGGGCGAAAAATGCATTTTATTCGTATCCTCTTGTTTACAATTTCTGGAATATTTCATAATAAAAATTGAGCTTAAGAAAATATCTGTTAAAGAATTCCAACAGGAACGACCATACTTGTGTTTGGTAGTGAAATACTGAACACAAATTTAACCTCCTCCCGGCGGATCTAACTTTCTTAGAATTGTCTCTATATTTCGATTTTGCTATACGCCAGTCAGGTTTTTTCTCACCCGAACAAATTGAGCCATCCTAATATATGTACATTTTCTTTATATTTGGAATAAAAATTAATAATTATTATGGGCTTGCCAGTGATGTTAATGTAAAATATAGTCCTGGTAATATTTTGAAATATTTTAAAGTAGAACTTACCAACAATCTTTATGCAACACACAACTTATGTATTGCTTTGGAGCATGGAGCATGTTATAGCATGTAATTGCCGTACGATCATATTTCCGATAACCGATAGCGATATTCATTATAATTATATTTCTCGATAGCCGATTTCTAGCAATATTATTTACATTTGCATTTCATCTAAGACTTTTTATTTAACGATAATTATTTTAAACACTATTTAAACACTTTTTTTTATCGCTTTATATAATTATTTTTTTTTATATATTATTAATTTGAATTTCTTTCATATAATTTTATTTTTATATATTTTTTATGATATTTAATTTTTGGATATGCTTCGACACAACAAACACGAAAAGACCGCCATTCTAAACGTACATGATTATTATAAAACGAAATAGTCTCTGTTACGTCATTCGCTGCCATTCAGCTGATTACTTTGACAGTAATATGAATGAGAAATGCGATCTTCTTCTTGCTGAAGCATGATCTATATATTAAGCACCGATTCTCAATTTTTAGGCGTTGTCCGAATATCATTCGATATATGTGTTCTGAATTGAGAAAAAAAGAGAACATTTATATGAATTATAATTTCTTGGCCATAAATTTGAGGAGCCAAGAGAAGCACGAGAGCACAAAATCCTACACCTCCTACTTTATTAATATATTTAGTTCTACCTCTCATACAATGAGAAGTGCATAGCAGGCGGTTTCCCATGCATAAATTTGCAATTGTTATAAAAATGGTGTAAGTACAATAAAGTGCAACATATTATATATCATTGGAAAGGCGTCGAAGTCTAGTTTTCAAAACTGTATACAGCCAATGCGGATAAAAATGTTTGAAATAAAAAAATGTATTTTAATTAAATGTATTTTGTACAGTTAACTGATATGTGGCATCTTCCTAAATTAAGCTTAATTTTTTTTTTAACTTTTCTGTGACCAAATTACTTACACTGCCAATAGTATACATTTGAGCAAATACGTTCTGCAGAGATATTCTTCTGTAGAAGCATTATAAATAAAGTGGCAGCAACAGCAGTAGGTACACTCTCTTAAGTGCTTCGCTTTGCCAAAAAAAAAACCCAAAATGTTTGTCCTCCAATATATGAGTATTATAATAACACAAGGCAATTCACGACATATGCGGTTCTTGAACACAGCCAGCTACTTATGCGTATGAATGAATACACTGGTAACAGCAAGATTTGCAATTACTTTACAAAAGTAACGCATGCCAGTTGCAAACTTATTATTTTACTTTATTTTTGCTTTAAAAACAAAAACGTTGTTGGTATACAAAATTTAAAATATTTTATATGGGAATGAATGAATGGCAGGCAGAGTGTATTGCGGCCGTATTGTATATTTCCATGTAGGCAACAATGAAACAAACATTTTTGTTCGATTTATGCAATTGACAGCTGACGATAAGCATGTAGAAAGCAAGAACAATTACAATACAAAAGGAAATAAAATAAATTGTTTACAGTTGGGTACTGATTGACTAGCCCAAAAAAATTATTCTTGTTCAAAATTTTATTTTTAAATAATGGTTTAAATAAATTTAAAAGTGCGTCACCGGTTGCTGCAACCTTCATAACAAGAGAGACAGCAATTACCATTATCATGCAGGGCTTACTAAAGCAGATTTTCTGGAAACCGATAGCCCCAATAATGCCCCTAAATAATGTTGCTGAATATTAATCTCGCTATTTAAATTTCACTAAATGACCAGTCATATTCAGCAGAACATTAAAAATGCATTGAAATTGATTATTGCGAAGTATCAGCTGATTGGCATGGAGTATTACGCCACATTCTAAAGCAGATCTTCTGGAAACCGGTAGCACCAATAATACTCTTAAATAATTTTGCTGAATGTTAATTTTACTTATTTAAATTTCACAAAATGACCAGTCATATTCAGCAGAATATTAAGAATGAATTTTAATTGATTATGCCGAAGTATCAGTTGATTGGCATGGAGTATTACGCCACATTCTAAAGCAGATCTTCTGGAAACCGGTAGCACCAATAATACTCTTAAATAATTTTGCTGAATGTTAATTTTACTTATTTAAATTTCACAAAATGACCAGTCATATTCAGCAGAATATTAAGAATGAATTTTAATTGATTATGCCGAAGTATCAGCTGATTGGCATTGAATATTGCACCACATCCTAAAGGAAACCTTCTGGCAACCGGTAACCCTAATAATACGCCTTAATAATGTTGCTAAATGTTGTGTTATTTGATTGATATGTTAGAACATCATTAAGGCATTGTAACGAACTAAAAATCAGAACGTACAAGAAAAAAGTATAATGAAACCAGACGTATGTGCCTATTAATTGCGACCACCCTGTCATTGTGATAGCTTAATAGAGGTCCTACCTTTGTCACTTTTTATATAATCTCTAATAAAATAGAGTCTGTCGATGAAATTTAACAAATAATTCTCGTGCATTACTTTTAGGATTATATTATTAGTTGTATTTAAATTTGTTATTCTTTAGAAATAAATTTGAAAAAGTAAACGTGGAAAATTAGCGCATAAAATTTAAGCATCAGTAGTACGATTCAGTAACTTATAACGATTCGTATATAGAAACATTTGCCGACAATTTGCCGCAACAATTGGCGATTCGGCTAACTTGTTATTATCAACATCCTTATAATTTTCCATCATTTGGCATCACTGACGAAATATGGGAAAAATACAATATATAATAATTTGTTAACAATTTCTCTGAAAAATATATATGTGATAAACTATTGTTATATTTACTTTACCGATACGATTGTCGTAAAAAACGATTACTGAATCGCACAGCAGACTGCGCTGTAGCATTAAACAAAAAACAGCTGTTTTATCAGCACTACTCGTTTGAATTCGCCGCACTTACAGGCATGCATTTTTGTAACAGAATTAAAAAAAAGTCATAATTTTCATTCTACTGTTCTCGTCTAAAATAAAGAACATTCACATTTTCATACAAATACAAAAGATTTAATTTCAATACCGGCCTCTTTTAGTTGTTTTATTTTTCTCATACCGTTTTTTCATTACGGATTTTGGAAAAACAACACAAACGGTTTCGAAAGCAGTGACACAGCAACAGAACACACATGTGGTGTATTGAACTTTAACAGATTGTTTTGGCATGTTAATTTACTGATGAGGTCAGAGGAAAAGGCAGTTATATTATTATTGTTATTGTAGTTGCTGTTATTGTTGTTATTTCTATTATTATATCTTGTGCATACATGTGGCACCCAGTGGTGTTTTGTGCGGTTTATAAAATTTCGACAAAAGCTCTGGGAGAAAGTTTTATTTAGAAATACGAATGTGTTCCGAATGACTTGAAATGATTTACTAAGCTAATGGCTTGAGGCTTTAGACCTGTTTTGAATTACTTTCTAAGTTGTCTTTTTTTTTTTTTGGTTTTTTTGTGTAAAAATAATTTAAATTATATAAATTCTTTAGGCACTCGTCTGGAACAATGAAATAAAATGTCATACACTAAGATTCAGACTATCTGATAGATAAGAAAATAAATACTCAAAAAAATCAAGATGATAAATAAAGAAAATAAAGAAAATAAATACGGCTGGCAATTCGTATATAAAAACTGGCATTCTTAAGCCTCAGCAAGTCGAATTCGCCCTATAGAAAAGGGTCTTCACTACTACTTGATAACTTAAACACAGCTGATTTTTTCCAACTGTCTACAAAGCGCCCATTGAATCACAACAAACTTCTTTACACATACAAATACATTTTTGTCACTGGTTACAGCATACACGCGTAAAAATTAAAACGTTTGAAAAAAATTTTTTTTTATTAATAAACAAACTAAAATTCTTTATTACAATGTAAAGCGTAGTATGCCACTTAGCGCCATGATTCACTATCCTACATAACCATACGATATATGATATATGACAGGTTTGCTATAGAGCTTTGATGGTGAGTACTAAAACTGCAACTTTGTGGCCGATTTTTTTGGACACTCGTAAAATTTGCGAAACTATAAGAAAATGTTGCATAAAATAAAAATTCAGATGCGATCAGAATTGCATTCAATGCCATCAGCTGAACTAGTATGGCACCTACACTGAAATTTTTAAGCGATTTTTTAAAATTGGCTGGAATTCTCATGGGAATGAATTGTACGCCTGTTTAGGTTAGTAACTCATGGTCTTTACGAAGAGGCCTCTTGTTTCCGATATCGAAAGAGCCATTAATTTTTAATGTTTAAAAATATATTTTTTTTTTTTACCAAAAAAAATTCTCTTTTCCTTTTCTTTGAAAATTTTATATGCATTTACAATAAAAGTGATTGCAGCAAAAGGAAAAAAAATAACATCCTACAGGTAATTACATTTAATATTGGATTGGAAATGTTTTTCACAAAATGTTTTACATGTCATTTACAGGATTCAAAGCAATTATCAACTGTTTAGACTTCTCTAAAGCAGTCAACACATACACAAACGAATTAAGTGGTACGAGTAGTTAGATACAGAGGAAAAGCTTTCGTTTTGTCACATAATAATAATTGGAAATATGGCAAGGAATATTATTAATATTTCACACATATAAAAATGCTCGCACACAAGTGCATAAAACCAAATATAATCTCACAAATAATAAAGACTTATTTTTTTTTTTTAAAGTTTGATTGACAGAACTAATTTAGCAACACAGTCGAAAATGGCAGATCTGCTTTTGATTTTGTGAAATTCATACTCACACACTCGTTGGTGTAGGGTGGGAGTGTGTGCACAAGTGCTAATCAATATTGAAATTAATACAACAACATATACTTCCAACCAACCAGCATTTGGGAATTACACGGCGGCAGGATGATGATTGCCAGCGGAATTCTCTTAAGTTTTCATCAACTTTTTTTAATCGAAACCTTTTTTTTTTGTTTTGTTTTGTTTTGTTTTGTTTTGTTTTATGTCTGCAAAGGAATTATTTTTAAACTTGAGTTCTTTTATATACATTTTTAAATCATTTTTAAAAATCTGACCAAAAAACTATGTTTCCTAACCAGTGAAGCACAACAATTAAGCATTTTCTTGGCTTTTAATCAGCAAATTGATTAAAAATTTTCTCCACGAGTAATAATTTCTAAAATTTATTTTAAAATCAAACAATTTAATAAAAAAAAAAATACGAAAACAATAGAAAAAATTATGTTCGAGAATTATTTGCTAAATGCCTTTGACCGCTTTAATGCTAAAACACTTGGCGACAGTGGCTAATCAGCATGCCAAGAAAATTTTTAAGAAATTAAAATTAATTAAATTACTAAAAATATTTTTTTTTTTAATAACTTTTGTCCAAAAAAATCCTTTTCGCAAAAATCCAACATTTTTTTTACATTTTTATAAATGTAAAAAAAAAATAATCCAAAAACGACCAGTTTTGAATCGAAATTATGACTTTTAAGCTCCAACCATGCGATCTTGAGACAAATTTACAATTTTTGCTTACGAGGGTTTCTTAAAAATCATAAATTTATTATATTGGCATCACTGCTGCTAAGCTTTGGCTCATAACGTTGCATATTGAAAGTCTGAACTTTTTAGTTGAAACACAAACCAGTACGATCAGTCACATTCAAACAAAACTAGTGAAATGGAATGATGCCAGACAGAAGAAGAAAGAACCCCATTTAAGCTCAGTTAAATGTATACAGATTTGAAACAAATATATACAAAACAAATTGAAATTGCAGGGAAGTCAAATGCAATATAACGGCTGATATTTCCTTCTAGTTCGATACATAATATTTTAAAGCGTGATTTTTCTTTTCGGCGTAATTTTCTCTTTCGAAATTACGAACAAACAGCTGATTTGGTTTAGAAATACGATATTCTGTAGCCGAAACTTTGAAAGGAAACAAAGAAAACAATATAATTTCGATTATGTTTAACTACAGACATGTTTTCGAACAAAACTTAACAGCTGACTGAATAAAAAGGAAAAGCAAAGGATTTCTTCACTAATTTGTTAATTTTTAAATTCATTTTTTTTTTCATTTTTTTTAAAATATATATCATAAAATTATATAAATTACGCAATCAGTTTTTTATTAAGTTAAATGCAAAATAATTGTAAATTTTGTGCAAGTGATTTCAAATCGATATCCGTTTGGCAGAAAATTTAATATTTTTTTGTACAGAAAAACATTGTAGTGTTTTGCCGAATATCACCAATATTAATCAATATAATTTATTTTTTAAGCAACAAAGCCGTGTAGCGATGTTGGAAGGCTTTCCCCGTCTTTTAAGGCTTTTAAGAAATTCGTAGATGCCGTATAGCGGAGTCCAAGGCCTTTTCCCGTCCCTTATAGAAATTACTATTGAAACTATGCCAAAAGTAAGCAAAGTAAACAAACACTAAAAGTTTATATATTCTTATAAACATTTCATTATTCACAAACACCAAAAATATATTCCTAAACTTCTTTGTACACCATTTTCCGTCATACCGCAACATCATCAAGTCTGGCAATACTTAAATTGCAAGTTTCTGTTTATTTCTCTGAGAAAATCAATATTTTTGGGGCAGAGTAGTTTTTGGTGGGAGATTGATGCTTCTTGTTGCCAGTATTGCCGTTCCCTGGTATTAAGCTGAAAATTTCCTGATATATGCACACAATACCTGGTCATATACATAAAACAAATGAACGCTAATCAGCATTTGAAATTTAATAAAAAATTAAAAATTTATAATCTAAACTAAGCCTGTGAATTTGCTACATGCGTGACATTAGCATTCACTAAAAGAGTATGCTGCACAAAACATATGCTTTATATTTATAGAAAGTTTATTAAAAAAATTTTATGAAAAAATATTATTATGGAAAATGTATACAAATATTTTTTACATATCGCTTTATTTTTAGCAGTATGCAGGAAAATATATACAGATATTGTTTAAATAAAATACTTTGTTTTTTACATTTGGTTTTTCTTCTTTATATATTTTGCATTTGGGCTCACAAATTTTAGTCAAGGTGAAAGGAAAAAAAATTCTGAATTATAAATAAATTCGTTGCCAAGCCAAAATTGTATCAAGTTATGCCCATTGCCATTTATATTTTGCGTGTAATTGTTTATCAAAACCCTGTTATTTTGTGGTAGAAGCACATATATTATCATATATAACCATACGAGAAGGATCATTCCCTATAACAATTTTTATAAAAAATTTTATTTGTAGTATTTTTAAAGTTTCTTATATATTTATATAATGATTGTGGCAAGAATTTGCTAATTCAAAAGCCTGCCTGTTATAATATATTTAAAGTATATATTATATATTATATATAAGTATATATTTAATATAGCGAATGGGTTAATTTTTCGGACAATTATTTTAATATTAAATAACAATTAATGTAATTTAAATTTCAATTAGTTTTTTAATTTAAACAATTTAATTTTTAATTTAAATTTTAATTTTTTGTTTAAAAAAGTTAATTTTAGATCAGTAAAAATGTTTTTTTTAAACGTTTGATAATAATTTGCAGCTGGCCACACTGTTTGTTACTGCCTTTTTTCTGTTTAACTTTGTTCTCTTGTCCCAAAATATTTTATACTGAACACTACAAATTTCTCTCTTTAAGAGAACAAATTGTGACATCCCTAGTCGGCCCAATAACAACAAGTAGTTATCAACACTAGCAACAACTAGTAAAAACAACAACAACAACACCACATACAACTGTATGTACACATTGTACACACAGCCACACGAAGTAGCAACAACGACGAATCGATAGTTAATGGGTAGAAGAACAACATCATCAAACAGGCAGTCTACGCGGGAGAGCCATTAAAGGCGGCTGGTCAGCTGTTTGTGGAAGCTTGTGAAAATAGAATAAAAAATATCTGTGCATTAAATAACCGATAAATAGAAACACTTAAGAGAAAAAAAAATATAATTCTAGAATCCTAAAGACATAAAAAGTTTTTGAAAAAGATTCATTGCAATTGATTAATGGATGTACAATAGAGATATCAAAAGGTATCTCGTTCTTTCTGTTGCAAATAAAGGAAAGAAGTATTTTTAAGTAAATGCAAACATCGCAAGAAAATTTTGTTGTGAAAATAAAAGGAAGTGAATAAAAGCAATTGCAACAATAACGAAGAAAAGCTAGTGATGAAGAAATGAAAGTGCTTTTGTATTGTGGCGATTGAGGACATCGTGTTATTAGATTTTTATACAAAATATACGTAACATACACATACACACATACATAGATTACCAGTTGCAACATGAGCGCAAACAGGCAAGACTATCGCCGAGCAGCAGAGTTTAAAAGAATGATTTTATTTCATTTATGAAATAAGTACTCGTTTCTGAGGCGATATTTTGTTTTTTTTTCCTTATTTTCCATTTATTTATTGATAAGGGATTTTTTAATTTTAATTTACTGCGCAAAAGTAATTAAAAGCTTTATCAAGTGGCAAAACGTATTTATGCATATATGTAGTTATGTGTGTGTGCATATACATACATACTCGTACATACACACATAAATGTACATATTTATTTACTACATAATTACTTTTAAGTTTATTTTACTTCTCACAATTAAGTCCTCAACAGATATACAACGACACGCTACCGACTACAATACGCTGAAATTACACGATTTACGTTTACATGTAATGTATAAGTGACAATATTTCCTTCTTGTTAGATGTTTAAAACATACTAAATTGATGATATTGATTAATATTCAGTAAAATTTATATATGGAAAATAAAAATATGGAAAAATATGGAAAATAAATTGCAATTGATTGCGGAGAGCATTGAGCTTATTATTTTGATTAATTATATATTTTTTATTTATGCCGGCCAATGAACTTAAATAGTGCCATCAGTATGGAAAGAAATGAAAGTTCAATGCCCCAATTATTGTGCGCAGTGACTGGCTGTTGCCGCCAGTATTGCTTTTTTTTTAATATTCTAAGCAAAATTGAATTTTGTATCAAAAAATAAATTCAAATTTATTTGTTCATGATATCAGCTGATTCCTAAGGCATGTTAATCCATGCCTAAAGGCAATTAAATATTATTTTTCATAAGTCCCATGAATAAAACATTAAAAATATTTTATTTAAAAACTTGTAGAGCCACATTTACGAAATGCTAATGGCTTGTCGAAAAAACTTCTATTATTTTAGAACTCTAAACAGTTCAAGAAATCAGTCAAACAAAATATCTTTTCCTCATCACTACAAAGCTTTTGTACTAGGAAATGCTTTACAGTCATTCTTGTTTCTTGATGCGAATTTCATTTTTAAGTAGTGAAGGAATATAAAAGTGTAATAGAGAGTGTTTCCGTGTGTTTTTTTTTTACTTTATCAGCTGCGCATGTGCCGGCTGTGTTTGATGGAAAACAAAAAGTTTTGATATTTTTATTTGGTGAGTAATTATTTGATCGTTTACCAGTGTGATTAGCAAAGACAATGACAGTGTTTTGCAAATGTCGCAGTCACTGTTGCCCTTGAAAATTTTAACAATTTTTTTTTGTTCAGCTGATTTTAGTAAATAAAATTCCAATTGCATGAAAATAATGATTTTATGGAAAAAAAATTTTTTTTTTAATGTTTAAGAACTCACCATCATATTTTTCTAGCAGAGATGTCATATTTTCTAGGATAGAATTGTATCATTTTTGATTGTTTATTGTAAATCTTATGCGTTTTACACTTAGAGAAATCTATAAATTGGCTTTTCTTTGCGTTCAAATAAACACAGACAGTCAAGCCTCTAACAGAGATACTTTAACCACAGAATATCAAAGAGAATGACCTACTTTGACGTATACTATCGTAATGACTATCGTAATTTAGGAAGATATCGTTTTTTGAGCTACAAAAATAACTTATTAGCAAAAAAAAAAAAAAAAAAAGGAAAAATAAAATCGTGATCAGTTTGTAGTTGTAAGCAAGCCATGTAATGCATGTTTAGTTTATCAGCTGGCTGTCAATCTTGTTTATGTTTGTAACATTTTTCCCATTGCGAATTGAGCAACTGCATATGGTTACTAGCGGTTTTGCAACTCATCAGAATATGAAACCGTCTTTTGGTTTGCGGTTGCGACATGCGATATTCAAATTGTGGCAATAAAAATGATTTTTATTACTTGTTGTAGTTGCACAACGACAATTGTCGTATGGAAACATGAGAGCAAAAAAATTTAAATAAATTTCTTTAAAAAAAGAATAAAAACCGAAATAATTAACAGCTAATTCGTTAGCAGAATCAGTCGTATTCCCAACTATTCTTAAATATGTATGCGTGCCTTTGTAATCTCCACTATGAATGGGGCAAGTCTATAAATGCGGTTTCTATAATTCGCACACGCAAATCGCGCAGATGAAAGCAAAACACTCATGCAAATTCTTCAGCCAAATGAATGTTCTCTCATCTGCACAATAGCGCTGACTGATCGCAAGCAGCTACTCGGCGGCAATACCACAAAAAGTAATAAGAAAATTTACCAAATTAATTAGCTTTTTTCCGGGAGTTACAAATTGTTTTTATTTATTTTTAAATTAATACAAATTTTCTTACTAATTTCATTTATTTCTTTTAATTTGAATAAAACAAAAGAATGTGTTAAAAACAACTCTTTTCAAAAAAAAAAAAAAAAAAAAAAAAAAAATAGCAAACTTTTTTCTAAAATAGAAACAAAACCAAATTTAAATAAAATATAGTAGACAAATAATTTCCAAAAAAAAAAATTAAAATATATCCAATTATTTTTTATATAAATTTAATATCTATTCACAATTTAATAAAATATATTTTTGTTATAAAAAATTAATATAAAAATAACAATTTTTTTATCTCGGTAAATGGTTGTATTGCTCGATATCTCGTTATGGTATCGGTCGAACTATATCAACTTTACACTTTTTGTCAAAGTGAAGTGAATGACAGGGTGTCAACATTGAAAATGAACAAAAAGGAAATTCGGTTTATTTTACAGTTTTTCTTTGAGAAATGTGAAGATGTGAGCCAGCTCGCTGAAATTGGGAATGCAGTTTATTGTGCAAACATAACAGTATTGTTGTTTCCAGCTCTGCATCGCGTGTTCAGGTTATTAAATGACAACAGCAGCAAAATTCATACAAACGATATTAAATATTAACAGATTGGTTATTAATAATAGGAGGCATGTATTATTTAAAAAATAAATTCGTCTAATGTACAATCGCATATGTGTGGCTGCACTTTAGACATATTCAATAAAACAAGTTTTCTTCTTTTTTAATTGCAAACCAATTAGTTTTATGATTAGTTTACATTTAACTTAAATTCAACTAGCAATCTCGACAAGTATGTCAAATAATTTGAAAGAGAAAACTGGCATTGACTTGGCCTAATGTACATAAGCGTATTTAACTTAAGCTTAACTAACAATCTCGTCAAGGACGTTAAACGATTTCATTTAAAATACATACTTTGTCGTGAGAAGTTAATTTATTAAGAAGTTTAAGCAATTTTAGTGCAGAGTACCATAATAATTGATACCGAGTCGAAGAGATAAAAAATTTATAAAATTCACTGAATATGTAAGTAATAGATATTGCAACAGTTGCTACAACTTGGTGTTGGTAAACATGTTAGATGTTTTGTGAGCATTCAATGCCAATTAAATTTTGACGAAAACCATGTTGGGGCATCAGACATGCCTTTCATTTTTTTTCTTTAATTTTTTTTTTTTTATTTTTTAACGAATAAAACTAAAAAAAAATAGAACTAAAAATATGTGGTCCTACAACATGTTTGTTACAACCGATCGATCATCTTGTTATTTGTAATTTCAGTAATTAAAGCAAAAACTTATGTACTTTAAACTGGACCAATTGTTTATGTTTCTCTCTCTCTCTCTCTCTCTCTTTTTCTCTCTCTCTATATATATAGTCTGCTTTTTTTTTGATTGGCCCCCAGTATATTAAATATAATAAATCAATGAAACTATTTGCATTTGTTGTGAATAGAAATAAACGACCAGTTCGATTGTACAGATTGAAAAAAAGAGAAAAAAAAATACAGAACAGGGGAAAGAGGGTTCCACCGGTATTAAAAATCGATAACTGACGACCTTAACATTGAAGCCAATACCAATTTTAACGTTCTCTGTTAAATTGTTGAAAAGTTATGCTACCCATACACGATGCGACCGTCTGCAAGACTGCGGCTGGTCGTATCAATGTCGTATCGTTAGTGGGCTTGTCGTATGAAGTCGTGTCTCGGTCGCATGAAAAATCAAAATTTTTTGATTTTTTGGCTTGTCGTGCGAACGCGTCGTATGGTTAGTGGGGCTGTCGTGCTAATTTGTACCTCATTCTCATTTTAAATTTTGAGCGAGAGAGACGTGTGGTCGGTTAATTTGGTTTTTGAGCGAAGAAAATAAAAGAAGTGTGAAAGAAAATATAAATAAATAGTAATTCAAAATAAAAAAAGTGTGAAAGAAAATACTTCGACTAAATAATAATAATAATAATAATAATAATAATAATTTATAAATTATTTAATAAATTAATATTTATAAATATATAAATAATTTAATTATTTTAAATAATTATTAAAATTTTAATTATATTATATATTTAATAATTAATAAATGTTTAATATATATATATATGTTAAATTGTAAATTTTTATTAATATTAATTTAAAATAAATTTATTAGGTGAAATTATTAAATTTATTAAAATTATTTAATTATTAAATTTATTGAATCTTATAAATTTAAAATAAAAACTAGGATTAGATACCCTATATATTTTATATACAATATATTGGAAATGAAATGTTATTCGTTTTTAAAGCGCACACAATAACATCCGACAGCATCTTAACTCGACTGAATTTTTTGCAAAATGAAGTCGTAAGAAGAGGTCTTATCGTATGTGGCATAACACACGACTTGATTACTCAGCGAGTCTTGCAGACGGTCGCATCGTGTATGGGTTACTTTACGATTTAGTGAAGACGACCTTTATAGAAATAACCGATAATTTTTTAAGTATGCTCATGCCCAGGGTTGCCACCTTCTTTTAGACGTTTAAAACCAATTTCCTTATTTCGTATTGCCAAAATGCCTCAAATTTCCAATTTGTAAAACATTTCTTTTTTGATACAACTTCGTAGAAATTTCCCGTGGATGGGGCAACTGCCTACATAGCCAGCACCGGTTACGGCAATATTTCAACTAAAAATTTCGAAACAATTTAATATCGGGCTGACTTGTTTTGGGGTTATTTTAAGCAACTAGTGTTTTATAAGAGAAAAGTGACGAAGCAGTTCATTAACACAATAATTGGGACATTCTCGACTTTAACTCTTTTCTGATACGATTTCTCATATGCCTGTTCGCAATTTACGGTCTATCGTTGCAAAAATAATTATTAAAAAAGAAAAAAACTTCAATTTTCTATACAATACAGGAAAAAATAATTGAAATAAAACATTTATATTTATAAAATAAATATGTGATATTTTTGTAGCTCCATTGGATCCACCCTGTATAAATGAATTAGGTTTTTTTTCTAAGAGCGTTACTTAGGGCTTGTTACTTACTCATTCAATGCAATGCGTGGAAATTATGAGAAAAGGAAAGTGATATAGAGAACGGAGTAGTCTCGTCCTCTTTTTTTTCGGCGGTGCATCTGGTGTTGACCCCGGCTCAGTTAAGCTGATATTTTTGAAAAGAAAATTCTCAGAGGATTTTCACAAAACTTTTATCCCAATCGCAAGAAAAAATCTCCCGTTTGAGCTGGCAACGCTGTCGCATAATTAGTTTGTTTTTTTTATTACATTTTTATGTTTTTTTCTAATTTTTTGATGATTGTTATGCCGAGGAGTGCTTGAAAGAATTGCTTTTGGCGCAAAGCAACGCACCTTTTAACGACAATTACAATTACAAACTTAAAGTTTAGAATGATTTCAAGGTGTTTGGCGTTCTGACTGCATGGCCAATTAGCCGCTGCTGGTGAATCACGCAAATTGTACTCATCGCGTGTGTGCTGGCAAATTTATTTCAGCAAAACTTTGCAATATTTTTATGTTTTCTGTCAATTAATTTATTGTTATCATTTCATCATTTCTTCATTTCCATATCCAATAAATTTTTTTGGGGTTTCCTCTTACTTTTTATGTAAACTTCAAAGGTCGCAGTGTTTTAAAATTTAAGAACTGATTAACTATAAAATATATATGAATGAATACATACAGCTATGCTTAAAACAATAGCAAATTAATTTTAGTCGAGATGTTTCGTATGCTTTTACAAATTACGATGTATAAGGTGGTTGAATGTCACCTTTACAAAAAGTATTTGGAGGGAAAAGGTCATTTTAAAATTTTCCAATCGATGTCTCTGTTTTCCTCATAATAAAATGTTTGTCCATCCGTCCGCCTATTTATTTTTGTCAGTCTTTTTCTCAGAACGAAATGTTTTTCCATCCGTCCGCCTATTTATTATTGTCAGTCTTTTTCTCGGAATAAAATGTTTGTCCATCCGTCCGCCTATTTATTATTGTCAGTCTTTTTCTCGGAATAAAATGTTTGTCCATCCGTCCGCCTATTTATTATTGTCAGACTTTCTCGGAATAAAATGTTTGTTCATACGTCCGCCTATTTATTTTTGTCAGTCTTTTTCTCAGAACGAAATGTGTTTTCATCCGTCCGCCTATTTATTATTGTCAGCCTTTTTCTCGGAATAAAATGTTTGTCCATCCGTCCGCCTATTAATTATTGTCAGTCTTTTTTTCAGAATAAAATGTTTGTCCATCCGTCCGCCTATTTATTATTGTCAGACTTTCTCGGAATAAAATGTGTTTTCATCCGTCCGCCTATTTATTATTGTCAGCCTTTTTCTCGGAATAAAATGTTTTTCCATCCGTCCGCCTATTTATTATTGTCTGTCTTTTTCTCGGAATAAAATGTTTGCCAATCCGTCCGCTTATTAATTATTCTCTGTCTTTTTCTCGGAATAAAATGTTTGTCCAACCGTTCGCCTATTAATTATTGTCTGTCTTTTTCTCGGAATAAAATGTTTGTCCATCCGTCCGCCTATTAATTATTGTCTGTCTTTTTCTCGGAATAAAATGTTTGTTCATCCGTCCGCTCATTAATTATTGTCTGTCTTTTTCTCGGAATAAAATGTTTGTCCATCCGTCCGCCTATTAATTATTGTCAGTCTTTTTTTCAGAATAAAATGTTTGTTCATCCGTACGCTTATTTATTATTGTCAGTCTTTTTCTCAGAACGAAATGTTTGTCCATCCGTCCGCCTATTTATTATTGTCAGCCTTTTTCTCGGAATAAAATGTTTGTCCATCCGCCCGCCTATTAATTATTGTCTGTCTTTTTCTCGGAATAAAATGTTTGCCCATCCGTCCGACTATTTATTATTGTCTATCGTTTTCTCGGAATAAAATGTTTGTCCATCCGTCCGCATATTTATTATTGTCTGCCTCCACCGCTACTCATTGTTGTCCGTTTTAGAACGATCTTTTTATCTTAGAAAGACTCATTTGTCAGAATGAAATATTTATCCATTCGCCCGTACTTTTATTGTGACTCGTCTCAGAATGATCCTTTTTGACGGAAGAAAATTTTTTTTCGTCTATTAATTTTTGTCCGTCTGTTTGGATATTTTTTTATTTTGTGTTTATTTTTACGCGCATTTAATATTTGTCCGGATATTTATTTTAGTCCGAACATTACTTTTGTCCCGCCATTAATGTTGGTCCAGATATTTTTATTTCGCCGGCCATGAATTTTCTTTAAGAGAAACCAAGTGTAAAAAAAAACTAATTTGATTGCAAGTAAAAGCAATTAAGAATGCATTCTTTAATTGTGGTTTTTATTAAACACAGAAACTATTTTGTAAAAATAATAAAATTTATTCTACAACTGAAATTATTTGCATACAAAACGAAATAAAATTTGAGGGAAAAAAATTGAATTGAATGGATGACAAAAGATATGAATGAAAGTTAACAGATAACGAAATATTGAGTGGGCAGTTGAGCATTCAGTTTCCATTTTTAGTAACAACTCGGTTACATTGTGTTCTATTGGAGTAGGCGACGATACGCCAGCTGTGATTTACTATGCCTTCACGCATAATCTCTTCTACCCAAATACTCAAAGATAGAAAGTTTAAAGTCGAACAACGACAGCAAATGTTAATTTGAATAATTTACCCAAAAGTTTTAATAGGTTTCTTATCAGCAGCGATGAGTTTTGAACTTGTAACTATAAAAACGCATTTATCGCACCATAACTTTCGACTCTAGACATTGTAATGTTGGAGCAATAAAAATACATGCTTGTGCATGTACTTATGTAAATGCGTATGTATGTATGTATGGATATATAAAGAATTCTTTTGTATAAAACTATTTAGCATATCAAACCAAGGACTTACAAGGTGAAAATGTAGAGCAATCTTTTTCAAACGCTCTTCGTCTTTGTTTTTATACTCCTGGTAATTTGAACATGCGCAGGCGGTTAGTTCTATAAGATTCTTCTTTCATTTGGCGTTTAATATGCAGGAGTATTTTATTAGTTTTTAATTGATTTTTTTAAATTAAATTTGCTTAAATCAAACAAAAAAAAAAGCTTCATACGTACACTTTGTTCCCTCTCAAATGACATAAAGGTTACTACATCAGCTGATTTACATATGAAATCAAGAACTAAAAACCAGCACCAACAACCAAATGACACTTGTCAAAGTACGTAACGTATGAAAAGTTAACGTACTGCCAATTCTCCAAGTTCTAAAAATATTTTAAATGAGGGAGTTTGAGGTGTATGAAATTAATCAGCTGTTTGAGTTTTTTCACTGGCTCTATGTGTGGCTCTATTACATTAAAAGTGGTTTAAAAGTGATTCTCACAAATCGTTACTTCGTTCTTATAGAGTTCCAAATGCTTCGTTGCTGATATTGCGGTCGGTAGCCTGTTGCTGCAAATGTGTTTGATAAATTTCAACTTGACGACTAAAAAGTAACAACCGAGTTTTTTCTTGCGATCACTTATAAATATTTTTAGACATTTTTCTGCTCTCTTAATTATTTTTCTTTGATTCCTAAAATTTTCCTAATATTTTTGTTAAATATTTTTTCAGAGACAAACTAATTCAAATGGACATCGTAGTGGAGTTAAACTCGAAACAGGAAAATGCAACAAGATTCTTTGTGGCACTGGGCGGGGTCCTGATTTATCTGTTGGTTAAAGACAACACCTACTTAAGCATGGCGTTGGGTGCCATGTTAGCTTTAATGTTTCGAAACATTACGTTGGTGTATGTCATTTTTAACACCGCTGGCCGAGATGTAGTGTGAGTAGGGTCATGATTTTTTAAATGGCCAACATCGTAAACCGGTTTGTTTGTGCTTTACAGAGCAGGCATCCGTTTTCTCATTATGAATGTATATATTTTATATTATGAGAAAAAGAAATGGTCGGTGGCTCGCATTTTTCAGGAGAGATGTCGTGAGCATCCTGAAAAGACGTGCTTTCTAATCGATGAGCGAAAAATGACGTTTCAGGATGTAGAGAATTATTCGAATAAAATTGGTGCCTATTTCAAAGAGAGAGGCTACAGTAAAGGCGACTGTGTGGCCTTAATCATGGCCACACGTCCCGAGTACGTGGCCATTTGGTTGGGCCTATCGAAAATGGGCATAATTACCGCCTTGATAAATACCAATTTAAAGAAAGAGACTTTATTGCATTCCATTAAGGTGGCGAAAGCAAAGGCCATTATTGTGGGCACGGAGCTGGTCAAGGCTTTTGAAGATATTAAAGAGAGAGAAGAAATTAAAGACTTGCCCGTTTATCAATTCAGTGATGAAGAGCAAAGAATAAATGCCAATTTAGAAACGATGATAGGTAAGTATAGGGAAGCGACAGACACAAAAAAAAATTATTTTTTTTTTATTTTTTTTTCGGTCACACCAGGAGCCAGTGATCTTACGGCCGATCTAGAAAGACAAACATGTGAAAATCTAGCGGCATACATAAATGAATGTCGGCCAAAAGACAAACTTTTATATGTGTACACGTCAGGCACAACAGGCATGCCCAAAGCCGCTGTTATTACAAATTTAAGGTCAGTCCGCGGCAGCGTTAAAAGCGAAACAATAAAAAAAATTTTTGTATATTCCTTTAGATACATTTTCATGACCAGCGGCACGCACCATATGTGTGCCATGCGAAAGGATGATGTAATCTATAATGCTTTGCCACTCTATCATACCGCTGGCGGTATTGTGGGCGTGGGCAATGCTTTAATTCATGGCTGCACAGTGGCCCTGCGCAAAAAATTTTCGGCTACCAATTTCTGGAAGGACTGTATCAAATATAATGCCACTTGCGCTCAATATATTGGCGAGCTGTGCCGTTATTTATTAAATTCTCCCACACGTCCAGAAGACACCAAGCATAATTTGCGTTTAATGTACGGCAACGGGTTGAGGCCGCAAATTTGGCTGCAATTTACAACACGTTTTAATATACCATCTATAGGAGAGCTGTATGGCTCCACGGAGGGAAATTCAAATTTGGGTAAGTAAAGAAATCAGCAGCACCTGCTTTAACTTTTCCCGAAAATATTGATCATGAAAAAAATCGTTTGGAAATGAAATTAAATTCATGACTAGCGGAAAAATGTAGTTGATGGCAATCAATGTTTCGGATTTTTTTAAGATTTCGCGAAAAATATATAAATTAATATTAACTTTAATTATTTTTTTATTACTATTAAATTATAAATATATTATTATTTTATTAAATTCGAATGAGACGGAGATGCCACTATGGGCGAGCCGAACATATTTGGAATGGATGACGTTTCCCCCCGCTTAGGTGCAATAAAATATTTTTATTTTTATTAAAATTATTATTAATATTAAATTTTTTTAAAAAATATAATTGTTATAACCAACTTAAAGTAGACGGGAATACCAGCTGTCCTGGCTTTCAACTCCGGAATCATATAAATGCCAAAATTAATTTTACATTTTATCACATATTTTTTAACAGTGCGGCATAAAAATATATATTTATAAGGCCACATATGTATACTCTAATTTTAAACGCTTGCCGTCGTCAGTAGTCACGATTGTGTTTTAAACTCGTCATTTAAAAAATTTTAATTAAAAGCAAAACAAAAAAAAATTACTTTCCATACTTTCCAGCAAATATTGCCAATCAAGTCGGAGCCATCGGTTTCATACCAACGGTTGCGCGCAACCTTTATCCTGTACAAGTCATACGTGTGGACGAAGAAAGCGGCCAACCAGTGCGTAACGCAAAAGGCTTTTGCACTCGTTGTAAAGCCGGCGAAACTGGTCTACTGATTGGTAAAGTGGATCCACGAAGAGCCGTAACAGCGTTTCAAGGTTATGCCGACGAAGGTGCATCGGAAAAGAAACTTTTACTGAATGTGTTCAAAAAGGGCGACGTTTATTTCAATTCCGGCGACATGGTCGTGGGAGATATTCTGGGTTATTTCTATTTCAAGGATAGAACTGGCGACACATTCCGATGGCGTGGCGAAAACGTATCCACGCAAGAAGTTGAGGCTATAATAACAAATGTAATTGGACTGCAGGATTGCGTAGTGTATGGTGTCGAGGTAAAATTGGAATTGTTTATTAATTCTTATTAATTTAAATGACTTCTCTTCATTGGCAGATACCTCATGTTGAGGGCAAGGCCGGCATGGCAGCTATTGAAGACCCCGATGGTAAAATCGACTTGCAGCATCTTTCTATAGGCATTCGCGCCAGTCTGCCACCCTACGCCCAGCCTCTTTTTGTACGGGTAATGGAACAAATTCCACGAACGGCTACTTTTAAAATGAAAAAACGCGAGTTAATGGTAGAGGGTTTTAATATGGACCATATCAAGGACAACCTGTATTATCTCAACAAAGATGGTCTCTACAAACCCCTTACGAGAGAGCAATACGAATCTTTGCAAAGGGGTACAGCCGGCTTGTAAAAAAAATTTTTTTTTTTTGTTTTTAATATTAAATTTTTTTTGGGGAATTTTGTTTTTGTTGTTTCTTCTTAGACTAGACTTGTAATTAATTTTAGCGAAGTAAGTGTGTAAAAAGTTATGGAAGTTTTTGTTCTCCAAATTGGTGATCAGAACTCTGCACATTTTTATGAGAACAAGAGAAAAAATTATTCCAATTAAATTTTATTGTAATTTTAGCAAAAAAAAAAAACAGTTAATGTCTACGATATACAATTCTAGTTGCAAAAACAAAAATTTAAGACAATAAATTATAATAAAAAAAAATTATTTGCCTCATACTTATTTCTTTAAGTTTATTATTGCGCAAAAAAATTAATTTGCTTGCCATCTTTTAAGAAGTTTCAAATTCATTGGGGACACATTTTTAAAGATGTTGCAAGCAATTGTTCTATTAAGCGCAGATTTTGAAATTTTTTTTTTTAAGTAGTGAATGATTTAAACACATCAACAATTTAAAAAAAAAAAAAAAAAGTAAAAAAGGTTTTTTTAATTTTTTTTCTTTACTTTAATTATATTCTTAATTTATTTAAAAATAAAATTTTCTTATAAAAATATATTTTTTATATTCAACATTTCGTTACTATGGGCAACGTTTTCGGAAATGATTAAATTTGAAGAATTTGTAAACCCACATATCGATTTTAAACAAAATGGATTTTTATGTATTTTCGGAGCGCCAAGTCTTTGATATTCTAAGAAAAATGTTATACTCTGGACCATACCTGATAACGTATGTGTACAATCTTAAAAGAATTTTAATTAAGGAGCGATTTTGTGACTCCAATCTAAAGCTGGAAAAATCACTTTAGAAACAGCAAAACTTGAAAGCAAATACGAGTTGTGAAATCTTTTACAAGATGGGAATTTTTAAGCCTCTAAAAATTTTTTTTTATATTGTTTCTTCTTCAAGGAAAGAAATTTTGTGTAAAAAGAAATTTATTTCATACTTTTTTTCATTCACAACTCAACAGTACATTTTTGGGATGGATGTTGGATGGTCTTGGCAAAAGCTTAAAATGTAAAGCGACCTGCGCAAGCAGATCAATAGTGTTATATTTTCCCTTTAAGTTTTGTGGAGTAGCGAAAATTTCTTTCTACATTTGGGACGACACAAATTTCGCAAGAAACACTTAATTTCATTTGGAAATCTATAATAGAGTCAAAATAGAGTTATGCATGAAATAAATTACGTTTTATGAATTAAATTCCGCTTCCGCACATCTACACTACCGAATGAGTGCAGTCATCCATAACCACACAATTGCTGGTGAACGCGATTTAGACTTGCATTGAGCCTATACAAGATATGTGAATATATAATCCAGCGTTCTGAATTGATAGCTTGAGGGCGATGCGCAATAATGCAACATCACCCAAGACCTTTCAACATAATTTTAACTAAGTATGTGTAAGTAGGAAACTTGAATATGCTTACCTTGCAATCATTCACCAGATTCCTTTGTGAAATGAATTCATGCAAATCTTCTTTCCGAACACATCCGCTTCTTTTATTTCCGCTTTTTTAATAATATTTTCATATCACATTAAATGTTAATCACTCTTCTAAATATTTTCATCAACTATTTTCATACATTAATGTTAAATAAAAATGTTCCATTATTATTAATAAATTAAACCATAAACCTGCGATAATTTGACAAGGTAAACTAAAGCGCGCAACTTTCTTACAACGATGCCCCCATTCCGGCTTGGTGCATATCTGTTGGTGTACATTCACTCGGTAATGTCTCCCTTAAGGTTATGGGCATTTTTTCATTTAATGTTTAACGAATAGAAAAGCATAAACAAAAAATGCAATACAAAACATAAAACAATATATGAAGTAATGTGTTTGTTAGCAATCTACTGTGAATAGATCGTTAAGGCAGTTGTATGTAACTCGTACTGCAGTTTTTAACACAAGCAAAAACAAATATTCATAATTTTTTTTCTTTTATTATATACATATTTAAAGAGTATTTAATTTTGAGACACGGAAAAATTTGAAGCTTTACACAAGAAAAACTTTTTCAGCTTTAGTTTTGTATACAAGTGTGGCAACTGCAATGATATTTTAAACAATTATTTTCAAAAGAATGGATGAGTAACCGTATATCAAGACCGCGGTACAAATTAAATTGTCGCCATTGAAATGTATTCCAAACAACAGAGGACAAAATACTTTTAACCTGTGGTAACACTTATAACACTGCATTATCGATATATTGTTTTGACATTTTAATCAAAAGGTTTTTTACAAGTGTGTGTGCCAGATGTAGTTACACACACACCTTTTTATATATATATTTTAATTGTTGGACAAAAGTGCTGGTGGACAGAAAACTATAAGAATGCCCGAATTTTCTAAAGCTGAGAAGGATTTGTTACTCCGTAAACATGAGCGAACTATGAAGCTGCGCGCTGAATTTATAAAACAAATAACAAATCCACATCGTCATGCTATTGGTGAGGGGGGCACTGTGGTAAGTCGTACTTTCCGTTGGTGTTATGTCACCTTTTCGTGTCGAGTGTATCTAGTTGGTCTGCTTTATTTCATTTAAATTTTTAGTTCGATGTTGGTATAGCCAGATTGCAGGCCTTGCGTGTGAACTATTATGATCATTTCAAGCCTACTGGTCATGCTTTCCGAGTTGGTATGGGCTTAGTCGTTCTTCCTATTGCACTTTATGCATGGGCTTTAAATGCAGAACGTTCTGCACGCGAACGTAAATACCGTAATGGAGAAGTGGCCTACAAAGACCGCCGTTTTAAATTCATTTAAGGTGTGAGCTTCCTGCAACTGCCGTCTGATGTGTCTTGTAACCATAAACACATAACAAACCCAGAAGAATTATACACAAAATAAAAAACGCATTGAAATATAGTTCAACTCTGTTTTAGTCTCTATATTAAACCTTACAAATGTTTTATTTATCTTCTAATTGCCTGTCTCTGGCTATAACGAAATCTTCAAATTTCACCATGTACGTTGTCCCATTATGCCAATGGGCAGTTACCTTGCAAGGCTATAAAGTAAACAATACATATAATTATTCCTTATAAAAACGGTAAGAACTTACAAAACCACTGTGAGTTAACACGGCCTCTACTATGCCGGCAGTAAAATTGGCACAATTCAGAGTGCCTTTATCCTTTGGCACACTTATAAAGGTATTAACCAAGGGCTGCGTTTCTATAATATAATACGTGCAACCATCGTCTACCTTTTCTAATTTTTCAGCTTCCTTGCCAAAAAGATTCTTCCAAACTGTGGTTTTAACAAAAAGCAGCATTTGTGTAAGTTTGGTTTCTCTCTTGGCACTGCGTTCCCGCATAAAATACAAATCAATTATGCGCGTTCCAATATCTTGCCCCATTTCATGCAATCTAGTTAAAGGACTACACATTTTTAAATTTGTCTTTATAAACCCTATAATGTTACCTTCGGTTCTTTATACCTATTTTGCAATTCAGGAACGGTGTGCACCTTGCTCTGAGAATATTGCACCATTTCACTAAACAATAGAGCCACTATGCTCTGTGATACCTCAGATTTACCCTTAGACAGCGGTTTGTCTAATATATTGGTACGTGGCCGCATGGTAGATATTTTTAAAGCTTCAAGTTTTTCCATATCTTAAAATTAAATATACGTATAATAAGAGAAAAAGAGTTTGTTTTTGTTTATGTTCAAAAACAGCTGTGCGAGATAGAATGAAACTGCCTTAACGATCTATTCACAGTAGATTGCTAACAAACACATTACCTCATATATTGTTTTATGTTTTGTATTGCATTTTTTGTTTATGCTTTTCTATTCGTTAAACATTAAATGAAAAAGTGCCCATAACCTTAAGGGAGACATTACCGAGTGAATGTACACCAACAGATATGCACCAAGCCGGAATGCGGGCATCGTTGTAAGAAAGTTGCGCGCTTTAGTTTACCTTGTCAAATTATCGCAGGTTTGTGGTTTAATTTATTAATAATAATGGAACATTCTTATTTAACATTAATGTATGAAAATAGTAGATGAAAATATTTAGAAGAGTGATTAACATTTAATGTGATATGAAAATATTATTAAAAAAGCGGAAATTAAAGAAGCGGATGTGTTCGGAAAGAAGATTTGCATGAATTCATTTCACAAAGGAATCTGGTGAATGATTGCAAGGTAAGCATATTCAAGTTTCCTACTTACACATACTTAGTTAAAATTATGTTGAAAGGTCTTGGGTGATGTTGCATTATTGCGCATCGCCCTCAAGCTATCAATTCAGAACGCTGGATTATATATTCACATATCTTGTATAGGCTCAATGCAAGTCTAAATCGCGTTCACCAGCAATTGTGTGGTTATGGATGACTGCACTCATTCGGTAGTGTAGATGTGCGGAAGCGGAATTTAATTCATAAAACGTAATTTATTTCATGCATAACTCTATTTTGACTCTATTATAGATTTCCAAATGAAATTAAGTGTTTCTTGCGAAATTTGGGAAATTTGAGTCGTCCCAAATGTAGAAAGAAATTTTCGCTACTCCACAAAACTTGAAGGGAAAATATAACACTATTGATCTGCTTGCGCAGGTCGCTTTACATTTTAAGCTTTTGCCAAAAACAACACAACATCCATCCCAAAAATGTACTGTTGAGTTGTGAATGAAAAAAAGTATGAAATGAATTTCTTTTTGCACAAAATTTCTTTCCTTGAAGAAGAAACAATATAAAAAAAATTTTTAAAAGCTTAAAAATTCCCATCTTGTAAAAGATTTCACAACTCGTATTTGCTTTCAAGTTTTGCTGTTTCTAAAGTGATTTTTCCAGCTTTAGATGGGAGTCAGAAAATCGCTCTTTAATACAAATTCTTTTAAAATTTTGTAAATTTTGTTGCAACTTTAAATTTTATTCATTTTTGATTTTTTTACTGTTGAGTTATGAATGAAAAAAAGTATGTAAGTAATTAAAATTCTTTTAAAATTGTATAAATTTTGTTGCAACTTTAGATTTTTATACACTTCTTACACTTTTTAGTCATCATGTTGAAATTTATTAAACACAATTACATCAGAAACCACCGGCTGCAATATCAGGTGCTTTGTTTTTATTTATCGATTTTTATGTAAAAACAGCTGATGAATTAACCGTTATATCATTTGAGAGAGGACAAAGCATACCTATGAAGCATTTTTTTAGATTTAAGCAAATTTAATTTAATAAAATTAATTAAACAGTAATAAAATAGTCCTGCATATTATGCGGTAAATTGAGGTAGAAACTTATGGATTCTTCTAGATTTTACAGTATTCTCCAGCAAAAAAAGAATGGAATGGCTCTAATTCTTATATTTTCCGATACCTTTTTAGTGATTTCAATGTATATTCAGTTCATACACCGAAAACATTAAAAAAATCATTTACAAAAAAGGGGAGTTAAGGCCTTTCTATTTAAGACCAATGATATATAAGTTTGATATTTAAATGGTAATGCCTACAGTATTATTAGTTTGCGACGCTATAAAGTATATTTATTTTGTATATGTTTTGCCATTTGGTCGCGGTCTGAATTTATCTTAAATTTCGCACAAAATCAAAAATTTAAAGCCCCACCTCCCCATGCGTTTTCTAAAATGGTTTACTATAAAAATCACCAATATCGGGTAATAAGAAAAAGAAATATAAAAGAAAATTTTCATAGGAAAAAGGTATGGAATATATTCCGAAGGGAGGAGGTATAATAAGTCGGCACAGTCGAATGTTGCAGTTTTTCTTGTTAATTTACTGAAAGTTAATTGAAATCTGAAACATGTATTTTAAGCTTCCCGGAGAAGGCCAGTAATTTTCGGCCTAATTTGATCATTTCTCCCAAATAGCGAGTAGATCGTATAAAAATTTTTCTCAAATTATTAATATTGTAGAATAAACTAATTTATACAGTTAATTTTTCCTTTTGCTGAAAGCTTTTTCTAATAGAACGCATTTGTTTCCAAAAATTTAGAGGTTTGTGCGAATGCACACATATATTGGCATGTTAGTGGCACAGCCAAGTGTGGTCCCAGCTGCTGAATATTGTGCAAAGGGATTAAATCGCCTTAAAGCGCGCTCAAAACAAGTGGTAGCGAAAAATAAAGTGCACAAGGATTTTTGTATGTCAATGAGGGAACAGGCGAGCAAAGAATAAATGCATGCAAAAGGAAATAGATATTTACGGCAAAACAAAAAAGCCAATAACAACATTTCCATACAAACACAGCCACAGATACGGTTTTGTGGATACAGTTTTGTATCTGAGCTTGCTTGCAAATGTATCGTGCAAATCGTTTGCCAGTGTAACAGTTTTTGTTGTTATTCATCGTTTTTTGTTTACAGAAAAGTGAATTTAATATTTGCTGGTAATATTTTTTGCTTGCCATGGCAGCTGGTGTAGCGGAGATACTATAAAGAAATGCTCAACTGGGTAAAGCTCGCCGCTTTCATAACCCTTTCGCTAAAATTGCTGGCAAGCTAATGATGCGAATTTTCATTTTAAATCGATTTTTTTCTTTCCTTTTAATTTTTTATTCGTTTTAATTATTTTGTAAATTATATATTTTTTTTGCATGCTTACTTTTTTTTATTGTTTGCATGACTTCTTCAGAAAATGAGCTGCCTCCGTAGGCGAATGAGTAATGCACAGCCTTCTAAACAGGAAGTCGCGTGTTCGATTTCTGCAAAGATTGTGGGTGTCTTCCTGCGGACATGCCAAAAAAATATATGTTGGCGCAAATCGTTATTTTCTTATTTATTTATAACTTATTTATAATAATTTTTTTTAAAAAAAATTAAATTTTTCCTTAATTTTTTATATAGAAAATTTCAACATTTTTTTTTTAAATCTCTTTGATTTAAATTGTTTTACTCTAATCAGAATAATAATTAATAATCATACCTGATGCAGTAGATTTGTCATATTCTTCTGTAATCAAGTTCTTTGCCCCTCGTATTCCACTTCTTTTCTATAACATTATTAGTAAATTAATTTAATAGTATGGGAATGAGTTCCCTCAATGCCTTTCTCAGATTACCCAAAACGTAACGTCAACGTAATTAGCCTTTATACAGCCTTGATATGGGCTGACAATAGAATTGCTAATCAAAATGACATTAGAATATTAAAAAGAAAAGGACTGGATTTTGTTTAGCTATTCCAAAGAAAGCACGTCACTGATTAAGGTCCACATCAACCAGCACAACTTCCAAAGTTTGTGATACTATCCTTAGAAAATATTCTCCAAAATTTAGCCTTTAATTTAATAAAAAATGTAATTGAGACAGCACCGTCCATTATTTCAAGGGCAGCGGCTACAAATAAATGTTTTAGTGTCTCCTTTTAGGGATCCTTTGCTTTTTGGACAAAAATCGTCATTCTTTGAAAACGCCCGTTTCTGTATTTTTGAATGAAAAACTTGCGTTTTTATTGCTCTTGTTATTTTTATTTTATGTTTTCAAGTATTTAAAATATAATTTTGTTAAAAATAGAAAAAAAAATTTTTTTCGATTTTTGGAAAAATTTTCAATTTTTGCCCAAAAATCGTCATTTTTTAAAAACTTCCATTTCGGTATTTTTGAATGAAAAACTTGCCGTTGTATTCCTCTTTTATGTTTATTTTATATTTTCAAGTATTTAAAATATATTTTGGTTAAAAATAGAAAAAAAATTTTTTTTCGATTTTTGGAAAAATTTCAATTTTTGGTACTTTTTGCATTTTTGGCAAAAAGTTTTCATTCTTTAAAAACGTCCATTTCGGTATTTTTGAATGAAAAACTTGCGTTTGTATTGCTCTTTTATGTTTTCACGTATTTAAAATATAATTTTGTTAAAAATAGAAAAAAAAATTTTTTTTCGATTTTTGGAAAAATATTCAATTTTTGGCCAAAAATCGTCATTCTTTAAAAACGTCCATTTCGGCATTTTTTAATGAAAAACTTGCGTTTTTATTGCTCTTGTATGTTTATTTTATGTTTTCACGCATTTAAAATATAATTTTGTTAAAAATAGAAAAAAAATTTTTTTTCGATTTTTGGAAAAATATTCAATTTTTGGCCAAAAATCGTCATTCTTTAAAAACGTTGGTTTCTCTATTTTTGAATGAAAAACTTGCGTTTTTATTGCTCTTGTTATTTTTATTTTATGTTTTCAAGTATTTAAAATATATTTTTGTTAAAAACAGAAAAAAATTTTTTTTTTCGATTTTTGCATTTTTGGGCGGTTTGGTGGTAAATCCAATAGGCTGCAGAAGTTATATAAAAGCTCCAGCACTGAAATGGAACAAAAATCTTAATTTCGTAAGGCATGCTCACTAATCTTAAATCGTCCATTGTTAACCGAAATCTGTCGAATTACTAAGCATTATCGCATGTACTCGTACATTTAAGATTCAATAATTCTGCAGCAGACCACCTGCCCCCCAACCTTAGAAATGGCTGGCAACATACATATCGCTAGTTTTATAAAGCGAGCACCTTGAAAAACGTTTATTGCTTCGAGCCATTAAATTTGCACTCACTTCCCCCCCTTTCTGCTATTAAATTTCACCGAAGAAAATGCATTGCAAACGTAAATAACAGCAAAATAGTTTTTTTAAAAGTCCTTTTTTTTACTTCGTTCTTCAATAACGAAAGTTACAAGAATCGCGCGTGTGCTCATCTGTTTGTTTAGCGAAAAATGTCTTTAAATGTTTTTTATTTAAAAAGTGTGTGGAAAATTTTCCGAACAGAGGAACGTGTATTGGCAATGAATAATATTTAATGCTAATAGAGTTTAATACATTCCATACATCTTGGCTTCAAGTTTGTATCCTGCACTTCCTTCATGGTCTTTCTTGTTTTCCTTCCTGCTGCCTTCCTTGTTAACATTTTTATTTTGTTTTTAGTTGTGCGAAAAGTTTACTTGTTGTTTACGTCGTTGAAACATTTTGTATTTCAAACAAATTGCCAGCCATTATCGGTTTTAAGAAACAAAAAATAATGTTGCAGCAATAGTTTATTGTTAATTGCTGTCACTTTTTGTTTTCTTTTGTGTGTAAAAATGTTGCCGACTACCTGCGTGAACTTGGCTTTAATGAATAAAATATTACAAATTTTAAAAAAATTATTTTTTAATAATTTCAGGTTTGTTTTAGTTGTCGGAAAAAAGGAATTTACTAGTTTCGTATTGATAAAAGTGAAATGCCATGAAACTTTCATATCAGCTGAAGCTTTTAGCACAGCTGATTACTGTCAAAATATCTTTGTATTTTTCTAATGCTTGAGAAAAAATAATTTTTTCGTATTCCGTATTTATTAGTTTCGTAGTGAAAAGACTTTCTATCACGTAAACACATATAATGAAATCCAATGAAACTTTCATATCAGCTGAAGCTTTCAGCACAGCTGATCACTGTCAAAATATCTTTGTATTGTTCTAATTCTTGAGAAAAAAAAATTTTTTCGTATTCGGTATTTATTAGTTTCGTAGTGACAACACTTTCTATCACGTAAACACATATAATGAAATCCAATGAAACTTTCATAACAGCTGAAGCTTTTAGCACAGCTGATCACTATCAACATATCTTTGTATTGTTCTAATTCTTGAGAAAAAAATAATTTTTTCGTATTCGGTATTTAGTACTTTCGTAGTGACAAGACTTTCTATCACGTAAACACATATAATGAAATCCAATGAAACTTTCATATCAGCTGAAGCTTTTAGCACAGCTGATTACTGTCAAAATATCTTTGTATTGTTCTAATTCTTGAGAAAAAATAATTTTTTCGTATTCCGTATTTATTACTTTCGTAGTGAAAAGACTTTCTGTCATATCAGCTGTTAAAAACTGTTAAAATTGTTTTGTTTTGTTCTAATTTTTAAAGAAATTAAATTATATTTTTAACAATCGAATTATTGTAAAAACACTACTGTGAATTTTCTGTTTACACTTAAAGAAAAAATCGGTTAGTTTTGTATTTTCAACAAAATAGGTGGTCTGCCTTGCAAAAACGTTCTGGTTTCTTTTTTTTTCGTAAATTTTTTAGTAAATCTTTTTGATGGGGTTTAATTTATTTTCCAAGGCTTGTTTTGATACTGTTTGTAATTCTCAATTAATTTTTGGCGAATATGGGCATAATAAGGTGGCCATATGTTGCTTAGTGGTGCCAATTTTATTTAATGTTTTTACTTCCTCAATGAAACAGTGCTATGGAAGGGGCGATGCAGGATGTATTTGTATGATCAGCTATAGGGGATGTTCATGATAATTATTTCTCCCGGAGGTATACCACGAACTTTTTAACTAGTTCAGGCAACGATACTCTCAATGTTGAATATTTATAAAATTCTTTTTAAAATTGTCATTTGTTTTG
Source organism: Ormia ochracea (assembly GCA_963402855.1). NCBI lineage: Eukaryota > Metazoa > Arthropoda > Insecta > Diptera > Tachinidae > Ormia > Ormia ochracea. Next base: position 9,795,381 of record OY727109.1, on the reverse strand, counting down.
AAAACATATATGTATATTCGCCAGATATTTCGATGTTGCCAGCAGATCAACATGATTTGCTTGATATATATATGAAACAAAAATCTGCCATACAAATTTTAACGTATTTCAAAGAGTTTGATTGATTTCAGAAATGAATGCAAAACAAAAGAAAAAGTTCCAGAGTAATAATTTTTCCTGCTATATCCATAAAAGGTACTACAATTTGTGCCATACAAAATCAGATCCAACAAATATCTGAACATTCCAAACGCGGTCTTTCAGCCGGGCCCTCTGGAATTAAAGGCCGATATCTGATAAGTAGTTGTCATGATCCACAGAATCATAAACAAAACATGAGCCATTCCAAAAGCATTATTTTCTATTCAAAACAGGTTAAAGCATTGCGACTTGGCTCGCATACTTTCATTTAATTTTAAAAAATATTTCCTATTTATTTTACAGCCGCTGCTCATTAGTTGGCGACGGTTAAAAAAGAGTGTGTCGCCATCAATTAATAATTTTTAAAGGTAATTATGTTGCATTGAGCACGTGCATATGACTGATTTCCGCATCCGGTGCCATTCGATTATACATTTTGTCATCTTTAAAACTTCAACTGCTGGATTGAATAACTCTGGCAGCCACACACATAACTGTAAATGCATGCTGCGACATGCTTATATGTTTACGAGTATATGAATACGTTGTCTTCTTTGTTTTCCAATTGCAAATAAAATCCAAATTAATTAAAAATTTCACGAACAATTATTAAAACGCGATGGATTTTTTGTTTGGCAAAAATATCGCCTGCAAACCAAATTCAATTCTGAATACAAAATACTTGAATTTCAATATAAAAAACGAAAAAAAAATAAAAACAAAATGCATGCGAAGGAAAATGCTGTTTACAAGCGTGTTGTAATTTAAGCACAATTCAATTTCAATTATATAAATATGTTGTTGTTGTTGCTCTGCTGGCAGCAGTTTTGCATGCTTGTTTGCAAATAATGGCACGTAGAACAACTTGAAATTTTTGTAAAAATTCGTTTGCAGGCGCGGGAAAGTGCACTGCAAAAGTCTGCAGTCGGGCGAGTATGAATGTGTAATAAAATTTTTCCTTTTTTTTTGTAAAGGAAATCTTAAGATGGCCTCTCCGAATTATCAGCCAAGGAATCTTCACCTCCTTACTGTGGCCATTTATCTCTTATCCTTTTCTCAGCTTTTTGTTATCTCCCCACCCCCCAATCAAACATTTTTTTTCTCTCAATCTGCTTACACGTTTCTCCACAGGTCCGCATGGGGCCATTCTTATGGCAGGTAATGCACTCTAAGCTTTCTTCATTTGTTCACTGTAAGCAAACTTTAGCCAGACACTGTAGCATAATGTTTAAAGGTAGACAGAAGTATCTGGTGGATATACATATATGCGTGAGTATGTGTGGGTGTGTGCTCGTAGGTGCGAGTATGTTAAATATGTACAACAATTTGTTGATGTGTTTGTCGTTGCATTAGTGTTGTTGCAGTTGTTATATATGTAGGTATATTCTGGTGGCTTGTGTGTGTTCCCGTTGCATTGTGCCATTTTGAAATTCCACTTCTGCTGCTGACATATTTTATTAATTTCTCCCGTTTCCCTCCTGCTTTCCCCCACTTTTTCCGATTTCAATTTTATTTTTTGTTAAGCGAAAAATATGGCGAATACAACAGTCGCACAATAAAATATTTAAGAAAAAAAAAAAAAAAATAAAAATAATGAAGCAGCCAAAATATGGAATAAATAAAAGTAATACGAGTAATACGACACACTGTCATACTGTCACACATTCATACGTTTTTGGATTTTTAGTGAATTTAGGTCGTGGCATACGAGGAGTTGAGCAAAATGTTTCAGAGGCTTAGGAATGCTAATGAAAACGATTATGAAAATCGTTCCAGAAGCTTCTTTAAAATTTATGTGGGAGTTAAAAAGTAGCCGCAAATTTGTAGGTTGGAATTATTCCTGCAAGAATCTGTCCTCAGTGAACCTCGTGTCTCACAAAATTTTTATATTTTCCTTTTTTTTTGGTTTTTTTTTTCTTTTTTGGTTGGTTGTCTATATTTTTTTTTTGTAGTTGCAAGCATGACTGGTTTACTCAAAGAACATCATAACTCAGAAACTTAAATCGATACTATGCTTGCAACTCTTAAGCGGAAAAGAGTTTTGTGTTTTCCCCAACCGTTTCCAGGGGCATGCCGGATTTTTCCGAATTATAAAGACGTTTCAATAACCGCAATAAACAATGTTTTTTTCCTAAAAAAAGGACTTGCTTTGAAAAGAAAACGAGCATATAATGCAGAATTAACGGCTAGTGTGCAATTGTATTTGTATTTGTATGAGTAAAGATATATAATTTATATCTATTGCTGCTTGATATTCCTTATGTGTGATTCTGTATGTGTGCGTGTTCACTAATTTCTGTTTTTGTCACATCTAATCAGGATGAATTTCCTTTCAAATTCATTTATTTATCAGCTTATTTCGTTTGGATATCATTTTGTGTGGTTTATGCGTTCTGAAATCACAATATTTACTTTTTCATGTAATATATACGAGTATGTGTTTATAGCGTGTGTGTGTGTGTGTATGAGTGTATATATTCTAGTTGCTTACAATTTGCTTTTGTTTGGCAGTTGACGCCTTTAGATTTTATTTATTTATTTTCTTTTGCTTTCAAAGGCTTTAAAATTATCAAATAATTAAATTTAAAATTATTTATAAAAAAACGAATTTTGTAATCGTTATTGTAATTTCAAAGTCGTTACGGTTTTATTACTATCTGTAATTCCACAAGAATCAAAGGCTTTTTTTTTTAGAAAATAATAGGTATTAATACCTATTTTATGTATCGTTACCTCTTATTAGGAATTGCATATCTAATGTTTAGAAAATTACTTTAAAGGAATTAAAATAATAGCGGTTTATGTTCAAAGTTAAATACACCTTTTTGCATTAAGCCTGCGATATGACTAACGATTCTTTAAATAAACTCAAGGCCGATTTTTGCATGCCCATTTTGTGCCGGGCTCAAATGTAGATTTAAATAAAAAAAAGGTGCAAAATACACTTTTTAGGCCAAAACACAGTGCCGGCAACGGGCCACCAACGACATTATATGTCAAAAATCAATAACCCTTGTTTATATGAGATCCCACATAAATTTTTTTAATTTTATTTTCAACACATAAAATTACGGGGTTGCTGTCAGAATAAAAAAAAATATGACGTCTACGACTCTAATATTATTTCATTTCATTAAATGTCACAAAATGAATTTTATAAATCCGAATCAATTGAACTTGAGAGTTCAATTTATTAATAAATAGAACTCTCAATTGTTCGTTTTCGCGTACAGCATTTATAATTTTTTCATTTAATGTACTATCCGATCTCATTTTAATTAAAAAAAAAAAAGTAACAGTTTAAACAAGTACAATAATCAAGATAATAATCAGATAATTGCTTTGACATGTCATTGAACGCCGTACAAACGCTGGCAAAGTTGAAATCGATTGAACTTTTTCAGCGTTTACTTTCAAACGTCGTTGAGATTAACAGCTCTCATACAATTTCATACGTTTCAACTTTTTTTTGACAGTTGACGACGTTCAGACGGCGTTTGCGACGTCGACTTTAACTCCAGCATTAAAATAAAATTGTATACACTAAGAGTGAAATATGTGCAACTGACTTTAGCGAAGTGTTCTATAACAGCTGTTTATGACGTTTGAAATAAAATCGAAAATAAAAATGTAATAGTTTTATTAAAAATAGGTAGACATAGAAAGATAACGAATTTGCATGAAAAGAAGTAGGTTTAAGCAAGTCCATTATATGTGCACAATATTCTCTCCACCACATGATTATGATTGGTTGTGTATGATTGCTTGAGCAAAAAATGCAACTGTGCAACATACTCATATTGGTTTTAACCATACAAATGATTTGAAAGTTTTTATGCGAGGAGGGCAGCATTTATTTGAAACAGCTGATTGAAAAATCATTTTAAATCATTAAGAGATTATCTAAGACGTTAAATTCGTCCCTTAAGGCGTAGTCACATAGAATATGTCATACACACACTTTGTCTTTTTTCAACTGACAACTCAGTTAAGGTATGAATATTCAGGTCAGTGGAATTACAAGCGTTATATGCCCCTTAACTCAAATTACTAAAGTTGTGCAAGTTTTAACTTTTTCATACGTTCAGTACTTTGACAATTCACAGCTCATTACCTCATTAAATCCGTTCAGTACTTTGACAAGTACCATATGGTTTTTTACTACAGTTTTATTCGTATTGTTTTAGTTATTCTTCTTGGTTGTTGTTCAGAGTTAATGTCCGTGGACAAAATATTGGTTTGGCCACTTTGATGTCGGTTGGCAAAGTCCAAGTAGCAACTTCAATGATCCAATAATTTACATTTTACACTTTAAGTATTATTTGAAGATGCAAGTACAGCTACACAATAAAACAAGAGCCACTGGGGAGAGAAATAGGATAACAAGAATAAAGCACACAGAACACAGGGATCATATAAAACTATACGGGCACATATACGTTCAAGCTCACACCGGGCACGCAAAAGTTCTCACACATAAAAAAAGAGGAAAAAAGGAAAAGAAAATAAAAGAAAAGGAAGAAAAAAAAACCGAAATCTATAAACCATAAATTTGGATTATTTTATCCTGCAGGACATTAAGTAAGGATATGACAAATTTATCGTAATAGCTCCACTTGTTTGTTCAACTGTTTACATGTTTGTTTTGCCTGCAGCTTTTGCTCAATGTGCTGTGACTCACGTACAGTCACGCGTATTTTTTCGTGTGGTTGGCAGGCATGTGAAAAATATCGCTTAATTTTAAAAAGAATAGAAGTTGTATTTAAACTGCGAGCAGGCGATTTGCATGAAGGCTTGTAATAATTGAATGCGAGCACAAGCTTTTTTACATAAAATTAATATTCAGAAAATTCAAAAAGCCACACACACACACACAGACACAGAAGCACGCACACTTTTATGTGCATTTAATTAAGTAAAAGAATTTAATTTACAATAAATAATTTCGCATGGCTGGTGAATCTTATCACCTGTAAATTTTTACAATTCAAAAATTATTTTTTAATCAAAAATGGATGCTCAACGTTGCGAAAACAAATTAAACAAAAAGCAGCTGAGCGAAAGCCATTTTTAAATATTTTTTTTTTTGCATAATTTGCATGAAAATTAATGCAAAAAGATATTTTTTTTTTTTTTGCTAAAAAATTAATTAAATGACATTAAACGGGTGGAATAGTTTTTCGGGAAAAATAAAACAATTTAAGGTTTTAAAAATGATTTACTGCAACGGCAGGCAGCCTGCAAGAGAAAAACGTTTGGCCGAAGACTGGCCGTTTTTAATAAATCGCCTAAAAATTGCGTTTTTTTTATTAGCTACAGATCATTCGCACAATTTTTTTCCTAAAGTCTTCCAAAGTCGCACCATCTACTTTTTAGTAGCCTCTGCCGTACTTTGTTTTGCCAAAATGCCTTATTTAGCAGATCGTCCATTAGTGCGCCATAGAGAACCATGGCCCTAAGCACTACTCTCTTTCTTCTTTACAAAGTTACGCAAAGTCCGAAACCAATGTCGTAAAAATAAAAATAATTTTTATTAATGAATTTTTTTAAGTTTGAAAAAATTTTAAAGAATTTCTGAAAAAAATAAATCTTAAATTTCGTTAAAATGAAGTCCAGCAATACAGGCTGAGGTGAAAAAACTTTTTCATTTTTTTCTAAATTTTATTGAATGAAAGCAAACAATTTCGGGAATAGTATGAAATTTTAGAATAAGTTTAGATTTGTTCGAATTGGTCAACTTTGGCACGAATTATGGCCTTCAAACGGCCAATGAAACCGTCACACGCTGCCCGAATGTTGCTCTATGGTATTTTGGCCCATTCCCCGGCGAAGTACTTGCTTGAGGTGATCGAGACTTTGGTATTTTTTAGTGCCAACCTTGCTTTCCAAAAAACCAGACACAATAGTCCAACGGATTGGTATCCGGAGATTTTGGTGGCCATTGTGCGCTGGAGGAACCTCATTTTATAGCCATTCTGGGCTGGCGCGTGCTGAATGCGATGGTGCTGGGTCCTATTGGAATGTCCAAGGTCTGCGGCCAAAATGATTGCATGCCCAAGGCTTCAATACATCCTCCAGAATATTTTCGCGTTAATATTGGGCATTTATTCTGACGCCACGGTCGATTAATACGAGCGGAGAGCGACCATCGGCTATTATGGCGGCCCACACCATCATCATGGCCGGCGCTTGAGTTCTCTGGCACATTTTCAGCTGACCTCTTTCGCAAGTAAACACGATCATTTTGTTTGTTTACAAACTGCTGGACAAAGAATGTTTTCTCATCGGAGATAACCAAATTCGGCAGTTCACCACTTGCGGCGAAGCGAAGCAACCCTTTGGCTCTTTTGAGTCTATTTTCTTTCTGTTGCAGTATAAGTTCTTGCACTTTTTGGAATTTCAATGGCTTTACCCCGCGCTTATTTTTCAATATTTGCCGAATGGAATATTGCGATATGTTCAGCTCACGAGCCATTTTTCGGCCACTGCGACGCGGATTTCGTTCAAGTCGCTTCTTTACTTTTCGAACCATTTCTGCTGATGTTGCTGTTTTCTTCCGTCCACTTCCTTGACGTCGGACTACGCTACCAGTATCACGGTAACGAGCGTTGGTACGAGACACAAAAGATTTATTCACATTTAAATGCTGGAGTGCTCTAACGATAGCCACTTGTGGTTTTCCAGCCAAATATAAAGAAATCACACTATCACGCTTGAATACCATCACGAATAACTTTTTTTTATGGAAAATTCTCACCAAAATGCTTTTGTACGCTTGTAAACAATATAATGAGCTGTCACTGGAATAATTTTCACAGCTGTCGCACGAGTGGTTTAGAAATGACAGCGGTCTGAAGTTGGTTGCAGTTTTTTTATCTCACCCTGTATTAAGAAAATCAATGATTTTGGTTAAACTTCTCGTTTATTTTGAATTTTTTTTTTTTTGCTTAAATACATCTTCAGCTGTTGTAAAAAGATTTGGGAAATCCTTTAGCACACAATATTGCTATATAAAATTGCCGTTGGGCCGAAAAGTTTTTAGAAGTCCATTACCATCAATCCTAATTGATCTGCTGGCAACCTTTAAGTAGTCGCAGACCAAACTATTATCACTTTATATACCACTTGAAATTCAATGAAATCGATGGCTTGCAGACTTGGTGGCAATGTGTACGCATGAGAATGAGTGCATCCTGTCTAGGGTTCGTTAAACCGTTATCTTAATACCACTTAATACCAATACCACTTCACTATTCAAATGAAGAAATTCAAGATGAATTTTTCATGACTGGAGAAACTTGGCTGCCAATCGGTGGAATTTATTTAGCTGGCCAACAAGTTGACGAACATGTTGGCATACAAGTTGACGAACATGTCGGCCAACAAGTTGACGAACATGTTGTTAATTTAAATTTTTATTCTGTTTTTCGTAGTTTTCCTTTATTATACAGATTGAATTTAATTTCATATCAAAGCAAACTTTGAATTTCTAGTTCATTTTTGTGAAATACTCATCCGATAAGGCGAATTAAAATTATTTCTTTGCTTAATTCCCTTTTAACTTAAATAGCCAGGCAAATTAATAAGCCATGCAACAGGAACATCCTCTAATTTAATGTATATAAAATACAATAAAGGAAAATTAATAACAAAACGACAAGTCTTTTATTGTCGGCCGCAAGAAACTAATAAAATTTTAAATATTTCCACAAAAAGCAATAAAGGTTAAATGGCAAAATGGACGATGATGGCCTTTAAATTTGTTCCATTTATTATTTTCACACCCATTGAAGTCGCAAGGACAGCAATTTAGTGAGTAGCATGTTGTAGGCAGACGATTTCGTTTGGTTGGGTGGCTGCAGTGGCAACAACGACACGTTGGCACAGTAAGTGAAAGTTACAACAATTTAAAGTAGAATTTAAAGCAACATGAATTCCTTTTCGCACAAATTTTGCCAAATTGCTTCTATTCACGATGGCCAGTTTGGCGATGGTGTTGCCGCTGCTTTTATTGCTTCTGCCGTTGGTAACATTGATTTGTAGCTGTTGCAGCTGCTGCGGTGGCTTAGAGTCATAAATTACTACACTTTTTCAGTCATTTGAGCACATAAATTGCAACCGACGCACATACACATACACACCAGCCACCTAGTGGGCTTGTGCCCACTCCAACCATTCGCATATACTTTTTTTAAGTATTAAAGCCAACAGAGCGATTATGTTACACTTGTGCATCAGTATTCGTATGCCGCAAAGGTTATTTTTTCCCTCTTAAGCAAATAAAGCAAATGTGGAATAAAAATTTGCCTAGAAAAGCAAGCGCACAAAGTATTGGAAGTCTGTAAGCAGATGTTACAATTTATTGTAGATATTTTGCCAATATTAAGAATTTTATGTGACCAACAGTCGTTATTTTGAAAAAAAAAAAATATTTTATTAGTTTTTAGCCTGAAGATATTGTCGATTTGGCTGCAACAGTTGAATATTGCAAAGCCATCTGATTTGGAATAATTTGAAAGCTAATAAATTTATGGGCGTTCAACGCTTTTCCTTTCTTTCTTTAACCAGCGTCTCAATTTATTCCTGATATGATTAGATTTTCATTTGATTTTATTAGAACGAAATTTAATTACAATAATTGTTTTTACAACGTCACACTTAGCTGGCTGCCTCATACCTACATCATTACAGTTACTATGTAGCTCAGCTGATTATAGCAAATATGTATTTCAAATATGCATATCAGCTGATGTGGTAAATACTTCAAGTACCATCCATGTGGTGAAACATTAATTTATAGAAAAATCTTCTATACGAAAATATGTTTAAAGTAACGAGTCATCAGTATGGATTTAAATGGTATTTAAATGGTAGTCGAATTTTTTCCACAAAAAAATAAGACGGACACTTTTTAATATCGCGCGAACACCATGTGCAATCAGCACATGCACACCACAGCTTCACACTCCCTCAATCGACTGACAGGAACATTTCAGTGTATCAGTTATGTATTATTCATGGGAGCCAACTTTTAACGACTAAAAGCCCACACACATATACATATATAATCTGTCATACGCCAGCTGTCATACTGACAGCTAACTTGCAATATTTAAACCCTATTCCAATAAATGCGGAAAGTTGTAAAGTTGAACAATCTTTTAAGCACTTTGCACATCTTGTGGCAGAAATACTTTGGCTTTACTTCGTTTTAGTTCCAACTTTGCCAAGATAAAATAAGTGCAACCCTGCAACCACTCAAAAGTAGCAACAGGCATCGTATTATAAACATAGTAACAAAATATGACGTTTGATAGTTTTGAGCCATTTTTAATATTCTAGAGAGACAACTCAGCGGATGTGATTACTGCACAAAAGCTTAAAGTGTCTTTTGTAACTCGAGAATACGTCATACGTATACCTCCTACTTTTTCCACTGACAAGTAAGTTAAACTATTCATATTCGTTTCAGGCGGTTTATAGTCAATACATGTCCGTTAAAACAAAGTGCAAAAATTGAGCAACTTTCAAGTTTTTGCTGAACTATTGAGCATATTTTGACAGTTGGCAGTTGTCAAATTCTATTGAAAAAGTATAGTTTAGAATATGTTACGAGTATAAAGTATTGATTGTGTCACGACTTTGATATCCGTTGAGGAACTACAAAGTATACGTGTAATACATTCTATGTGACATTCGATGCAGTGCATCAAAGGTCTGATATGTTTACTGAAGTGGTCTGTAATTTGATATCGCCGACCATTAACGAACACGCCATGGAAATGTCAGAAAAATTGTTCTATGGGAATTAAACTTTTCCAACTAATTTCTTCAGCCATTTGTGTTCCTACCACTGTGCCTCCTTCGACAACGTATTTAGAAAGTTACTAGGCAAGAGATCACAGTTTCGATCCCGCCATAAGCAATAAATTTTTTTCTAGAGACAAGACAACGATTTTGCAGTCTGTGTTTGTTATAAAGATTGTATTGGATGGCACAACGGCAATAATTTAATCCTCTTTGGTTTTTAAAGGGAACTATAACTTATTAAGAGAACTGACTCTCTCCCCAAATTAGAGTTCTCGCTTACTGTAAGCGGTAGACTACAAATAAAATGAGCACAGCAAAATTACTAAAAAAATCAATTTATTAATTCTTTTAACAAATTTATATTTCGTTACAATTAGTTTATATTGAATAAGATAAAAAAAGGTTACACAATTTGCTTAAAATTAATCAAGAGAGTTTCTTTTTTTTTTTTTGTTTATTTGAAAAATTGTTAAAAGAGAATTTTATAAAACTGTCATCATTCTTCCAGTGCTGTAAACCGAACGATTTTGTATACATTTTTCAGCTTTAAACGCTAAAGTTTCATTAGAAAAAATATTTGGCCGAAGCAAAGCCAATTTTGGGTCTATTCGTTTACTCTATTTTTTAAACGGAATTTGACAATTGCCGATTGTCAAAGTAAAGAACATATGCAAAAAGTGCATTAGGAATTTTTTCTTAAAAATGATTTTATAATTTCTGTTGCGAAATGCTTAAATTTCTTTAAAAAACATTTCTGGTCATAAATTTCTTATATAGAGAAAATAGAATAGCTCTTTGACTAAAATTTTGCTTACAAAATTCTATTAGCAAAACTAGAAACTAAATTGTAAATTCTTATCTCTCAGGCTTGGCTTAAGACCACTGTGCAAGTTTTGTGCGCACGCTCACCAGGTGAGCAGTAAATGGCAGCTGTCAATGGTACAAAGTTATGCCAGCTGGTTGCTGTGAAGCACACAAATCGCTTGTTTTTTTTTTCTGCGTTTAAAATCTCGCTTGTAAAAAAGCTCTACTTATTCGTTGGATTTACAATTTACAGAGCAGCTGGTCGGTATGATTTTCAAATGTGCTTTATTTTATTAATACAACTATTTTTTAAATTATGTGAAAGTTTTTAATTGAAAAAAGAAGAGATTTCATATTTTTTTTAACGAATATTGCAATCTTTGGATAAAAGCTGTTAAAGTAAAATATTGCCACATTTAAATAAAATATATATATATAAAAAGAAAACGCGGAAAACTAAAATTTATAAGATGAGAGGAGTTCTTTTTTTAATTCTTTTGTCAGTCTTAGTTAATGAATTTTGTTGGACGAGTTTGACGAGAATGATGCCAAAATGGAGAAAAGCAAATTTCAGAATGACAGTAAAAATTATTAAAAAAAAATTTCTTTTCGTTTTTACTAAAAACACATTTAATACTTAATTGCTTATAAAAATTGTAGAAAAGAGACTGAATGAGAGTTGCAGTATAAGTGAGTGAATGAATGATGATGAGCGAAGTTGGCTGTGAGAATGCAATGAGTTGATGACAGAGAAATGTCTGCTAAAATGTACTTGTGTGAAACATACTGCGTTTCTGCAATTAAACATGAAAAATTTCCCATTGTAAAGTGTGTCACAAAAAAATGAGAACACTTTTCGGCTTTTAAAAAGATGGCGCCATTTTTCTGAAAATAAAAGCAACATTGGCCAAAATTATTCTCGCCATGTTTCAGTGTGCTTTGTCGAAAATTCCAAAGAAAAAAGCACAAATAGAAGTAAAATGAAAAAGCTTATAATAATTTCAATCACAATTTAAGCTTAAATAGTTTGTGAGCTTTGAAAAAAAAATATGTAAAATTATTTTTAAAAAAATTCGTTTGCTGGCAATCATGAATTTTTTTTCCTCAAAATGTCCGAATTTCATATCATTTTTTAGTGTGAATTTTTTCTGTGCGCTCAAGCTTTCGTAAAGCTTTTTTTTTCATTCACAACTATTTCAGTTCTCATTGTTTTCTTATTATCATTTGCTTCGTTTCAAGTGAGAACTTTTTGCATGTGCAAGTGGCAGAAACGTGGCACGTTACTGTGAGCGGTGATGAGTGAATAAAATGGATAAATATATAGTTAGTCTGGGCTTTTATATGTGAAAATTTTTTTAAGACCGATTTCTTTTCCCTACAAATGAATTTTGTTTTATTTATTTTTTTTTTTATGATAATGATGACGATAATGATTTTTTATATCAAAATCTTAAATTTATCATGCACGCATTATATTTATAGTAGATTTTGTTAACAATTTTCTTTTTCCTAAATTTTATAGGAGCTTTTTGTAAAGCTTTTACACATTTTATTTGAATTGAAAAAATTAATGGAACATTTCCGGTTTTAGTTTTTGCCTTTTTTTTTGTTTATAAAATTAAATCAGTAAAACTAAGAATTCGTTTTAAACGTGAGTTTTTTTTCAGTGTGTTTCTGATGTTTTAAAGAAAGATGTGTGTGATTATGTTAATTCTTATATGAAGTGGAGTTTATTTATTGTGAGGCAGTGTAAAAGAGTAATAAGCGTTTGAACAAAGAGAGTTTGTTTTAGAGAAAACATTTGAGAGTATTTAATAGTGAGCGTATAGCCTGTTCATAACATAAGGCTGCCTCAACTGCCACCTGGCGCTCTCTTTGCAAACGTAGCTCTAAGTTACACACCTCGACATTTCTCTGACTTGTTGATTAAATGCAATCTCCCTCAACTTCCTCTTGATGCACTTCGGGATCAAATTCATCCTCGGCAGTGGCTTCTTGATATTGTTGATATTCAGATACCAGATCGTTCATATTACTTTCGGCCTCGGTAAATTCCATTTCGTCCATGCCCTCACCTGTATACCAATGCAAGAAAGCCTTGCGCCTAAACATGGCGGTGAATTGTTCGGAAATTCGTTTGAACAGTTCCTGAATTGCTGTAGTATTTCCAATGAAGGTAGAGGACATTTTAAGGCCTTTTGGTGGTATATCGCACACAGCCGTCTTAACATTGTTTGGTATCCATTCCACAAAGTAAGAGCTATTTTTATTTTGAACAGCGAGCATTTGCTCATCGACTTCCTTCATTGACATGCGACCACGAAATACTGCGGCAACGGTCAGGTAGCGACCATGACGGGGATCGCAAGCAGCCATCATATTTTTGGCATCAAACATTTGCTGAGTCAATTCGGGTACGGTCAAAGCTCTGTATTGTTGAGAGCCACGCGAGGTCAATGGCGCGAAACCAGGCATAAAGAAATGCAATCGTGGAAAGGGTACCATATTTACGGCCAATTTACGCAAATCGGCATTCAATTGGCCAGGGAAACGCAAACAAGTGGTAACACCAGACATGGTCAATGAAACCAAGTGGTTTAAATCGCCATAACTGGGATTAGATACCTTCAAGGTGCGGAAGCAAATATCATATAAAGCTTCATTATCGATGCAATACGTTTCATCAGTATTCTCCACCAATTGGTGTATGGACAAGGTGGCATTGTAGGGCTCCACCACCGTATCGGAGACCTTAGGTGAAGGCACCACGGAATAGGTATTCATAATACGATCGGGATACTCCTCTCGAATTTTCGAGATTAATAAAGTCCCCATACCAGAACCTGTACCGCCTCCTAACGAATGAGTCAATTGAAAACCCTAAAAATTAAAAGTTAATGTTGGGCAATAAATATTCCCTATACATAGAAAAATTTTCCCACAACTTACTTGCAAACAGTCACAGTTCTCACACTCCTTGCGCACAACATCCAGGACATTATCCACCAATTCGGCACCTTCAGTGTAATGACCCTTGGCCCAGTTATTTCCAGCACCTGATTGGCCAAAAACAAAGTTGTCGGGACGGAATAGCTGACCGTAGGGGCCAGAACGTACCGCCTCCATTGTACCGGGTTCCAAATCCAATAAAATGGCACGAGGTACATATTTGCCACCCGAGGAACGGGTCACCGCTAAAATTATATAAAATAAGAAACTTCATTACTTGTATTGCTGTGAATCATTTCCTTCCAAAGCGGTACTTGTGCAACAGCGCATAAGGAAATATTGCTGGAAATGCTATTTATTGTCACAGAACACTTCATGACATGTGCCGTAGTTTCTTCTTTAAAGACCATTTCCTTTGCGCTCATATAAAAACTACCAATAACAACAATGACAACATAAAGTGTGTGGTTTATGTGTTACGAGATAATCACAGTAATTCTTGTTCAGTTTGTGAATATTTAAAAAGAAAATCGTTTATAAAATTACGGTCTTCTAAAATCGTCTATAAAAAATTAGATGCTGAGCTCATAAGAAAGTAAGAAGAAGTATTTCTTATATTGAGACCAAAAAAATTGGTCAATTCAGTGCAGGCAAGCCAGAGACACAGAATAAGCTTTAAGAACGGAGAGACTTTAATTGAGATAAAAAAGTATTCGCGCAAGCAGGGTGATAGCTGCGGGAGTGTCACATACATTGGAAGTTTTAGCTTTTGGCTTGTCCGAAGAAAAACAACCAGGATCTAGGCAGGTATTGAACCCGCGAACTCCGTCTTAGTAAGCTGTGTACTATTCATTCGCCTACGTAGTCACACAATAGATGATTTAAATGGAAAATTTAAGAAAAATTTAATGAACTTAAGCCTGAATAATTAACAAAATATATATATTTTTTTAAAAAACACAGTTCGACTAAAAAGATTAAATTTAAAAGTTTATTTGTTAATGTTTGTAGTTCTGTAGTTCTGTGTGTGAAGTCCCCGTACACACACACACATACACACATGATTTCTAATGTCATGCAGCTGTTTGAAAGTTGTCCGTAAATCATTCCTTCTCACATTCCCCTGGAATTTTTCTCTTTAGCCGACCATTAATTTAATTTTATTTTTTTTTTTATTTAATTTTCATTTTAAGGGGTCTGCCAATTATGGCAAAACATTGTTAACTTTGCTAAGAATTTTATTATTTATTTTTATTTATGTTTTCCAAAAATTCATTATTCAAAAATTCAATATTGCAAAAGTTTATGTTTCGATTCAGCCAACTTGGCTGAATTTATTTATTATTTTTTTTTTCCTCTAAGTTAAAAATTGCTTTCATGAATTTCACATCATATCAATTTCAATAAATCATACTACCAGCCGTCAACACTCTTGGCTGAAATTGCAACAACAGCAACTGCCAACAAGCACAATAAAATGTTGCTTTAAATGCATGGCACGCGCGCATGCGTTTGATAGCGAATGACAAAAATGGAAGGAAATAAAGAAGTTAAAGAATGAACAACTTTTGAATATGACGTGGCTGCGTACTTGCCAAACACGGCGCACTACCACTAACCACTAACCAACAAACACAAACCAGCAACAATTAAATCGCGGACAAAAATTGAGCCAGCAAGCGAGAGAAGGCGGTTGTACGGTATATTCCATTGCAAGGCGAAGTGGAGGAAACTTAATGTCGCCAAAGGGAAATAAATGAAAAATTTGATATATCCCTCAAGCGTTACGGCTGGCGGAAATCAGTATTTCTAAATCTTAAAATTAGAAATCGCGGAATTTCCTTAAATGGAAATGTGACATCTGGGTTAGCTTGAAATGCTAACAGAAGATGACTTGGCTTTAGAATTAGGAACCCTTAAGTTTAATGCACCACCTTAAATCTGATAGTGATACTCTGCTTAAAGATAATGTTAGCTTCTGATTGCCTTTCAAATAAATCGAGTAAAACGATTCATATTATTGTAAGTATAATTTCGGTAGCAACTGTAGCAGAGCTTATCCAAGCGAACGATTCTGTTTGACGTTAAAATGATGCTGGATAGTGAAGTTAATCTGCCCGTCAGAGTTTATGGACAGCCAGAATAATGACGTCGATGAAATTGATTGTCGAGCGGACTTGCAAGCTTGCACAAGTTTTTATTACTTTCCTTGCAATATTGCTCCACGAGCAATTTCTTTTAAATGTTGTTACGTTTTAGGCTTTG
This sequence comes from Ormia ochracea, assembly GCA_963402855.1. NCBI lineage: Eukaryota > Metazoa > Arthropoda > Insecta > Diptera > Tachinidae > Ormia > Ormia ochracea. The sequence goes on along the minus strand of OY727109.1, from coordinate 9,779,412 downwards.
CAAAATATTTTCAGCTTATTTTTATTGCAGACTAAAAATAATGGAAAATGCGTACACAGTGGAGAATCATCTCAAGCAATTCGATTATCCGAAACAATTTTCGTTTATTTTTATTGTAGACTAAAAATAATGGGAAACGCGTACACAGTGAAGAATCGTCTCGAGCAATTCGATTTTCCGAAACAATTTTGGTTTATTTTTATTGCAGACTAAAAATATTGGGAAACGCGTACACAGTGAAGAATCGTCTCGAGCAATTCTATTTTTCACAATATTTTTTATTCCAGCAATTTTATTTATTTGCTTCAATTCGTTTCCATTATTTTCGAGTCCTACTATTTTTGGTCTCTGAGAATTATTTTTTCTTTGAGAATTATGTTTTCGAAATTTGCGTTATGTTTCCACTCGATGCAATTAAATGAATTTTAGTTCCCCCCTAGAAACGCTCAGAACGGATTTGCACGATCTTGAGACAACAAGAAAAGCTTAATAACTTGTATTTTCAATAATATTGAGTGTTATTGTCTTGTTTGTTGGCACCTGCTGTGGCGACTCACCAGCTTGAATGCACCCACAAATTACTAGCAGAGCGATATAAAGCAGAAGTGCCTGTCTGACTGCTTTTAGTAGTCGTTGCAACTATTTATTTTATTTGCTACAAGTTGCACATACAAATCCGCTGCACATTTGCCAACAATTACGAGGTTTTTTTTTTTTGTTTATTTATTTTAAAACTGATGTTGACTATTAGCGAGAAGAGGCCTCCTATTCAAGCAGTTGGCCAGCAATTTGGAAAAGTATTTAAGAAAGAGTTCCAGTGTAATCAAGCAATTGTTTTTTCTTATGAAAATTTAAATGGGCGTGCAATCATGCAATAAAAATAGACAAAACGCGTACTAAAATGTGATTCACCGCGCTACTCTCGCACAAGTACGCGCATTTAAATACAGCAGCGAAATAGGCAACCATCATTGTAGACAAATTGCAATCTGTAAGCGTGCTGGAATGTTGTGGATTATGATGTTAATTGGTTTGAGATTGTTTTTTTTTGCTGCAATGCATCGTCTTTAGCAGCAACATTGTGGTCATTAGGAATTGCAAATGTTGGGTTTTGCGGTAAAAATCTCCGCTGATTCCGACAACGAGTTTTCACTACTAGAACTGGACTGACTGTGTTACTCATGCAAAATTTCATATATTAATATATTTAGATGCTTATTAAATGCCACTGGCTCTGTTACTTTTATACGTATAGGAGCAGTTCATATATATGCCTTGTACTAATAAGTTTAGTTGGTCACGTTTAGGGCTCCAAAATAAAGTGAAATTCACACTTAGAAAGTCTAAATTAAAGAAAATTAAAAATAAATATTATTCATGAGCACCAAAAATTGTCGACAGTTTGTAGAAACATATCCAAAGTTGGCTTCTGAAATATCTGAGCTTCAGTGCACCACTGCAAACGTCATTCGTCATTCTTTGAAAACGTCCATTTTTGTATTTTTTATAGAAAAACTTGCGTTTTTATTGCTCTTGTATGTTTATTTGATGTTTTCAAGTATTTAAAATATATTTTTGTAGAAAAAAGAGGATATAATTTTTTTTCGATTTTTGGAAAAATTTTCAATTTTTGATAAGGGTACCCCCTTTGCTTTTTTGGTCAAAAATCGTCATTGTTTGAAAACGTCTGTTTCTCTGTTTTTAAATGAAAAACTTGCGTTTTTATTGCTCTTGTATGTTTATTTTATATTTTCAAGTATTTAAAACATATTTTTGTTAAAAAAAGAAAAAAAAAATTTTTTTCGATTTTTGGAAAAATTTTCAATTTTTGGTAAAGAGGTACCCTTTGCATTTTTGGCAAAAAATCGTTGTTCTTCGAAAACGTCTGATTCTCTATTTTTAAATGAAAAACTTGCGTTTTTATTGCTCTTGTATATTTATTTTATGTTTTTAAATGTTTAAAATATATTTTTGTTAAAAATAGAAAAAAAAAATTTTCGATTTTTGGAAAAAATTTCAATTTTTGGTACTTTTTGCATTTTTGGCAAAAAATTTTCATTCTTTAAAAACGTCCATTTCGGTATTTTTGAATGAAAAACTTGCGTTTGTATTGCTTTTTTATGTTTATTTTATGTTTTCACGTATTTAAAATATAATTTTGTTAAAAATAGAAAAAAAAATTTTTTTCGATTTTTGGAAAAATTTTCAATTTTTGGCCAAAAATCGTCATTCTTTGAAAACACCCGTTTCTGTATTTTTGAATGAAAAACTTGCGTTTTTATTGCTCTTGTTATTTTTATTTTATGTTTTCAAGTATTTAAAATATATTTTGGTTAAAAATAGAGGAAAAAAATTTTTTTCGAATTTTGGAAAAATATTCAATTTTTGGCCAAAAATCGTCATTCTTTAAAAACGTCCATTTCGGTATTTTTGAATGAAAAACTTGCCTTTGTATTCCTCTTTTATGTTTATTTTATATTTTCAAGTATTTAAAACATATTTTTGTTAAAAATAGAAAAAAAAAAATTTTTTTTCGATTTTTGGAAAAATATTAAATTTTTGGCCAAAAATCGTAAAATTTTGAAAACGTCCAGTTGTGAAAAAAAATAAAAAAATCGCCACTTCTGGCAACTCTGATCGAATGGAAACGATCATTTTATGAAAATAAATATGAAAATCTGTCACACAGTTGCAGTTGTAGTACAGTCCCATCATACCTTTCTAGTAGACATGTTAGATTTAACAAATTGTATTATTGTGTAGCCCTTAAATCGGTGTGACTCTATCAAAATTTTATATTCCATATATTGGCTATTCACCATTTCTATATATGTCAATATATATTTAATTTTAATAAATTTTACCTGAAGCTTCATTGTAATAAACACTGATGCGTTCCAATTGCAAATCACTATCGCCCGTGTAGATGCCGTTACAGTCAATTCCATGCTCTTCCGAGATAATTTCCCAAAACTGAAAGGAAATGTAAGTCGTAAAATTAATGTTTTATTAATTAATTAATGATTAGAAATTAGAAGTGTGGCTATACTTTTCTAAATCACTGTATAATTTAGACTGCACATTATAAAAACGTATTTCTTAATTATTTTTTTTACTAATTAAAAAAACTAAACATTTTTTTGTTTATTTATTTAATAAAATTCTTTTTTAAACTTTTCTTAATTTTTTTTTTAAATAAATTTTTTTCTTATTATTATTTTGTGTGATTTTAAAAAAGCGTTTGACTATTTATTTTATTAAAATTGTGGTAGAATATATTTTTTGCAAAATAAAGTTTGGTTGATGAAAGTTTATTAAAGAGAAGATCGACTGTATATGTGTTATTGAGGAAAAACGTTTTAAACCAGAATTGCAACGACATGTTTTCTCATGTGCATGTTGATCTGCATGTGTAGTTGGTTGCTGCAATTACATTAGAGGGTATCGTTAGCTGAACCAATAAGTGCTTTAACTACTAATGGCTGAGGTAGGAAGTTTTATTCCAAATGGCCGTCAGTCATAAGAAAAAGTCATAAGAACAATTCTCATTTGCTTTAACATAATGTGTGCATGTAAACTATAGTGCGACTGCAACACTGTTCTTTCTCGCTACTACTTCATCAGCTGTTTTTTTCAAAAATTCCCTCTTTAAGCATAGCAGCAGTACAAGACATCGCCATAATTGCAGCGGCTGGGTGGCAAAAATATATAAAAAACAATTACCGGGAATAAATCTAATTTGATAAATTATTAACGATAACTTTTTCTCCGTATTGTTTTTTCTATAAATTTTTTTTTGTGCAAATTCTATTATCCATATTTCATTTTTGGAAAGCTAATAGAGCCATTTTTTATATATTCGTATACTGAAAGCAGCGCAAGCTTTAATAAGAAGTGAAAAGCTGCGTTGTGTGTTCACGTCTGCATGTAAATTAATTAAAAAAGTAGGAAAAAATTGAAATGAAATAAAACGAAAAATGCCACAAAATCGCCTCTTTATGGCCATGCAAGTGATGACTGCAACGGGGTGGATGCCTTCTGAATGCACACGAGCACTTGCATGACTCATATGCGTGCACACATGCATATATGGAGGAACGCTCCTGGGGATGACAAAGTGTTACACTGTGTGATCTCTACATAAAGTCTCTTGTGCTTTTTGTTGTTGTTGCTGTTTTAAAAATAACTGAAAAGGAAATTTCATATTTAACTCATGCGTAGCTGCCAAATTGCATAAAAACTTGGAAGGGATTCTGTTCTCATGCACTTAATTTAATTTTAATTGTAAGAAAAAGTTTTTAGAGATTTTTTGTTTCTGTTTCGTTTTGCATTGTCACTCGTCGTCGGTCGCACAAATGTTACACCTAAAGAAATAATTGAAATAAATAATTTTCGGTGGCATAAATTTTTTGTTCAGCAAGTGAATGGGAACTCCCCAGTTGAGGCTTCTAGAAGACAGAAGAGAATATTTCACTTGTATGAGTCTTTCAGTGTTTTTTTTTTTTTTTTTTTTTTTTTTTTTATTTTTATGGTTGTTTTCAGTTGGACTTATTTGTAATTTGCCTTAAAAGGTCAAAATATTTTTTTGACATGTTAGTAAAATTGTCAAGTGACTGGAATGGTTGTGCTTTTATTAAGTTATTTTATATATGCGAGGGTGGCGTGAGAAGTGATAAGTTATTTTTCGAAAATGTAATTTGGCAATTGAAGGCTCTAGCAATACTCGTGGACTTTAAGGAGACAACAAACAACAAAAGCTTTTAATTATACTCTCAATTTGTGAATTGTTGAAAATTATAGTTCATATTTTCCATGAATAAGTTTATGAAATTGTTCATAGCTTCTATTACCGCACTTTCTACATATTAGTTTTTATATATTAAAAATATTTAGCCTTGGCCTAGAAATGCTAGTGAGAAACAATCACATTTTAGCCAACTTTCATTAAATATTTCAATGATGTGCTGAAAATCGGAAAGGAAAAAGTGTTACTAATTTAGCTATTAAATTCTGGCTGAAAATATTTACAATATGAGAAAAAGCCAAATACTACAAGCAGAGACTGGCCGTTTATTTATTATAGTTAAAAATTAATTTATTTATTTATTATAGTTAAAAATTAATAATACAGACTTAAACGACGGTTTTGTTTAACTTACTGTTATTGCAATGTGCAAATCAAACTTCGTTTAAGCTATGAATGCGTCATTCAAGCCAGTTAATATGGCAACACTGTAGTAAATACAAAAAACTGGCGGTTTTCTGCCAGCAGTCTATAAGTTTGTGAAAATTTTAATTTAAACAAAAAAAATGCTGGTCACTCATTGGTCGGTTGAAAGAGTATAAAGTATACGTATGATGTATTCTATGTGATTCGGCCTTTATGTATTGACTTTACAGGCAACTTTTTTGGTAGCACTTTGGCAAGTGGTGGAAGAATTAATCAGTGTAAACGACTTTTTGACAAGTCGTACGATTTGCAAAAGTTAAAGAACATTTTCATAAAACGAATATTATCATGTGGTCAGAGTTGCATTTACTTCAATCAGCATCATATTTGTGTGATAATGTGGCATCTGAAAAGCCAATTTCATGGGAATTTTTAAAATAGGATGGCATTACATTAGATTTTCATAGGAATGAATTGTAGGACTGTGTAAGATAGTCAAGTATGATCTTTTTCAGCTGTAATTGTTCTTGGTCCGATATTGGAAATTTTAAAAAACGAAAACTTAACAAAGCTATTCAAGGCTATTTGTGGTCTGCTACAGCTGATTTAATTACAAAGTATTGAGAAACCATAAAGTATACGCATTCAGAGCTATTCAAATTTTCTCCAAACAATGGCGTCTGTTTTATTTTAAGCTTCTCATCATCACTCTAGTCCTCTTCAGCCGCTGAAGATCAGAAATTTTTCACATATGCCATAATTATATGTATTTAATCGTAGTTTAAGCTTCCGATATTTTTTTTTAGCGAACTTAACCTGCAAAGCTTTTGGCTTGAACGCAGGAATCGAACCCGCCAACTCCGGTTTAGCAGGCTCCGCATTATTCATTCGACTACGGTGGCAACCGTAGGAGTTTAAAGGCGGTTTAGCCATGTAGCCATATCCGTAAGGATATATATTGATGATCTTCCATCGATTTGGTAGCCATTAGTGGCACAGTGCGCTGAAAATATTTATTACTTTTGCAGAAAGCGTGCTAAGACACAACTTTATTGTCTTCTTAACAAAAAGTTGCCTTTTTGTTTCCTTTTTTTTTTTTTTTTTTTTTTTTTTTTTTTTTTTGTTGGGGCCCATAAATGATTAATTGCGTTTGTGATTGTTTAACACTCTACAATGTTTCGTTTTGTCTATTTTGCCATAATGAGCCTCTTTGTGAATTGTTTTTCTTTAGATATTTTTGTTTTAATGTATGCATGCGCTCCGCTCTCCCCACTTGGAAATAAATTTATTTGTAATACAGTGGGGCCTTCTGTTGTTGCAACTGTGAAGTGGCACATGTAACATCACTATAAAACAGCATTCCTTAACGCATATTTGTTGCTGTCAGTTGAGTTGTTGCTGCCGATATTGTTTGTCTATTTTGCCATTTGAAGTTCATATAAAACAGAAAGCAGACAATGCGATCTTGATCACCGGCAGCAACAACAATAACAGTATTGTTGTCATCATTGAAGCGCAACATAATAAATCTAATCAGTTGCTACTGAAGCCAAAATGCGTCTGTTTGTATGAAAACAGTCAGTCGTGCTGGAGTTTCTGCTTCTAGTTGGGTGTTGTCCGCTCGTATATTTCATTTTTTTTTTTGTTAATTTAGTTTTTTATTTATTTTTTTTTTTTTATTTTGTTTTTTAGTTTTTGTGCAATTGTTTTAATGATGTTAACATTGTGTTCAGGGTGATCTTAAATATCAGCCACAAAGATAAAATTTTATTTATGGTACCGTTTTTAAAGCAAATTTTATATCATTTTTCCATTAAAAAGGGAGTTGCTTTTTTCTAACTAAATTATTTTAATATTTAATTTAATTATTTTTGCCAATAGATTACAATGCAATAAAAAGGAATTGCTGCTTTGCTGATTTTTACAGCGAAACTACTCCGCCCTTTTGAACAGAAAACTTTCATTCTTCAAACTCATAAACTGGATGGGGTATATGATGACTCTCTTACAATAGAATTCTTTGTTCGCTTTTATTTTGCACTTAATTTAGTTTACTTTATGCCTCTTGGAGCAACGAAAGTGGGGGAAAAATGTATCATTGTAATATTAACATGTCAAGTACTTGCTGAGGGCAAATATTAGAAAAAGTACCAGCTTTTGGTAACTCTTCTAATATTATAAACATGAATTTTTGTACGTCTGAATGCTTGCTTTGTAATCCAGAAACCCGCTTGCAGGGTACTTTTTAGTAAATGTAAACCGTGGGAAAAATTAGTACTTTAGTACTTTTTGTTTTTTGTGAAAAATTTTATATTACATTATATGATCATTTTGTTTTTTTGGTGGGGCAAAAACACCACAAAGTTTGCGCATTTGGTACTTTTCACCTTTTTAGTAAATGTAGTGTGCATTCAGGCTATAGCCTACATGGTCCAAAATATGGAGTAGTTTTTAGTTAGTAAAAGCTGACAAAATTTGTACTTTGGTAATATTTTGTGGTACATTTTTTTTTAATTTTAATATACAGTTTATAGCATGTAATAGAATATTGTACACATTAAAGGATTGGTTACCTTGTTGGAAATGGGCAATATTGGGACTTCTGGTACTTTTCCAGTTTTTCCAAACTTGGTATACAGAATGTTACCAAAGCATATTGTTCAGTTTAAAATAAGGGCTACATTTTGTATTGTGGAAAAGGGACAATATTGGTACTTTTCAGCTTTTTCCAAATGTAATATAATATACATATGGAAAATATGGAAAATGTGGAAAAGGGACAATATTGGTACTTTTCAGCTTTTTCCAAATGTAATATACATATGGAAAATATGGAAAATGTGGAAAAGGGACAATATTGGTACTTTTCAGCTTTTTCCAAATGTAATATATATATGGAAAATATGGAAAATGTGGAAAAGGGACAATATTGGTACTTTTCAGCTTTTTCCAAATGTAATATATATATGGAAAATATGGAAAATGTGGAAAAGGGACAATATTGGTACTTTTCAGCTTTTTCCAAATGTAATATATATATGGAAAATATGGAAAATGTGGAAAAAGGGACAATATTGGTACTTTTCAGTTTTTTCCAAATGTAATATACATATGTAAAATATGGAAAACAGACAAAATTTGTGCTTTCCACTTTTAGATAAATTTGGTGTACTTTTTTTCTTTCGCGATAATTTTTATGTCCATGCAAGCCTACAATAGACTACTTTTTATAGGGGCTTATAAAGGAAAGTTCGTACTTCGATAACTTTTCGTTTGTCGATAACAGGGTGAGTGGTTTGTAGGATACAATATGATACTTATTATTCACATAAGGTATTTTTAATGCCAGAAAAGGGGAAAAAAGTTTACTTTGGAGCTTTTTAATTTTAATGAAAGTTTTAGTTTTGTTTAATTTTAATTTACTTTTAATTAATTTGTTTCGATGACATATGAACAATTTCTGCTTAAAAACATATCGTAGGTCCAAGGGAAGATTACTTGAAATTAAAATACCGGGAGACGCATTAAAGATAAACCTTGACTGAAATAGGATTTTCTTAGAATCGAAATTAATAACAAATTGACTTTAAAAGGCTTGACTTTAAAAATCTTTATTCGGCCCAACTGTGAATCCCCTTAGCGGTTACAGAGTTGCAATAAGAAAGCAAACAACTCACTGCAACTAAAGGAATTTATGATCCAAATAAATCTCGTTACTGTTGCAACATGCACCTAATTAAGCAAGCAGCTAAAGCGTCTTTAATTATATTTCTATGTTTTTATTTCCATTATTTTTTCCATTTTTTTTTTTTGATTTTTCTTATTAAATTTTTTAAACAAAACTTCTCTTGTTTAATATCAATATTTTAATCAGCAACAGCAGATTTTATTGCTGTTCGCCAACGTTCCTTAAAGACATGAAGTTTATTTCCAAATCACTGCACACTTGCAGTGGTAATTTAGCACATGCGAGTCTTGCATTGTCTGAGTTGAGTTTTCTTTGTTTTAACAAAAATATTATAAAGAAAGAAAATATATCTTTGCAGCAGTTTTTAGTTATTTCTAACCTGAATATTAAGCGATCTGTAAATTGTAGCCGATTGCCTTTCATTAAAACTAAAACTGAAGATACGAGTTACGACGTACGAGTAAAAATTAGAAAAAACGTAGCAGGAATGACAATGATTTTAATGATCTTTAATGATTTTAGTTTCTCCCAAAATCAGTCAACTGTTGCAGAATATAAAAAAAATTGTCTAGACTGATAATTAGAAGAAAAGTCGATGTATAGTTAGAAGTTGGTGAAAAGCAGTTTAGCTGAACTGAGTGGCCCACTGTGAAACTGGAAGCTAATAAGCTTAAAGCTATTTGGAAATAAACTTTAATCGTACGAGGCTTGTAAAAGTAAAATTATAATTCCCCATATCGGTTATAACTAAATTTTTAGTAGTTATTATCGGTGAAGAGATATAGTTCAAATAAAACCTCTTCAATTTTATTAAATTTTTCATAATTTTTTTTGATATTTTTAATAGAGTTTTTATATGTTTTGGAGAAGCCTACAAAGTAATAATCCAGGGACGGCAAGAAAGCTACCTCTCAAGCCATACTTTTTGGTGTTAATTGAATAACGGCGAATCCCAAGCAATTATAATGCCGTAAAATAAATCACCTAAAAGTTATCCTAGAAAAATAGTGTAAGGCGTAGGAGGTGCGATTCCTATTAGAGACGGATCTTAGTATTTTGGCATTATACAGCATGTCCATTAGATCAGTAACCAGGCTGTAGAATGTGTATGTGCTTGGTACCCAAACCTCAGTAGGCGGCCCTAAAGCTTACAAGATTACCTGTGAAATTATATTATATCAAAAGCTTCAGATTATACAGAATAGGCGGTTCTAACTGATTTCGCATAACAAGCTTCTTTATACAGGCTTATGGCTGGCCGACTTGGTTTCAGAAGATGCATCAGTCCAATACAAAGAGGCTTCAGATTATGAAAAAAAATAATCAATAGTCTCTATTCCTCTCTCTCTTTTTATCTCTTTTTGTCCCTCTATCTCTCTCTCTCTCTGTCTTCCTTTCGGATATCTCTCCGAGTATCTCTCCATAACAGATTTAAGCCCAAGAGGATTAGTGAAAATCTCAATTAATGAGAAATATGGACTGTCTAATATTCTAATAATAAAAATTTGACAAGGCAGCCACCAAGAATCCTCTCTTCGTAACCGTTTTATCAAATTTCATTATGTTGGTTTTTTGGTTCGCAATGGATTTATTTTTCTTTAAATCTGTTTTGGGATTAACTAGCTTTTTACCGTTAATCCCAACGGTAAAACAATTATAACGAAAATTTATCTACAGCGTATATCGTAAGAATTTTTACGATATAAAATATCGCTGAATTTATCTTGCATAAAATTAATTACAACTTTTTGTATTTTTCCTATTCCCTATTGTGTTTTATTTCGTATATATTGACAGTGAGGACATATGGAGAAAAATTATAACGATTTTCGTAACAACTAAATCGTCACTGCAAACGCATTTAAAATGTTATAAATTTTGAATCTCCCTACTGGTCTTAATAGCAGTTTTTTATATTCAAGATTTATTTTTTGAAAAACTTTTATGTAAATTCTCTCTCGCTTGAAAGATTAGTAAATAAAATAAATTATAAAAAAAAAAAAATCGCAAAATTGCCTAAGCCAGAAATGTCTAATGGTTTAGGCAGCTGACTCCCAGCTTTCTAACTTTGTATTACATGGCCAAACTATAAAAATCGGCCAACGACCCACAGCAATAAACATTGGCAATATTAAGAAAACAGAGCTACAGAGCAAAAAAAGGGCAGCAAAAGGGCTGAAGTAGCAACAAGTACAATATAAAAAATATTAATTGAAAGAGGAAAATAATGAACTGCAAGTGTACGACAAGTACTGGGAAATGTAAGCGTGAACAAAACCAAGCGGCGAATCTGTGAGGGGCAGTCGTCAGCAGCCCCAGTTGAAACTGTTAAAAAAACTTTAAAACTATAATAAACACAAAATCGGAATTAAGAACTGGAACAAGGAATTGCTTGTTATTAACCAAAAGAAAGAAAGCAACACTTAAAAAATGTTTATCTTGATTTTAAGACTCATACACATGAGTGGCATGCAGCAACGAAGTGGCTCCCATAAACTCACATGACACAGAACAGAGGAGAAAATTTATTACTGAGTGCCTCGCTGGCGATCACTTTTTTAAGACATTTTTTTTTCTTTGTTTTGGTTTTTCTTTTTGTTTTCCTTTTTATAACTAATGACTAAATGACTGACTGACAAGCTAACAGACAACTGCACGGTAGTTGCATGCTGAAGAACAATTTCTTTAATTTTTTTTGTTTTCCTTATTTTCTCATCAACATTTTTTCGATAAATTGCTGATGTTGTTTCATCTTTCGTTTTAACAAGAATGAACCGCAACTGCAACAGCCAGCAAACAAGCAACATGCAATATAAGTAAAAGTACTTTCAACTTGCCACAAGCTACACCACACAGCCACACAGCTAACACTGAGTAGACTGCCGTGCACTCACTCATTAATCCAGCCAGAAAAAATACACCAGAATTTTTTTTTGTGTTTTTTATTTTTTTTTTTTTTTGAATAAAATTCAAATAAAAAAAAAATTGAAGAAAAAAGTCTCCTTGGCAACTTGAAAATCTTTAAAAATACATTCAAGTATAAAATTCATCATTGTAAAAAAAATGTGGAGGCAAAGAAAGAAAAACAACTGCATGACATGCAGTGCAGTGTTGCAAGGCAATGGAAAACCCTGAACGGAACAACCAGCCTCAAGCAAAAGAACCTCTCAGCTAGCAGCAACCGAAAGTCAAGACAGCCGAAATAAATTAGTGGCAATCTTCAGAAGCTTTAAATTAAAAAAAAAAGAATGATCTAAACGTGGCAAAAAGCAAAAGCAACTCCAACTGCAACTCCCCACATTCCCGCACACTCACACACAGAGAGACACACAAGGAAACCGTTTGTTTTAGCAACTTTATTTAGAATTTCTTTAGTTTTCCCAATGCACCATGAGGAAACGGCAACCGTAATTTATCAATCTTATAGACTCTCTACACGAATTCATAGAGAACAACCAATTGCAGCAAAGAAGAAGAAAAAAAAGCGGAAAAAGATCTTGCCAAATGCTTCGCCGTATACACAGCTGGATCTGGTCATACACTGATGGCAACATGATGATTGTCTTCATTAAATATTTCAAAAAAGATTTAGTTGATTTTTCATCCAGTGTAAGAAAGGGAGGGCATTAGCCTATAACAGAGCTAAAAATGCTTCAATTCTATATGGAAGGTGGTTCCCCTCACAATCAAACACAATATTCTGCCAAAAAAAAAGAACATGCTACCCAGGCAACCACTTTTGAATTCGGCTTGAATTATCATTTTATTTATAAAAACAAAGTATTGTCAACATCTAAATTATTTGATCCTGCCCACACTATGAAATTTGCACATATTTTCTCTGTTCTTACAACGGACACTGGCTCTTGGACCAAAACATTGTATCTAGTCTCCCGTTTTTCCTACTCATTTTAAGTCAAATTCAAGGTTGGAGAGCAAAAGCTTCATTTGGTGAAGAGGGCACAACGAATTGCCCCGATTCACTTCAAATGACATTGCAAGCCCCCCACTATTCGAAAATAATTTGACACTTTTCACGTATATGTGAATGGTAGAAGTTTTCAGCCAACTTGTCAATGCAATAAAATCAAATACATAATTTTAGAATTAATACTTTTAGAAGTCTGCCATAACGCCGCATAATTGCTCGTAAATGTTATCTTTTCGTATAAATCAACAAAATAATATGTTTCCAAATATTTTCTCTGCATCATCTGAGTTTTACACATAATAAAAAGCGATACCTCGTCGTGTTTTTGTTATTCTGTCATTTGGAAAGCACAATCTGGAATGATTTTTAAAATAAACACATGCTTGTCTGTAGAAATGGATCATTTCTATTGAAAACTTAATTATAAATCTGGTATGTCTGTGTTTACTTCATAAATTGCAACAACAATAACAATTTAAAGATCTCAAATAAATATTTACTTTAATGGCCGATTTCGCTTTAATATAAAACAAGGCAAATGTATGTATACTCAGCCACTATTAGCAATCATTTGCCTCCAATAAAAAACGCTGCCACCCTAGTTTTCCCCATAAAACTCACTTTTTACCACAATTATTTTTTTTTTCATAAAAAAAAGCTTTCACAGAAATCATAATTTTAATAAAAATCTAAAATATTTTATTTTTTATATTTTTTTTTCATTAAAAGTATTTTTTTGACTTTTATAAATTTTTGAATAAATGGTATCCTTTAAGGACACGGCTTTTTGCATTTGAAAAGCAACCACCACTCAATCTCTATTTGTCTTCCAAAGCATCATTTGCATGACGTTTTAATGGCAGCTGCTGCTTTAATTGCGCTACAAAAACAACTACAGTTGAATGAAAAATGTTTAGAAGTAATAAGAAGAAGAGTAAATGAAAGCAATTCTCATGATGAAATCCTTTTTGTACTATTGACCTTGTGCTTGCCATTTTCAATGTCTGTCCCCTTGTAGTCTGTCAATAAGTGTGAGCGTGTGTGGATGTGTGTGTGTGTGGGTATAGAATTGGTTTGCCCAAAACATGTTTGCTGAAATGTCAAGCTCGCAAAGTTTTGCACGAGTGTGCAGATTGAAATTCAAACAAACGCATTTCCAAGCGAAATATAAAGTGGGTTTATGGTTGAACGTGTTCTCTTCAGTTCATTTGTGCAGAATTATCAGCGGTTGTTTGCAGCCTCCTCTTTATTCCGTTGACTGCCCTGTTTGATTTACTTCCTCTTCTCATCTTGTTCATTATTTTTATTTATTTTAATTTTGATTTTATTTTTGTGCTGCTTGAGCAGTTACTGCAGATGCCGAGAGCTGAATTTTTTAAATGTAATTCAACCCCACTCATGGGATTGTATGTGTATGTGCAAATGTATGTGTGTGTGTTTTGTGTGCATAAGTGAAATATTTTTTTTATCTGCAGATTAGCCTGCTGCTTTGAAGCAGACAACACCCAACTTATCAGGCGAACAACATAAATTTGTACACACACATATTTTCCATTGTGCAGATAAAAATTAAAATGATTATAAGAAAATGACAATAAACAAAAGCAAATAAGAAATTCATTAAACCTGCAAAAAAGAAACTGAAACATTCTTGGCGACTACTCCCATACCGGTATTCGTGAACGCATACAGGCAAGCATGCGTGTTTTTCTTCTTCAAAGGCTTGCATGCGTCCATGTACCATGTATGTGGGCATGGCCGCCAAACATAATGGCTGGTTGATCCCTTGTGGAATCACACTTTTTATATCCTGCTGCATGATCAAGTTTGGCGGAATGTTGTATAGACATTTTTCTATTGAGAATGTAAATGTTGGTATTAATATGGTAAGTCATATCGCTTTGGTACAACCCTCTTAATTCCGGAGTAGTCCAGGACAAGTGTTCCCATTGGCGATTTTAGGTTCTCTTAGGAAAAAAAAAAAAATTTCGGGCATTCGAAAACTGTTTCGAAATGGTTTGCATAAAATAAACATTTTTCAACACTAAAACATTTTCAAAGTATGGCAACCTTAGAAAGTTCAACAACTTCATGCGGTTTGTTTACTACACGTCTTTTGTTTACAAAATCAAATTGTAATTGAACTCATTTTAATTTTAACTCCGGCTTGAATAATATTGTTAAATGCTTTTTTTTATTATTTCTGATAAACAAAATATTTATAACTGCGAATCGAAATGTTTCTCAAATTCTATTGTTTATTAATAAATTTCGGCTGCCATGAGAAAAAAAATAATATACAAAAAATATGTTCAACTGTGCAGGTCAGAGACAAGTTGAAATGCTTTGGGGACTTAATTGAAACGCTTGAGGAAATCTCACGATAGCGAAGCCAAGGAAACAACTTGAAAAATAACAAAAAACCCATTGAGAAAGTTTTGTAAATAATTTGGGAAATGAAGTGTTTCAAAATCATGAAATTCAATGAAAAGAAAATATTTTGTATAAAGCTGCTAGCGAAAAGAGCTGGATGGGGTTTTCTAACGTGGGACTTGTCGCCCAGTTCCGGTAAGTGCCAAACTCTTCACTCGCAGTATCAGAGGATTTACTTTATACTTTACCAATCGGAAGCAGAGCCTCACAAGCGGACCTCCCAACAAGTTATACCAATAACTTCGTCATGTCAGTAAGCCTCTCATGGTAACCAGCAAGCACCTGTAGGGAAAGTCTGTTATTGTCTGGCGTCTTGCAAAGACAAACTCAAATTTTCAAATGTTTCTAGCTGCTCCAACTAGTGTTCCCCACTCATCTTGTTCACATCGTAAAGGCCTTTTGGGAGTTTGCAGCATGATTTCGTCTTTTTTTTTTAATTCAGTTTTAAGGTTCGGGGGTTTAACCCATTATCGCTGTCTACCTTATCCAAACCAACTTTCACAACCTTACTTGGCGGTGTTTGTCATTTCCTTCCACATTGCTTTGGGCCTGAACACACTCTTTATTTCTTTATGTTGTTGAAGTTGATGTCCTTAATTCCTTTAAAAACCATACAACCTTTTAGACGTTGCAAAGCATTTCTGTCATAGACATGCCTCAAGGTATCTGCTTACAAAAATGTCAAATTAAAAAAAAAAAAACTGAAAATGTGTGCAAACATTTTCCTTAATAAACAATTTTTTTCCACCGAATTAGCTTTGAATTTTATTGTTTTCTTTGGCAACCTGAAACCTCTTCCCAGTTCTAAAATGAAAAAAAGATCACACGACCTTTACGTATTAAAAGCATTTTGGCTTAAAAAATAATGAGCCGGAATATAAATAACGAAAACGATCAAATTACAAAACGCAAGGAGCAAAATAAACAGCCGAACATGAGTCACAAAATTATTATATTTAAATGCTTTAAAGGGGTCCCTCTAAATGTATAAATCAGTTACTTAAGAGGTTTTCTCCTTTTGCATGATGGACAATTTTGTTTTACATTCCATAGTGAAAGCGGAAGGAAGTCCTGCAAAGGTTTGGCAAATAAAGAATATAAAAAAATGTGATTATATTTCACTTACAATGGCAAAAAAAAAAACCGGAACGCATAAAGTTAATTAACGATTAATTAATTAATCGTGGGCCTGTTTTAGCTTCTTGCAGGCTGTCAATAATCTGGCAGTTGGCAGAAATCAATTATGATTTTTTTTTAATCACAGTTTTGCATTTCAGCCAACGATACGGTCTTTCTATTTGATTTAATTGTTTTTTATGTGTAAGAAAAGTTTAATTTATATTTGTCATCGCTACTGATTAAAAATAATATGAGCAACTAAAAACGTCTGCGGCCACAAAATAAATGAACCACTAAAATAAAACCAAAATTAATTTAATTATTCCGCTTCTTTTTTTTTAAAAGTTTTTTCGTTTTTCTCTTAAATTAATGCACGGTTGCAATTAATAATTATATGAAAGCATATGTGTTGAAGTTATTTCTATTACGAGTGCGGTTTCAGCATTACTTAAAATCCTAAAATGCTTAATAATTGCAATATAATAAATTTTTTAAAATTCGTAACAAACGCTTTTTGATTAATTTATAAAATGGTTAGTTTACAGTCAAACTTCTCATATTATTGCAAAACCATTGAGTGGAGCATGGCTAAAAAAAATAGCGGAGTGCTAAAATCATTAAATGGGGTAGAGGACAAACGATTGAAGGACTATTTTCGAGAAACGCTTTTATTTTTATAAAAGAATTATTTCTTTGAAATAAAGTGCGGCATACACTGTGCAACTTGGGTGACAGCCGAAAGCTTATATCAGCCTTGAACGACAATTTCGTCTGAACTCAGTATCCGAAGCAAACATGGAAAACAAAAGCAAGGCCTGCATTTTGGAGCGTGACAAAATTTAGGGAACTATACGAAAAAGCTTTAAACGTCACATAAATCTGTGACTGACACTTTATTGTATGCTTATCAATCAAAAACCAATATTTCTGTTACCTGGCTCTCAAATAAAAAATTGGTTTGGATCACTCAAATGACAATTTGAGTAAGACTGTCAGTCATATTTGAAACGTCACTTTGGTTTTAAATTTGAATCTAATCAAACTTTAAATTATTTAACAAAATACGTTTTTAATTGTTGGAAGAGTTTGGATGGAAGAAAAATTTCTAATCTAATCTACTTACAGCCAGAAAAGTAAGCCAGTAACAGATTATCTTTTCTTCAACAAGTGATCAAGTGATCAGTCGTTAACATTTAAAATCCAAGAAACTTGTAAAAAATTTATATACACGAGGATTTTCAGTTGTCGGAATTTTTTATTCTACAAATAGTATAATTCCCAAAAGTTTATAAACATTTATTTCAGTGTAGTACTAATTTCAATCAGCTGATTGCATTTTGTGGCAATTTCAAGCTTTTTTGTAAAGTCGGGTTGGCAATGAAGTAGAGAATAGCACTTAAGTTTTTGACATGGAAAATTAAATGAACTTTTTTGGTGAAACTTAACCAGTTTCTAATGGCATTTCCTTTTCTAATAAATCGTCTTGTCTGTACTTACAGAATATTTTGGGTGTAATGAATGGTGTTGGCTTTTTTTATAAAAAGACTCAATATTTTATTCAAAAGGGATATTCTGTGTGTGTGTGTGTGTGTTGGCTTATTAGACACTTTCTTAAAACAGAACAGACAAATTCTGGCAAGCTTTTGTGCTTGGCAGGAGAAAAACGTGCGGAGCTTAAAGCAAAAATCGAATAGGCCCCTTAAAATCGAGTTGCATTGCAATAAAAAGAGTATGTGCCTGTTACCAGTAAATACTTCCCGCAAAAGACTATATAGAAAAAAAGTTCCACCCAACTAGAAAAAAAGTCTCCAACAATTTTCTTCTAAATTTTTCATTGATTTCTTATTCCCTTGCAATTTCAGTTAATTGTAGCGTAGCCCTCGTAATTTGACTTTTCAGCGCAAATAACTTTCAATTTGATCTTTTCTCTGTTTCCAGATTTTATTACAAGTTTTGTTACATTAATGAGCTTTGATGAAACAAAAAAAAAAAAAAAAACAATTAAATATATAAACAATTAAAATTAAAATTAATATTTTAACATTCGAAAAGTTGTAAAGAAAAGTTGGGTAGAAAGGCAGTGAAACGTGCCTCATTTGAAATTAATTAAGTAATTAAGTGAATGTGGCTTATGAGCGAGCATGTCTGGGCATGCAATTTTTTAAAAATGTCTTTGACGGCTTAAAGGATTTTTTTTATTTTATTTTATTTTTTTTTTTTGTTTAATTAACGAGTGAGTTTAAAGTGTTCAACCACAATGTGGAATACAAGTTTAATCTCCAAATGAGGGGAGGGGACAAGCAGTGATAATGAGAGGAAAATCACAATGATTTTATCATTTGAATTACAAGTGCCGGCAAAGTGTCACACTTCACGACAAATAAACTTCGTTACTATGTGGGAAAATGCAATAAAAGATTTTCTCCAGCAGCCGTTAAATTGAAACGATAAATTATTTCAACAAATTATTATTTTCGAAAGCAAAAATAATTAAAAAAAAAAAAAAATTCAAGACCGCAGAATAACTTTCTTGTCATGTCATAGAAAAAGCAGCAGTCATACGAGTACATGTGCGTGTGGATATGTTTGCAGGCATGTGTGTTTGTGTGTGTGTGCATATAAATATGTGGAACTGAAAATAGTGGAGTGATTAAGTATTTATTTATTCAAATTAAATCACCAAAGTTTATTTTTCCTCTTATCGGAGAAATGTTTATAATAAGAAAATATTTTTATTAATAATATTTTTATTTGCAAGAGAATAATATGACGACGCCTTAGACGATTACACAAAGAAGTGAATTATTAGATGATAACAAAGAAAAGTACACCTAATACTGTTTTTACGCGCTCTGATTTTTTTAATCCTTCCGCTTTCAAAAAAACCAGTGAAATATTTTTTCACTTTCTTATTTGAATTATTTTAATATTAAAGCCATACTAAAACCACATAATTAATATACAGTAGAATCTCTTTTAGTATCTCTTTAGCAAACGAATTGCAAGCTTTTATACGATCGTAGTGCTTGTAGTTATGTCGGGGTTTCGTGGCTTGTTGCTTAAATTATAGTGGAAATAAAAGCATGGTTGTAGTGCAAGTGGGGTTTCATCGGCGCAAGGTTGCATTTTGTTTTTAAACGTGATTGTTTTTTAGTAGCGGTTCTCAACAAAAATTAGTTTCGCGTTTAATGGGAAGCTGTTTTAATATTCAGTGGTTTTTAAAAGCCATTGGATTGGGTAAAGGTTGACATTGTCATGTCAGAAAAGGTTCACAGAAGAACCTTTTGCAGAAGAAATTATGCAGCCTCTGTGTAAAAACAGTGTTGGGTGTAGGTCTCTCTCTGCAAACCGTTAC
Organism: Ormia ochracea; assembly: GCA_963402855.1. Taxonomy (NCBI): domain Eukaryota; kingdom Metazoa; phylum Arthropoda; class Insecta; order Diptera; family Tachinidae; genus Ormia; species Ormia ochracea. The sequence continues at coordinate 9,759,716 of OY727109.1, read as the reverse complement.
GTTGCGTTGCTGGTACACGAGACCATATTGGAATGCGATAGTGCCATTAATGTAATGAATCATTTCGGAATGGCAGAAAAATAGGAAATGAATGGACAATCTTTGATTTCACAATGGCTGCAATACTCCATTCATAGCTAAATATTAAAAGTAGTAGGAGCAGGAGCAAAACAAACTAAAATTGTTTAAATTATATCTTGTGATCAGCTGGAGCTCTCTGGTGAACTCTTAAATTTATTTATTTGAGTTATTCGGACAGTTTTTTGTTATTAAAAAAATGTGTTTTTTTGTAAAATTTGTATCTTCCACTGTGATGGCGCTTTTATAATTCTCAATTGATTTTCACAAATGTGAACATAACAGAGTTGTATTTTTTATTTCAATTTTTCAAAACCATTTGCCTGAAAGTTTTCCACCAAACGAAATACTGTTTTTGACCTTTTTAAAAAAATTCCCTCCACGTCTTACAAATTTAAAACTTTTAATTCTTTTACATAAAATTTCACTTAAATGTACTGAATCTGTAAGTCACATATAATGTGACACATTAAATTTTTCCAGCTTAAAGTTGAACATGATCGTTAAAGTCAATTTAATTGCTTCTCAGTTAATTAAGTTATTTCTAAGGAGACAGCGCATTTTAATAATGTAAATGAATCATACGAGCAATATAGATTGCAGATAACGATTTTATTGCAGAGAAGAAAATGAAAACCGCAAACGAATAATCCTCCAAAGCTGTGCGCAGCAGCGAATTCTGAAACATAGTCGAAGACGCTGCTGTATTTCTAATTTTTTTTTTTTCATTTTTGCATTAAAAAATTTAAATCATTTTAAATTGTTTGATATTTGCTGGCATGTGTACGTGCCTTATTAAACTTTAAAGTTTAATTAATGATAACTAGAGCTTAATAAATTACAAGTGAAGAAAAATAAGAATTAAAAATACATAAAAACTATTTGAAACTTTTTAATTTGCCAGCTTATTTGATATTTATGCTTTTGACGGTTTACCCTGACATTGATTTTCCTCTGACATCAGCCAAAATCGCTAAGGAAACTCGTTCAGCGTGTGAGTTGCAATAAAAAAAACAAAAACTTCTGAAAGTTTTTGTCAGATATTTGGCAGACACCCTACATCAGGCGGCATGTTTTTGATTAATATAATTACACAGAAATAAATTAAGAATTTTTATAAACGATATTAAAAGCTTAGTGGAAATGGTGTAATTTGTCTCTATAGGCGTATGCCAGAGACAAATAGAGACAAATTTTTAATAATTTATTATTAAAGAAACTTTTCCCATTTTCCTTTTCAAAGAGAAATTCTATGCTACGACAACGAAAGATTAAAAAAATTTTATTTTTATTAAAATCTGATTGTGACCATTAAAGCGGCCTAAATTTTTTTTTTTTTTTTTTTTGTGTAGATATTAATTTTTTATAGTTTTTTATTTTTTTATTTAAAACTAATAAAATAGACAAAGAAAACAAATTTGAATTGAATTAATTTAAATAATTTTAAAGAAAGAAAATGTCAATTAATTGAGAAAGTTTTTAAGATTCATATAAAAAAGTATTTGTGCAATACTTATTGTTATATCGTTAAAATATCGTTTGTAAAATTTTGATAACAATAGTTATATATTTTGCGAATACCAGCAGGTCTAATAATTCGCTGTCTTTAGCTAAAAAGAATATTTAAAAGTAGTGCTGGCAACATTCTCACAGTTCGAGCATAAACAAGAAATTTCTTTAACGATAAATTAATCGTTAAATTTAAGCTAGTCGTCGATACCAAGATTAAATATGTAATTGAACACCAGTCGTCTTATTAAGCCAAAAAGGGGCTAGAAGTTTTCAAAGCATAAATATTTCAGATTTGTGTAGCTAACGAAAAATCGTTAAATCGGTGCTACTAGTCGATATAATATTGTAAGTTGTTAAACCAAAGAACGTTTAAAAGTAGTTATTGAAACCAGAAAAAGTAGCAGTTGTTTAACTAACGAAAAATAATTTGTCAACAACAAGATGAAATGTTTAATGGAATGCCAAAGGAATTAATATTGAACCGGGACCACTTAAGGCGCAAGTTTCAAAATTTTGTTCACTAACAAAAAATCGCTAGACTAAATTTATAACGCCAATGTTAAATACAAAGAAATAGATATGAATGTAATCGACTTAACAGTGCACATTTTTAAAACTAAAAAATATCCGTAAAAATAATTTTTGAAGCATAAATTTTCAAATTGTTTAACTAACGATAAATCGTTAAATTCTTCTTTACAACTGCGGCTGTAATTTCGTGCCATTAATTTCACTTAATTTGAAAACTGGGAAACATTTTTATAAAACTAAATAATCCCTTACAATTTTTAAAATGAAATAAATTTCTTGTAGGGTGTCTTAAAGCTTAAACTGCCAGCCAAATACAACTTAAACATTATTTGTACAATTTCAATTAAACAATTTTTTTTTTTTATTTGAACACAATAATCGCGACAATCTACAAACCGTTCAGCCATAACTGACGTACATTTCATGTCAAAATTTGTAGCAAAACGTAAAAAAAAAAAAAAAAAATTCTGCATTGAATTAAATCTTGAAGCAAAAAAAATTAAGAAAAAAAAAATTAATTCAAACGTTGTGAGTTGAAAAAGCAAAATAATAGAACTGAAATACACACACACACACACACACACGCGCGCGCGCCTGAAATAAAATGCTGAGTAAAGCGAAAAAAGGAAACTTAACCGCGTCGACCGCGCTTTGGATTTTCATTAGAAAAAACAAAAAAAAAAAATTAAATTGAAAAAAGAAAAATAATTATAAAAAATCTTACCTTCGCACCGATTTGGTTGCCACATTGACCAGCTTGTAAATGAACAATTTCCCTCATGTTGCGTTTCGTTTTTTTTTATAAATTAACTATTGAGCTTTTTAAAATGTGGGCTTTGGTTTAAGCGGAGCTTTAAAGCACTTTTTATTAAAATTTTTTTTTTTTTTACTTTTTAAATGAAATTTTGCTGGAAAGTTTGCTTTTGCGCACAAAAATCCTGTTTGAAAATTTTCTTTAAATCTTTTATTTCCGAAATGTTGTTTTTTTAACTGATAAAACTTTTAATTTTCTTGAAATTGTTGTTATTGTTTTTCTGTATTATGAGGCTTATTAAAGGCTTTTGCTTATTTTCAAAGCTCCAGATCTAAGAGAAGAGAGAGAACTGCTCACTTGGTATCCAAACGACCAACAAAACTCGACTGATCGTTCTGTTTTCTGTTCATGGCACAAGAAGCATTTTTGCCGGCCTCACGACGGTTTTTTTCAGCTTTTTATTGTTTTTTTCTTCTTATTTTTATTTGTTGTAGCCGCTGCTGCAAACACAGCTGAGCGCTGTTGCTACTTTTAATACACTGCATGCAATCGCATGTCAGCGGTGACACTGCAAGTAAGAAAAGCAAACTCTCCAAAAGTGTTTGTCGGGTTTTTGTAAATTTTGTTTGCTGTCAGTAGAAGAAGGAGCAGTTCTCTGTGATAGGTGATGATTTATAATGACTGACACTCGAACTTATAAGTTTTCTTTTATTCATTAAAGCACAGTAGAATATGGGAAAAACTCACTTGGCAAAAAGTGTTTGCTTGATCTGTGGAATCATTTCCTTTAAGCCAAGCACTACAAAAAAAAAAAAAAAAAAAAAAATATTTATATCATCTGTGATGTGCGATATCGGAACGTAATAAGGATAGTGATTTGATTATAGGCTTTTCCAACAGGGAATAGACCAGAACAAGATTTGAGATAAAATGTGAGTCACTTATTGCTGAACAGTTTAGAGATTGTCGCGATTAAATTGATTTAATTTATTATTACTTTTTAACTATTATTACTTATTTGATTGAGCTCAGGTCAGAGTGAGTACAGGTCAGTTCCCTACTAATGTCGAACAATCCTTCTGTCACCTTAAGGGCAGAGGCGCATAGAATTCATCACACCTCATACTTAAACTTTCTCGTTTAAGGTTGACACACTAAATACTTTCTAAACAAAAAGCTCGCCATTTGCCAAAAATCAAAACTTTCTCAACTTTAGTACTTTTTTTTGTACTTTAGTACTTTGATACATACCGATTGAAAACCAGCTGAAAGAAAAACGTACACCTCAAATTTATGGCCAGTTGAAAAATATGAAGTATGACGGATTCTTAAGAAACACTTGTAATTTTTCAACTTCAGAATTAATTACGTTTATAATTATATCAAGTTCAGTAAATAATAATAAATTAATGATATTTTGTTTATAATAAAAAGCAAATAAATAAATTCTATTTGCACTTATCTGAATCATTCCATATTTATTATTTTGCAAAAAAAAAAAATAAATAAAAAAACAACAAATAATAATAAAAGACGGTGCTCTGCGTTGAAAAAAGAACATTAAAATTGATGTTTTGTAGAGCACACGATCCCCTCATTTGACTCTGTGCCGTACAAAGTGATCGGCACAATAATTTTGTAGACTTTTTCTACAAAATCTGAGTGTTAACTGCGGTGACAACAATTCACTCAGTCGAGTTTTTGTTGTTACCTGAATTCGGTTTTATTGCAGAGTGTTTTTAATTTCCCCATAAAAACACAAGACAAGATTTTTATATGCCACAATCGCACCCTTCTTTATGTGTTACTGTGTGTTTTATTCAGTGTGGCCAGTGTTTGGGAGTTTCTCTCCAAATGGGAGATTTAACTTTGTGATTTTGGAATTTTGATTTCCTCCGTAAAATTCTTTTTCCGTTGAAGGTTGACGCGATCGATACCCATTACTTGTTTTTAATTTGAAGTATGTTTGGTAGGGGGAAGTACTCTGTCAGTTTGCTCATCCCTTATAGCTTCTCATAATCTTCTGAAGAGGGAAGTTATAGCACCTAAATTGACCCTAGTCTTTCTTACTATCAGTTATATTTCTAAAAACCAGTTACTTTAATATCTAATAAATTTAGTACGAGTATCTGTTGCTCTGGAAAGGAATCCTTCTCTTTTTCCATTCGTACTATTTGTGCTGGAAATATTATACAGAGGCAAAAGGCTTTCCACACCAAAAAGAATTTTTTTATAAGGAATATTATATAATAAACATTGGCACAATAAATTGGTTGTCTATTTATTCAAAATCCTGGGGCAGGCAGTGGGCGGGGGCCCTTTAGAACAAGCTGGTACGAAGTCAGTCGAAAGACGGCTCTGGTCTTAGAAAGAAAATATTTACATTAAATAGAGAAATGTTTACAGATGTTTCCTTGGCAAGAGTATTGTGCCGACTTAAGGGAATTTTGGTGGTGGGGGGGAAAGAGAATTGGAAATTGGGAATAAGGTAAAACGAAAAACCGGCATGCTTGATTTTATTAGACACGAGGAGGTCATAAATCTTATGTTCACTGGCATATATAAACATTTTTCTATCTCTTTATTGTGATAAAGTTGTACTAAAATGAAGTTATTCGTCTCTTATATGAAACAGTTCTGTGCTTTCAAAATAAACTTGAAGATAAAAAAGTTTATCACTCTGAAGATATAAAGTTTTAAGTGAAAGTGGCTAAAAACTGAAAGATACTTTGAAATTAATTAAAATTATGTTTAAAGCAAGCCACCATACATGCATATCGTTTAACTCAAGTGGAAAGGACCCAACTACCATTTTTTTCCAATAGATTTTTTTTAGGGATTTCAGTGTATACTCAGGCTCTGTTATTTGTAATTAGCTGCGGCTTGCAAATACTATCGCCGGCTCAACTATAGAATCTCAGCACAAGAACACCTCCTTTCTGCTATTGTAAAATGATGTCATATGATAAGCCGTGATATGACAGCGTTTGAGTATCCAAAATTTTTTTTAAATTTGAAGTAAATATTCAATATATAGAATAATTTAAATTTCATAACTTGAGCTACAATGTGGCCCTTAAATTGCGGAAAAAGAACAATTGCGCAAGAACCAAATTGATCAGGCATATGCGGTGTAAATAGTTCTTTGACCCAGTATAAATTTTGGTCTGAAGAGGGCATAAAATGAGTTGTAGCTTGTGGCCAATATGATGACGGAATTTAAGAAAAAATGAAATGTGGGTGGAAATTTATACGCCATCAGTTTCGAAATACATTTGTATTTTATATTCGTTTGTTCTGGTCCACAAACAGATATCGTTAGCACAGTAGCAAAACGATCACTAATTAGGAAAAAATTGAATTTCTCAACATTTATATTTCCAACATTAATTTTTATTGTTTTATTCTCTTTTTAGTCGAAATAGCAGGCACAACAAAAGCAAAAAAGCCGCTGAATATTAAATCGAAAACAGATTATCACAGTTGCGAAAGCTATTTATTTAGGCCGATTGATGGCGCAAGTTATATTTGCTTGTGTGAACGCGGTGCTGTGTGTGCTTTTCCTCTAAAGTTATTTATTTGTCAACGGGGTATTTTTATGCAACACACATATTTTAATTGTTGTCATTTAAAGCGATATTGGAAAGCATGAAATGCATTTTCTTAAAAACTATTTATTTTTTTTTTGTTCAAAAATTTTTTAGTGTTAATGGATTTATTTATTTATTCCTCCTCGTGTGTACGAATAAATTTCACACGTAACTTTTTTATAAAAGCATAACATCTCTATATAAAATGGCTACAAAATATTAAAATATTGAAAAATTCATGAGTTTCTATTTTGGTAACAATTTTCGCCCCATTGAAGCACCAACATTGCCAGTCCCAGCAGCATGCAATGGTGACTTTAACTGCAACTCATGTATTTGTGTGTGTGTATGTGTGTATGATAAAGGTAAAAATATATTATTAATTTTTTTCGGAAATTTTTATTTGTTGTAACAGAGCAGTTTTATTGAATATTAAATTATTTTTAACTCTTCGAAAGCAAGATATAGTGGCGTACGTGTGTGTGTGTGTGCGTGTGTGTGTGCATATGTGTAGCTGTATTCACATTTTCTTTTATTTCTCTTGTAATTTTTATTTTAGTCTTTATGTCCGTCTGTCTTGCTATGTGTTCTCCTTTCCGATGCCTTTTTAATTGGATGCCATTTTTATTTTTAAGACTTTTCCTGTTTTCTAATGAAATTGCAATCAAAAAATGAAATATTTAAACTAATTTTCTATTCGCACACGGCATGCTACTGCAACAGAACTTCACATTTGCACTGCACTGCTGTCATTAGATTAGAGAAGAGAATTTTAATGTCACTCAGGTATCTGGTCGTCGATTTTATTCTTTAGAAAGTTGCACACGAGGGTTAATTGAAAATTATTTTATGCTCCGCAAAATAAAATAAAAATTTTAAACGATATTGGCATTTGAAACATATGATTACTTTGCCTGAGCCTTAGCAACGAAACGGTCGAGTACTGTGACTCAAAGCAATGCAGGCAAGTATCGAAATCGTTGAGCTTGATCTTGTGCTCTTCGGCAATAAAGGATTTGCAGAATAGGGAAAGGCTTTGGAAACTTCAACGGTTTGGCTATTTCAGTAATCCATCGATGAAAGCATTTTAAAGATTTTTTTTATTTTAAATCTTAAAAAAGTGCCATTGCAAGGATTTCCCCACTACAACTAAGAGCTGCAGTTCAATTCTCGTTCTATGAAAGACACAAATTAAAAGCTATTATACTTTTCTACAAACCAGCAAGAAATTGTTAACCGAGACTATGCCATCAAGCTTATAGTAAATTTGCTGCTACCAGCGTTGCCATTGTTGCGAGCTTTCGATGTCTTTTTTTTATTTTATTAAAAAACAAAATTTTTTTTTGGAATTTTTTATGCAGGAGGTTGTTTTAGTTAATTAAATTTTTATTTTTAATATTTCATTTGTTAGGAAGATTTGTGTAAGAAGTTTTTTTCAATATCAGCAATTTTTTTTATTTTTGTTTCGCGGAAACGAAAATTAGCTGTTTTACAGGGCATGGCAATAGACGAAATGTGGTTACTCTGAATAACCAATTTATTATAATTTATTAGAAAGTATTATTTTCAAAAAATATAATGAAAAATAAATAAAATAGATATAATTTTTAGAACAGACATTTTATAAATACAATTTTTTACAAAAATAAAAAAGACAGAAATTTTTTTATTTATATTTAATATTTTTTTTTTTATTATAATTTATTAGAAAGTATTATTTTCATTTTTACAAAAATTAAAAAGAAAGAAATTTATTTATTTATATTTAATAATTTTTTTTTTTTTTTGGTTTTTTTGTAGGAAAATTTATTGTGATTGTTAATTATCATTTTAGTAAAATTGTAATAATAGAGAATATATTTAACTGGAGGATAAAATTCTTGCACGAAATTCAGTTAAGAAGATGCCGTTTCAGGCCATCATCAAGCTTGTTTTTGTTAATTTTACAAGGAAAATACTTAAAGTGGCAATAGGCGAATACTGTGGCTGTTGGAGAACTATTTCAAAAATATTAATATTTTAGTAATATTTTTTTAATATTTTTTTTTATAGTTTTCCCAGAATTTAAAGTTTTATTTTGGTCTCTTCCATGTCTTTACGACGCCCAGAGCAACTGCCAGCCAAAAAATATTTCTGCCTCTGCTACAGTTTTCTGTATATTTAGATGTGCCCGCCTGTGCTTCTAAATCCCAAAAAAGACTTTTCTATTTACATGCTCGTAGTCATACTCTGTGATGGGCTGTGCCGCAGAGGAAATTATTTGAACATTTTCTTCTTTTTTTTTCTTCTAAATTATCCTAAATAGAACTTGATATTTTTAGAAAGCCAGAAAGAAGAACGAAAAAGGCCTGAAATGAAACATTTTCAAAATCAGATATAAAATTATTTTCAAAAACGAAAAAAAAAAGATAAAAAATCTCTTTAAATCATTTTAATACTAATTGATGTGCATTTAAATGTTTTAAATTTTAGATTGCAGTGCTTAAAATTGGAATTTTCGTTTTAACACTGTAACCTTTCAAACTCTATAAAAATTTAAATAGAAATAAATTATGAAGACACTCTCCCTGTGTATGAGTATCGACATGAATTATCGTTTTGATCTTTCAAACTCTAGAGACTTTTGCTTAAAGCACTTTCAGGGAATTGAAATTAGATTTTTAAATTTGCTGGACAAACAATGAAATGTAACGAAATTCGTAAACGATGCTGGATGAGATGCTTTTAATTTGCAGCTGTGCGAGGAATAAATCTTTTCGTTTTCTAAACAAGGCTGTCTTAATGATAGACTGCCACACTATTTATTTATTTTTAAAGTTTGATCACACACGCAAATAATCTGGCAAAAGTAATTCGAACTTAACCAAGGCAAGCACTTTTTATTTCTTTATAATTTTTTTCCTTATATTCATTATAAATCTTCTCTTCTCATTTCTCATTTTCGGGGAATAAAATTTGAAAAACCCTCGTAAAAAAAATAATGCTTCCATTGCATTTCTCATTCAGATTACGGCCGAAGTAATCAGCTGATGGCACCAATGTCTGATGTAGGGTGCAATGGCTTGCCCAATCGTCTGGACTAATAACTAATAATTTTAATCGTGGCAGCATGGCTGCACATATGAGGCGAATATCCATTAATGATTAATTCCAGCATTGAAAAGGTGTGCTACCTTCACGTAGAGTACACATATATGTATGACGTAAAACTTTATGAGCTGGAAAATTAAGGCGACTGCAAAAATTTTTCGTTCCATAATAAAACATATTTTTCAACGAGAACTGCATGTCAGCTCGCATATAATACGATGTCACATTTCACTTCAAACAATTTTCCAATATCTTTTCGCAAATCACTCTGTTAGCGATGTTGTTTTCGTTTCGTTACAATTTATGGCACCAAAATTTTTCTTATCAAAATATGTATTTTTACTCCTCTTTTCATTTCTTCCGACTATATTAAATTTAATAAAATTCCCAGCCAATGAAATGATTTCGTTTAAATTTCTTGCCAGACTGCTGATAATAATACAGTTTTAAGTCATGTGTTATTTTTATTATCATTTCCCACAACCTAAATAAGCTTTAAAACATTTACATTCCAGACACAAACCTTTTCGCATTTGGCCAACGCATAAAGTTGGAAAATATCGGTTTTTTCTAATATCACTATCCTACCGTAAAATGTTTTCATAAGAATGATTTAAAAATATTAAAACGGGTTCCCCTTTTAGACGTACAATTTACACAAACAATTCCTTATTTTTAAAATTCGAAATATTATTATTTACATTTTATTCTTAATGCTGGCATTTTCTTTCTTTACTTTTAACATTTTTTTCTCGACATTTCTTTAACGATTTACAACATGTTCAAAAAGTTTTAATGAATTATTTCAAATATTCGTTTTTCAATTGTTTTATTTCATATATTAATTTATTCATCATTTTACATATCATTTATATATAAAAGCTTTATTTTATTTATATTAATATTTCAACCTTTTTTTATTTTCAGGCGGAAATCCAATATAATTTATAAATAAAATAATTATCGTTAAATAAAAAGTGTTTAAATGGTGTTTAAAATAATTATCGTTAAATAAAAAGTGTTTAAATGGCGTTTAAAATAATTATCGTTAAATAAAAAGTGTTTAAATGGTGTTTAAAATAATTATCGTTAAATAAAAAGTGTTTAAATGGTGTTTAAAATAATTATCGTTAAATAAAAAGTGTTTAAATGGTGTTTAAAATAATTATCGTTGAATAAAAAGTGTTTAAATAGTGTTTAAAATAATTGTCGTTAAATAAAAAGTGTTTGAATGGTGTTTAAAATAATTATCGTTAAATAAAAAGTGTTTAAATGCTGTTTAAAATAATTATCGTTAAATAAAAAGTGTTTAAATAGTGTTTAAAATAATTGTCGTTAAACAGAAAGTCTTATATGAAATGCAAATCTAAAAAATATTCGTATAAATTGGCTGCAGAAGAAGATAATTATAAAGATTATCTTTATCGGCTATCGGGAATCTGACTATACTGCAATTACATGCCATAAGATTGGATAACATAAATGCTCAATGCACCAGTTGGTAAGTTCAACCATATTCATAATAATTATAATAATATATTCATAATAATATTCATAATAATTCTTAATTTTAATTCCATAAGTAAAAAAATGTATATATAATAGGTTGCTCAATTTCTTTTGGGTGAAAAAGAACCTGACTGCTATTTCACTACAAAATACAAATATAGTCGATACTTTTGGTACTATTTAACCGATATTTTCCAACGAGTTATTTATTTACCAGTAAATTATTATCTTGCTGGAAGATGTAGCCAGAAGGAAACCGTAGGAATTTTTTCACAACCATTCTTAACTAAATCCAGCTTCTTCAGCAAATTTAAAAATATTGACTAATTTTTTTATATTTTTATATATGTATATATAATTTTAATTCCATTGCTCTAAGAAACCGATACGAAACAATGCATTTTTCCCCCATCCGACAATAAGTTTGATCGTTTAGAAGGCTATTAAATTTTGTCCGTCTGTCCGGTGATTATTTTCACTCCGAACGATGCTAGATTTTCTTTACATCTACTATATCTTATGCAGGCGCACACATTCTCAGGCATATATATGTAAGTGTAGGTATAATAAATATTTCAGTATTTCAGAAATACAATTTTATGAGCTGTAAAAATAATGAGAAAGGAAATAAAATCAAGCTGGAGCGCCGTGAAGGATGCTGTCGACCATTTGCTTGCTTTAATGGTTGGTGACTATAAGTGGAATGTGCTGTAATACCTTTGAAAAGCCTTTCTTCGGATTTTTTCGGATTAATTAAATTAATTGCTATTCTCGTAGTGTTGAACTAAATTAGTTGTTAGTTCATGCGTAGTCCAGACTAAATTATGGCACCCTTAACGTATGCTTTGATATTTTGCTTGTCAGTTTTACAGCTGCTGTGTAAACTGTATGTGCTACAGGGTTTTCGTAACAAAAACACCGTGGAAATTGTGTATGAGTATTTTGCGAAATTTCAGGAAATTTACATTAAAATTTGTAGAGTTGTGTGTGTGTAAAATGGAGTGTTGCCATTTTATTGCTAATTATCAGAATTGGTTATTAATTTCTACTGTTGCGGATAGATCGTAAGTAATTTGAATTGTTTCGCAGGAGCAAAAATCGAAAAATGAAATGCTGTGCAACTATTTGAAAAGAATGAAATTAAAGACTGTTTCGTATATTTAGCTTTTTTAAAAAAAAGGGGAATAGACGTATAGATGTGAACATGCGCAAAGATTTTCAGTTAGGCCAGAGTTACAAACATAACTTAATTTATTTTATTTAAGGGAATTTATATTGATAAAATTGCTTGACTCTCCAGTTTTTCTAAGAAAAAATTTGGATCACGATTCTATGAAGACATGCATATCACATGCGCGGATATATGCATGGAAGCTATCACAGCCCATAACAATAAATTTCCTTTTATTCGTAACTCAAATTAAATCTGCAACATACTGTCCAACTGTTAATACTTTTTTCATATTTTTATTGCCATGCTGTGGCATACTATCAATTCGTAACGGTATCGAATCAGTGTTGCATTTTATTTACTTATTTATTTATTATGTGTAACAGCTGCGATGAATACTGTTTAAGTTGATTTTCTACAATATAAAGTGTTATTAGAATAAGATCGTGTGTCGTTCTCATAAGAATTTCATGTTAAAAATTAATATATTGAAATAATATTATATGTTATAATTTTTAGTCGTTAAAAGAAAATTGTATGCAATCGTTTTATTAGGTTTTATGTAACCACGAAGCAGTCCTTCTCATCCTTTTATATAGAAATTTCCTTTATGAAACTATTTCTGCAATTAAAAAAGCTTAAGTGACTTTTCCAAAAAAAAAAAAAAAAAAAAAAATTACATCACAAGTAGTCAATTTACGGTTAATATTGTCATAATAAAAATCTGTTATAACATAAATTGTTGCTTCATTATGTTTTATATAACGGGCAATCTGTCCTTCTCATATCATTAACCATATAGTTTTATCACTAAAAGTTTATTCACCCCGAAAAAAATTATGATTTGATGTAAAACTGAGCAAAAATAGCAACAACGTCTTGAGGAAAACGAAAAAAAAGTTCGTTGCCTAAATCTTTTGTTTTGTATGAGCACTCAGTCGGTTTACTCGCACACAAGCACAAAAACAAACACAAACAAATAAGCACATCACATTTTTTTTTTGTCTAGTACGACTGACTAGTAATACTTTTAGTTGCTGATTTTATTTTATTTTATTTTAGTTGTTGCTTTTTCCTCTTTTTCTGTGGTTATTTTTTATGAACACAAAAAAAAAAAAATTAAATAAAAACTAAAAGATATAAAAATCTGCACTTCATCGCACTGACCCACTTTTGGCAGTTAAAAGTTAAAAACAAACTAACAGCCAAAATAAAACTGCCAACCAACCAACTAGTCAAGCATAAGGGAGGGATGAACCGGCTGGCGTATGAACGAACTAACTAACATGCAGCAGTGACTGCATGACTGGCTAACTGCTGGTTTCTAATGCTTACTTAGCTTTTAATAGGTATGAATACATGTCTCTACCCTGCATGCCTAAATACAATACCATGTTTACATATTTTAAAAGAAATAAAAATCAACTAAACTTTTTATTTTTCTTTCTTTAACACACACACACACACAAACACATGCTCACATACGAGTATTTATTTTGGATATTTCGAATTGTTTCAAGTGTTAATTATAAATTTGTTAACGTTATATGTATCTCTGTGTAAATAAATAACATGATAGTTTTTAAAACAGTTTAAACGAACAAAAGATACATGCAACTAAACTATGCTGCCATCACACTAATAAAAAAATATTATATCATAAGCATGAAACTCGTAACCGTATTTAACTTTTCCTTTTCATTTAAATGCAAATAAACTTGTCTCATATCGATGATTTTATACAAAATCAATATTACAAAAAAATAAAATATAAATTTATTCACACTGTAACACATTTTACATATTCTTAAAATCTTATAAATCTTAAAAAGGAAATGCGACAACTTGAGCCCATTCATTGTTAGTTAGCCAATAGCAAGTGACATGCTTGTTTTGTTTATAGAAATTGTAACGAAACGGAGCTCGACTCTCGTAAGTGAAAGAAAATGTGCTCCACCTGCTTATCAAATTGATATCACTCATTTGCTCAAAGCGAAAGGCTCATTAAACAGAAACAAACTCCATCTCACAAGGACTCCAACACTACCACATTCACATGCCATTCACAAAGCCATAAGGCATTACAGTGTTGCGCACTACCATTCCCTTTTATACTGCCCACTACTCTACCAAAACAAAACTTCTTGTAATGTAAGCCATCGTTTAGAGCTATGCCTCCGAGCAAGCGTTTGGGCCCTTGACGCACATTATTGTCCTAAATGTTTGGTCTAAAGGCATTTAAAAAATATAGGCCTGATTAAGGAAATTCTAATGCGACGTCTAAATTATAAAAGTACCAAAATGTACTATTAAATATTTAAGAGCATCTGCAAAGGGAATTTATGGTGCCATCGATGTATAAAATATGGTAATGTGACCAACTGTATTGAGTTGGGTATGAGTAGAGGGGTAGAGGGTATTCTATCATGTGCTTGATGGAATAAATTAAACCAAATAAAAAATTTTCGTTTAATCCTTTTTTAAAACTTTTGGAATTTATAAAAGATTCCTGGCAAGCAAATCGCAGTTGGAAATTGCGAGGCTGTCGTTTAGTGCTTCAACTAAGATAATCTGTTCAATACCAAATTGTGACAGTATTAAAAGCATTCAATACTAAATAATGTGAATCATTGCTGATAGTGTACAGCCGAGCACATAGACCCTTCTATGCCGGCCTTCAGGAGTAGGCAAGTTAGAGGCCAGGAAAACTGACAGAGGCATTTTCCCACAAAGAATGCGCTTCATATTAAATTTTTTTTTCTTATTTATTCATTTATTAATCTGCATTGAACTCATTTCAGTGGGCAGGAGCATGATCAGTCATTTCAATTTTCCATCGTGATCATGTGGCCACTGAGGCACAATTCGCTTGTTTTCCAAGCACCTCTTATTTAAAAAGTGTTCAAAATTGTTCACTTTAAATAAATAAAATTTTTTTTACAAAATTCTAGCCATTGTGACGCCTTGTTTTTCTAGTATTTCCTTTGGCTGTCGGCTAGGTCGAACGCTAATTCACGTGACTGCCTGCGTTACACAGCCAGATAAATTGAGTATAAAATTCCCATAAAAAGACATGAAAATTATGAAAAAAAATTTATTTTATTTTCCATAAATTCACAATCTTTCCAAATGAATTTAGTTTTCATTTGAAATTAATTTCAACGCTGCTGTGTGGCACTAAAGTTGAGCTTTTGCCGGCCATATGACCTTACCTCCGTTATGCCCCCTTTAACACATGCACACATGCATACATACTGGCACTTCTGTGCATAATAAAAGAACCAGAAGAAACACGACAGCCGCAGGTAAAAAATGTGTTTTTTTTTATGATTTTCACAGAACTTCAAGCGGCGTTTTTTGTCGGTTTTTTTTTTTGTGTTCTTTACAGGTACAGAAACGTTTGTGGTTTGTTGTTGGCAGAACAAAACATTTAAGAACTTTAAGCGGCACGCGTTCTTAACTTGTTTGTTGTTTATTTTTTTGCTTGTGTATTTTCTTGTTCATAAATCGTCTGTCAAGAATCGTGTTTTATGAGAAAATTTACAATAAAGACTGTAGGCTGTGGCCGATTATGTATCTGGGGGATATTTGATATCCAGAAGTACGTTTAACTCATTCAGTTTGTGATTTTAATTGGGATTGTTATTCAGTAGTTTCAATTCACACTTGTGTCAAATAAAAGAATTTTTCAATTCAGCTTTCTTTTAAAATGCACACAAGGGCATCAAAGCGTTATTTAAGGATATCAATTTTAGCCTTTGGAAATGGCCTTGAATAGTCAGGTGTTCTAATAATCACTACCAAACTTTGGCATGCGATCGAGTCACAAGTGGCTGCCATTTATTCAATCTGTTGCCCCAATCGACAAAGGACGGATGGAAGGACATGTGAAAACAATAAAATTGTTTTTCGAAATTGCATTAAAAGTTAGTTTGCACTTGGAGCATTTTAAAATGAATGGATACGTTCCATTCAGAGTGAAAAGCAGGCTGTGCATGGTGAGGAGTTGCGGCATCAGTTCGCATTTGTTTCCTTGTTTTGTTTGAAAAAGACAGTGATCAGGTTGTAATCGTTGACAATGAGCTCTGCAGATCTATGGCGATCTTTAGATGTATGCCGGAATGGGTTGATTGATCTGCCTTTGCTCCTTTAGTGGAAGTAGTGTGTAGCTACCCTGTTGTTACCGCGATATACATTTTCTTTCCAATAAATGTTATATAGCCCAATCCGTAGATACAATTCGTTGGACAGAGTTGCCTCTGAAGGGACAGCGGACTATATATTGCACTAGAGCTTCTCTCTCCCTCTCTCTCCCTCTTGTGCAGGTATAAGTCCGTATGATCATGTAAACTCTCACTCTCTCCCTGTGTCTCTCTCTTCCCTCTCCCTCTTGTGTTGGTATAAGTCTGTATGACCATGCCATCTCTCCCTCTCTCGCTTTCTCTCGTTCAGTAAGTTGTCAATTTACTAATAGAATCTGCATGGTGTGAAACTATACTCAAAAATCGGACATACACTTCGATTGAACTGCATGGTCATTAAACTCAATCCAATCGGCATGGCATAGACAAATTCCCCTGTAATTATTCTCACACTTTAAGTACCTCCTATTATTTGCCATCGCATTGAAAGTCAATCGAAAATCAACACCAACAACAAAAAACACTCTTCTAGGAACACAGCAAGACAATTATTTTCCGACGAAGGCGTTGTGGGAATTTTCAAATTACATACGGACCAGAAAAAAGCGAGGTTGGCAAAAACCAAAAAGTATTGGCAGCAGGCGCCTAAATAAATATTGGATCTGTATAAATTCCTTTGAAAATCATGTAACTTTAGAACAGAACACAAACTTTAAAATAATATTTTTAAAATAATGAGCTTACAGCGGCCAAAGAATCGGTCGCAAACATTAAATGAAAAGATACGACAAGAGCACAAGTATGGCGACTATTTTCCACCTAAAAAAAAAAATAAATAAATAAAAGACAAGATAAAAAATTCAACAAGAAATAAAAATTCGAAATGGAGAAAAAAGCAATTAATAAGAAAAACTTGTTTTAAGACAGAAAACCAAGAAGAGTAGCAGAAATAAGCGAAAAGACCAATGAACGATATAAAACGCTAAATTACATGGAAATTCATAATTGTTGCCGGTTTTAAGTAAAAACAATGTACGTCAAAGCAAAAAAAAATTTTAAAATTAAAATAATTGTTAAAAATGTGACAAATGTAGAACAATGGACGAGAATAATTGCTCGCATGATGGCTATGAACTGGTCAAATATGATCCATATCACGACGTGCCAGTTTATTTAAATGACTGCCTTCATGTGTGACTTGGAAAGTTTATTATTTAATAAGAAATTCATTTTATAATACAAAATGTCAAGGGCTATTAAGTCATACATACAAAACGAGTAAAAATCGTTTAATCTAAATATTAAATAACGGCTAAAGGCAGCAATTTTACTTAATATTTTGTTTGATTGTCGCTTCATTCGCAACGAATAAAATTTACGTACTCTGCTTGCCTCGCGTGAAACTTATTCCAGGTTTAACTGTTCCTCTTGTTCATTTAAAAGGCTCCTCCATTTTGACGCTAAAGCTATTCAAATTTATAATTCGTCAGCCCAGAAAAAAGTTTTAAAATCTGTGTATTAATATAACTTTTTAAATTATTTGGGGTTTTTTTAAACTTTTTACTCGAATAATTTATATCAGGCTTCATAATGAGTCATATGCTTCGTTAGTATACAAATTAAAAATATTATTTTGTGGTTTAAATAATTTTCACTCGAATAATTTTTATCAGGCTTCACATTGAGGCATTTGTTCGGTAGTATACAAATTACAAATATTATTTTGGGTTTTAAATAATTTTTACGCGAATAATTTGTATCAGGCTTCGTATTGAGGCATGTGCTTCGTTAGTATACAAATTAAAAATATTATTTTGTGGTTTAAATAATTTTTACTCGAATAATTTTTATCAGGCTTCATATTGAGGCATGTGCTTCGTTAGTATATATATTAAAAATATTATCTTGGGTTTTTAATAATTTTTATGAAGCTTCATATTGAGGCATGTGTTTCGTTAATATACAAATTAAAAATATTATTTTCGGGTTTAAATAATTTTTACTCGAATAATTTGTATCAGGGTTCATATTGAGGCATGTGCTTCGTTAGTATACATATTAAAAATATTATTTTGGGTTTTTAATAATTTTTACTCGAATAATTTTTATGAAGCTTCATATTGAGGCATGTGTTTCGTTAATATACAAATTAAAAATATTATTTTCGGGCTTAAATAATATTTACTCGAATAATTTGTAGCAGGCTTCATATTGAGGCATGTGCTTCGTTAGATTGCAAATTAAAAATATTATTTTCGGGTTTAAATAATATTTACTCGAATAATTTGTAGCAGGCTTCATATTGAGGCATGTGCTTCGCTAGGATATGTACATAATAAAAATATATTATTTTTGGGTTTTAAATAATTTTTACTCGAATAATTTATATCAGGCTTCATATTGAGGCATGTACTTCGTTAGATTGCTAATTAAAAATATTATTTTGTGGTTTAAATAATTTTTACTCGAATAATTTATATCAGGCTTCATAATGAGGCATATGCTTCGTTAGTATACAAATTAAAAATATTATTTTCGGGTTTAAATAATTTTTACTCGAATAATTTTTATCAGGCTTCATATTGAGGCATGTGCTTCGTTAGATTGCAAATTAAAAATATTATTTTGTGGTTTAAATAATTTTTACTCGAATAATTTATATCAGGCTTCATAATGAGGCATATGCTTCGTTAGTATACAAATTAAAAATATTATTTTCGGGTTTAAATAATTTTTACTCGAATAATTTTTATCAGGCTTCATATTGAGGCATGTGCTTCGTTAGATTGCAAATTAAAAATATTATTTTCGGGTTTAAATAATATTTACTCGAATAATTTGTAGCAGGCTTCATATTGAGGCATGTGCTTCGCTAGGATATGTACATAATAAAAATATATTATTTTTGGGTTTTAAATAATTTTTACTCGAATAATTTATATCAGGGTTCATATTGAGGCATGTGCTTTGTTAGTATACAAATTAAAAATATTATTTTGGGTTTTAAATAATTTTTACTCGAATAATTTGTATCAGGCTTCATATTAAGGCATGTGTTTCGTTAATATACAAATTAAAAATATTATTTTCGGGTTTAAATAATTTTTACTCGAATAATTTGTATCAGGGTTCATATTGAGGCATGTGCTTCGTTAGATTGCAAATTAAAAATATTTTTTTTGGGGTTTAAATAATTTTTACTCGAATAATTTATATCAGGCTTCATATTGAGGCATGTGCTTTGTTAGTATACAAATTAAAAATATTATTTTTTTTGGGTTTTAAATAATTTCTACTCTAAATTTTATTTGATTAATTTTTAATCAATTAATTTTTGTTCAAATAATTTTATACCAAAGCTTTTGGAAGTAAATTTTTAAAACTAAGTTTTACTCGAATTATATTTTATAACTAATAATATTATAATAATATTATATATAATAATAAATAATATTTTGTACTTCAAAAGGCTGCTAATGGCTTTGCTACTACATTTCCGAAATTTTTGACCAGTCTCTGCGACATTGAAAAACATACTATAATTTTATTTCGAGTACATTTTACTCGAATAATATTTACTTGAATAATTTTTTATTAAAACTTCAAATTATTTCTCTGTAATTTAGGATTTAAAATTAAATTATTCTGTTTAACGATGGTTTGTTTATTAATTCATTCGAATAATCTGTGTTTATTCAAATTTTTTATTAATAATGCCTTCTGCTGATATATTTTATTCGAATAGTTTTTATCCTTTTCTTTTTTGAAATGAAAGAAAATGTAGAACAGTGTTTTATACAATAGTATTTTGCGAATAACTTTTCTCAAATAATAGATTTTTGACACCTTTTATTCGAATAATTTCATTGTTGTTGTGATTTATTCCAACGGGGGTTTGCTGTTTATTTAATTCTTCATTTTGGGGAGACAGTAATTTTCGAATCATTTTTCAGGGATCACCAATGTTGGTACGTATACATTCTAAAATGGACGAATTGAATTTGTTTTTCATATTATAGTGGACTGGAAACGAATAAACAAACCAACTGCGAATTCGAAAGAATTTTTGTTTCCTTATTAAAGTCGCTATTGAAAAGGAAAGTGAAAATATGCACGAATTGCTTACTTGGAGCACATCATTTGTGCTATTATGGCCAGTGCATTGTGCTTTCTGAAAGTTATAAAATAATTACTTAATGCAATTCAGCAGGTTTGAAAATAAATTAACATTTTTATTAAGTTTTTTTTTTGTTCTCTTGTTTTTTTAAGCCGCAAATATTTAAATAAAACTTTCCTGCAAGTCTGGCTCAGCCAACCACATCGCCAAGAGTTCTATAACCTCTGGTTGAAATGGAGAGTATTGTAAAATGTATATTTTCTTGTTCAATTTTTTGCTCCCAGTTCCATAGATGAACATATTGTACTACAAGACATTTTTACACGTAAAGCGGTTATTTTTTTCTCTGCTGTTTTTCTTAAGTTTTCTGTCAAATTGACAGACCGGCAACCAGATAGACCAAATCAAAAATAAAAATCAAGAAAACACCATCGCTAGCTTATGGTAGCAGTAAAGCTGGGGGAGTTGGAGAGGAGACGTTAACACGTAATGATTGTGGGGAGGGGTAGGCAGTTAAATTATTATAAACACATGTAAACAGTCAACGAACTGGCCAATATTAGAATTTAAACCGCATGCATAGAATGGCTAAAAGCTCTTAATGAGAAAAACAGACAGATAGACAGGCAGACGGACAGACAGACGGCTGGGCGGGCAAAAGGAGAATAAAACTGCATATTCATATGTGTACATATTTGTGCGCATAACTTAACTCGCTTTCGTATACTTCTTGAAAGGCGAATGCACTCACAGCGTTTGTTTGTTGTTGCTAATTTTTGTTTTTTGCAGAACTCTGCTGGCAAAGCAACAGAAACATCGGCATGTGTTTGTGTGTGCGCATGTATAAAAGGGGGAAAACAAGCTCAAGTTTCTTTACTCTAAGCTTTTTTGCTTACTTGGATTTCTTTCCTCCTCGGTTTGAATTTCTGTTTCTATTTCCATGCACTTTGAATGCAAGTAAATTAATAATCAGGGGCGTATCCTACTGGCAATTTCAAAGGATATCATTTGGCAATTTTTACAAAATATTTATTATTATAGTTACTAGAGTTATGATTATTTTTTTAAAAACTCAACCAGCGTTGCCACAACAAAAAACAATTTTTTTTTCTAAAAAAAATTTCTTTAAAATATAAACATTATTTTTATTAAATAATCATTGTTTTTTTTTTTTTGGTTTATGTATAAGAAAAAGCTTCGCCAGCGTTGCCGTAACTAAAACAAAGCTAATGTGTGCATTAGTTAGCAGGGCTAAAGGGTTTAGCAATTTGTAATGATACTCAGCAAATAAGTTTATTATATTTCAAAAAGCTTATTAAGCGAGTTTGAAATAAATTGAAATAAATTATTAAAGCTTAACAAATCTGCAATATTTTTGTATATTTTTGACTGTCATTGGAAGGCTTGCAGACACCCCTAAAATAATTTAACGTATCTTTAAAACACTGAAAGTAAATATTTTTTCTTAAAAAAAAGAAAAAAAATTAACAATAATTATTAAAAGCAGCTAAAATGGTAACACTGATTGCCAGTATGAAAGAGATCTTCGATATAGAAGATATACTCCTATATAGTCTTCCAAGTGGCACAATTAAGGCTTAGTCACATAGAATATTTTGTCCCATTATGTATACTTGGTACTTTTTCACTTCAGGATGTTTACATTTGATACGTGTCCGTTAACCAAAAGTGGTAACGCTGGCAACTGGCAGTTGTCAAATACATTATGAAATGTTATGATGATAAGACAGCTGTTTTAATATACATAACCAAATTATTGATGGCGACCACCTTTCCCGTCGCTGGAAAGTATACATATGACGTATTCTATATGACATGGTCTTTGTCCGTCCGCAAATTCCTTAAAAATTCTTCGATACTGACAAATTAGTTGTTTCTTAAGTAAAAACTACTCTGCCTTCTCTTTGTTACGTTTCTGATATTTTGCAAATTCGTTTTTGCATTTCGTTCATTTGTTTAGCCAACCGTCCGTTGTTTTGTCGTATTTTTCTCAAATAAATGAATAGATTTGCTTCTTGTTGGTGTCGTTTTTTCTTTCATGCATGGTATCACAAACTTGGCTTAAACCGTTTTTCGGTGTAGGACGGATGGTCGCCAGATCTTCATGAACATACCAAAGTGTAGATACATCTTCGTAATACCCTACACTGCAGTTGTAGGCAACGCTTTGGAAATAGTCAAAATTAAAGATAGAATTATTAATTTTCATAAGCTTTTTTTTTTATTGGAAAAAAATGCTTCCAAATGTTGACTAAAGTGTGGCAATACTCGGCCAATTAGGAATTGAGGCGTTACAGATTAGACCTTACATACAACTATAGAATACTCCGTAGAAAATTATTTGTTTTCCAGATTTTTGAATTGCTTTTTGAATATATTTTTTGTTGGTTCAAAAGTTTTTTTGGGCATGAAATAAATAATTTTTTAAGCAAAGCTCGCATAGAAAAAGAAATAGAATTTTTTTTATTAAAAAATGTTTTGGAATCGCTTTCGGTTATCAGAGTTACCGATTCTACAGACATCAGTGATATTTATTTATTTAAATGTTTTTTTTAATTGTTTTTTGCTTTTGATTCAGAAAAATATCTTAGTGGGAACGGCGAAATGCCTTCTAACTCTATTGAAAAGATGCCTTTTTGGCACATAAACCAAAAGATGAAAGAAGAAAAAAATTTTTCTTTATAAAGAGAAATCAGGGGAAAAATGTTATATATACTTTATATGTTCCAATATTTTGTCTTAAAAACTGGTTTCCTTCTTAACAAATTAATACGAAAAATTGAGTTTACGATTATATAACTTTACACACTTGCTTGAAAGCCTGGCTAACGACAGATTTAAATACTTATTGTAGGGTATGCGAACAGAACTAAGCTTAAGCTTTTGATTTAAAACTGCATGACTGACTGACTTCTTTCGCGCACTCATTCAATTCACTTTTGCTGCATTTTTGTTTTATCGTTATCGCAGTTCTGCTCTGCTCTGCTCTGCTCTGCTCTGATCGTTCGTTGGCTTTTGTTTGTTTATAAATTTTATTTCAGTTTTCTGCACAAGAGAAAAAAACACAATTTTCAGCTCGGTCGTTCGTTGCCGTTTGGAAAACTGGGTCAATTGTTTATTATTACTTGTACTTTTGTGGATCTGTGGTGTTTTTTTCTTAACGTTGTTGTAGTTGAATGACTGCTTCTATTACAACTGCAGCAAACAACGACTGTTTACTACCACTTTTGCTACCACCGCTTCTCAAGTTGGTTTTTTTTCATACCCGTTTCTATTTGTGAGCCAAGCCAAAAGTAGTTTTTTTTTACTTGCTGAGTTTTCCTCCTTTTTTTTTATTAATTTTTTGCAGTATTTAATTACAATTTTTATTACTTTTAGCCATTTGTTGTTGTAATTTTTGATGTCGTTGTTTTGTGTTCTTGTTGAGGTATAGAAAATATTCATGTTTGTTTGTTGGTTGCTGCGTGTAATTAGAGTCTGAAAAAACGTCAATTTTTAAATTGCTTCAATCATGTCAAATTCTAGCTGTCAGCTGTTTCTGATTTTTTTCTTTTTGTTCTCATTTTAAAGGGAAATATTTATTTCATTTCCGGCCTCTTAGATCAGGTCAATGGCCACTTGACTATACATACACATATTTGTGAATTTCTGAATGAATATCTTAATTATAAATATGGTTTTATTATTAACATAATAATATTGTATTGGTAAACATGCTGGTGTTGTTATCCATCCCTGTATTTGCCATACAAAAGTTGGCAAAAATTTTCAAAGAGCTTAAAATAATTAAATAATTAGCTTAAAGTCCTTAATGTATATTTTTAAAAATTAAAGAAAACATTTTACAATGAACCAGTACCCATGCCTGGGAGAAAATGCTGCAAATGCTGACGATAAAACTTTTTAAAAGCGACAAAAATATTGTGGCTTTAGAAGAATGCCAGAAGGGGATACTTAAGCAATGTTTTCATGGTACATTCCCACACGAGAAAAAATTGTAAGGACTCCATTTTCTGTTTGAATTCTTTCAACAGTTCTATTTGGGTCTAATGCAGCTGGAGTGAAGGGCTTAAAGCAACGAAATTTGTAATGCAATCACGGCACATGTTGTTGTCAAACGCAAGCTTTAGGTTTATGATTGTTAGAGTTGGTCCCACACTTAACAGAGGATTTTTATTAAACAGAAAATGAAGTTTTTTGAGCTATTTATGGGATAGCACATCGGGGATATGGTCTCTTTGGCTTTGTGTGGACATACGCATGCATAAAAAAGGTTAAATTGCTACTTCTCTAATACAAAAGAGCTTGAGGCCTTCTTGACACATCTATCGGTCTTAAGTAAGACTATTTAGAGGTTCAAGTCCCATTACCGAACCGAGAGAATACACAACTCGAAGATATCTTATGCAGTAATCGAATTTTATCACGAGCTGTAAAGCAAGTGGTAACTTCTTGCTGGAACCACATGCTGCACACATCCAGGACATCCATATTTCCATATTCGTCAAGCGATATCGGGTATGCAAAGCAATCTTGCCTTAATTTTGGGTCACCCTTTACTTAGTACAAAATTAAATTTTATAAAAATTCTTCTTCGAAAAATTTCACGAATTTTTTAAAGTTGATAATTTACTTCCTGCCAGCAAAGCGTGACATACGGAAAACCCGTTAATACGAATATATTTACAACCGAACGAAATTATTTTTTATACATTTTTTAGACAAAAAAGTTAGTTTGTTTGCTTTTCTATTTTTTAGAAATATTGTTCACTTGGAAAATTTTCTCACCCTTCAGCGTAGCTGCAATCAGAATGCAAGTGTTGCACAGCATAAAGTTGGTGATGGTGTTGCTGGTGGTTTGTCGTTTTATTTCTCTTATTCACTTCTTTGGGTTTTTCATTAATTTTATATTCATTCCATTTCTTAAGCCTGAGATTGATGCCACAAATTGGTTCACATGTTGTCTGACGTAATTGCAAATGACATGAGTTTCGCGTTTGCAATTGAGTTCATCATCTTTTTGGTGTTGCTTACAATCGTAGAAATAGAAGAAGTCTTTTCAGATTATTCAAAGCGACGGCTTTAACAACGAGCATTTGCAAGAGGGGCACACAAAAAATATATTTATAAATAAATAAATAAATCCAAGAAACGAAGAAAAGAAAATGAAATCAAAATTAAAAATAAAATCAGCAGCACTTCTTTTCATACCCTGCACTCTAAGAAAATATTCATCTTGGCATTTCTTACTCGTACTGAGTCTGCCTGGACCGAAAAAGCTAAACGCAAGCCTGCAACATTTGTGAGCGTCGTGTTGCACTTGTGCACTGGCAAGATTTGCGGATCAGTCACATGCATCAAATACGCATCAGAGTTTTAAAACGATTTGCATCCCAAAAGAAATCTGAACATGGATTAATGGTGCCTGGCTGCTGGAGCTAAAATCCACTGTTAAGGTCTTTGAAATATTTTTGCAAGATCTTAGTAAATGGATTGATCAATTCGATCTATAATTCGAATGTAACGAAATAGATTTCATTCCCAATCCGATTGTAGAGAATCCCCTCAATTTAAATTCATAATTGTATCTTCTCTTTCAAAGGTTCTCCTCGGCAATACACTTAAAAGTCTCTCTTACACTCCTCGTGTATTCTATCCTTTACACCAATATTGACTGATCAATGGCCTAGAACTGCTAAAACTGGTACCAAATTTGGATCAATTTATATTTGTAAAGTTATATTTCGAAAATTATAATCCCGAACGCAAACCATTCTCTTTAACAGAGGTCTGTTATCATGATAACATACTTCTGTTAGGCTTGCAATGTCTTACTAATGCAAGCCTTACTAATGACATACATTCTTAGGGGAGAAGCGAGATTTCCAGGATCTACCAAGTTATCTACAAAGTTTAGCATATAATATATTTCACCTCCTGTGAGGATGTCTAACCGTCCAAACGTTTAACATATGTGGAATTAGTTAATAATTGAAAACTTTGGACATTCATTAGGGTAACATACACATTCATATATGTACGTACTTGTAAATTGTGTATGTGTCTTATTTTTAATTCTCTGAAATCGAAGTAAATGGAGCTAAGTTAAAGTTTCGGCTTTTTTCCGAGACCAACTCTCGAATCATCCGATATTGGGAGGAGTGTATACTTGGGAGGAGTGTATACTCTTCCTACTGGTACTTTGATTGTGCTGAGGAAGATCCTAGTAATGCGAATATTTCATAATTTTACTGTTCGATCAGAAAATTAATTTCCTCTGTAGTACGTAGTAGTAGGGATTATAGGTAGCTTAACCATGAAAGCACGTGCTCTGAGTAAAAAATATAGCGTTCTTACTCACCGTTCTTACACCTTTGTGAAATAAGTTTTCCGCCTATTTCCAAAATTCCTTGGAACTATGAGGCAGCTGGGAAATAAACATCATTTCTGTTATAATTCAGGTTTTCTTTTTATCCAAGAACAGCTCTGGAAGGAATAAAAGGAATTTCGGGAGGAGTGCACACTTGACTCTTCCAAGATTGATTGTGGTGAAGAAGATTCCAGTAGTGATCTTTGTCCTCTCTTCTATAGAGGAACCGCGGCTCACATATGACAGTTGTACTTCTTTACGAAGTTCAGATAAAGTAAATTATCTCTCAACTTTTTCTGTCTTCAATCCAATGCAGATTAAATTGAATTCTCAGTGTGTTTCCCAGCACTTGTGTCGCTCATATAAACAGATAAAGCAGCAGTTCGGATCACGCTGCACTAACTACTGCATCAGCAGAAATTTTTTGATAGGAATGTTGAACAGGCCATCATATGTAAAACCCAACTTACAATAAAGTGATTGAAATCCTGTTTTCTGTGAGCTTTTTTCGGCCCCGCTAATCAGTCAGAAACCGCATCTTCCTTTAGAGTCGATAATGGCACCGATTCCCCTCCTCCGAACAAATAAGCAATATCCCTGATATCTGATACCCATTTTGTTTTATTTAAATTTGTAAATAGAAGACGCTTGATAAATAACTTTGTACTCATTGGCTGGGTGGCGGGAGCACCTCGCTGGTTGTGCTCCAAAATTTTCAACGGCGGTTTCTCTCATAAAATAAATGAATTCCTTTAAAGTGCAACTGCGAGCCATGTGTGTCTCATTGTCTTTAGACAAAAATCATTGTGGCATTCTGTACACGTTTGATTGTTCGTGGTTGTTGCTGCTAATTTGTTGTAGCTTTTTTTCCTTCAGCTTTTGTTTTTTTTTTCATTTCATGTGTTTCTGTTTTTGTTTTTGTTGTTTTTCGTTTAAGTAAACGAAGATAATGTTGCTTTTAAGCAGTTATTTAAGGTGGTTGGTTGTTGCTGTTTGATTTGACCAAAATACGTGTTGATTATGTGTTAATTAGTTTTAATCCAACAACATGTACAACATTTACGTTTTAGATTCTCTATTTAATTTTTGTTATTTATGCGCGTTGTTTTTCAATTTGTTGTTACTGCTGTTGTTGTGATCGCATGTAATGAATTAAAATTGTGTTGCGTGTTTGCGATCTTAAAATGCATTTGCTGGCTGGTGTGGTGCGGACCCAGTTTTGTTTTTCTACTTTTAGCAAAAAAAAAAAAAAATTACATCATTTTGTGCTAAACAGAAAGCATGCAATAAAGAAAAAACACAAAGCAAAACTAATTTATACCCACAGGGTATTATTGCAATTCCATTTATATGGAGATGCTTCAAAGTTTTCCAAGAAGTTTTTTAATTTTTTTTTCCTTGCAATCAAGAGAATTTTAGAAAAATATTTCACTTTTTTCTAAAATGATCACACTCAGCTTACAGCCCTGAGTGAAATTGGGGGAAGGAGGTAGTGGTAGAAGAAGGCGGAGTAGTTTTTGGCTGGACCTCTGGCGTTGATTTAGAAGTCTGTTAACCTGGTATTTTAGCAGCATTAATCGTTCAGAAATGAAAGTGACTCAATTTATTTGAGAGACACTCATGTGTGAAGACTTCATGCCACAAGGCATTAGCAAGCCACATGCAACTCCTTTTGAACACTTGTGACATTTGACTTTTCATAACGGTTTGCATTAAATGACTTCATTGTCTACGTAGTAGGAGGGATGACAGTATGGCTTTCAGAAATCGAGTTCAAATTTAATTTTATTACGATTTTGGTTCTACTTGTAATATTTATTCTAAATTTTTGAGTTTTAAATTTTCAATGCATTCCGGTTAGTTAAAAAGCAACAAGGCACGAAGGACCTATGTGTTTTTATTCATAAAAAATTTTTTGTTCGAAGTTATCATTGAAGCATATTTTTCGGAAAACGAAAATCGGAATACCTTTCCTGTTATTGGAAACCTCTACAGCGAAACGATCCGAATACCAATCGAAAGCAAATGAAAACTATCTTAATTGCAACTATTTAATGAGAGTCCCCTGCATGGTGTAGACACCTCTTTACGTTAATTAGAAGCCAATAAAAAATATAAATTCCCAATTCTATTAATCAATACAATCTGTAAATTTAAATTATAATTTATGCCAAAGTTTCACACACATTTCTTTGCTTGAAATTAATTATTTATATAAACTTTTGTTATTTCCTGTTAATTATTAAATTGCTAAAGGAAATATAAACTGTAGTCTTATCAGCTCAAAAGTGGTTTTCTTTTTATGGCAACAATTTTTATGTCAAAGTAAATAATTGAAAGCAAAAAACACTGCCAGTACTTTTCTCACTTCACACTTTCGTATTTACCAGTCAGCCACTCACATTACAAATTACAACAGTTTTGATTAATCCAATTGTAGCCAAGCCGGTTAAATGGCGGTGTAAAAGAAATAATAATTTAAATTTATAAGAATAATTAAAAATTTTTTATTTAATTTTTTTTTATTCTTTTAATAGAAAAGCATAAATTTACTTGTGCTGAAGCATTTTATATGACACTTTGAGGTCGTGTGTTATTTTAAATTGTTTCCACTAAATAACCAACACTAATGAAACGAATTGAATTCTTTTGAGAATAACGGTCACACTGTTTTAAACTGTTTCGCTTGTAGTTGCGGTTTTTACGATAAACGGAAGTTGAAACTGTTATTCAAGAGAGCGAGAAGACACCATTTGCACCCAAACGTTTGTTTTCTAAGTCTTTTATGGCCTCAAATTGTCAAACGAAATTCTTCTTGCTTATTTTTGTTGTTTTATTTTTTTCTTTAATTAAAATAATAAAACATTTTAATAGGCCTGTTCAACATGATTAACTACAATTTAAATAAAAATTAAAATTAAAAAAAAAAACAAGAAATAAATATGTAAAGGGTGTGAAAGAGGCGGCGTGCCTAAAGTGGGTGATTTGACTTGAGTGGTTAACAAATTCGACATGGTTTCCTTTGCGACGTACCTCGTCCTTTAAACGATCTGGCATAGATCTCAGTAATGTTTTGGTATATTCTGGATTAATTTTGTCTGCTCTATTCTTTTTCTTCAGGATTTTCGTTTTTTTATGTTTTTCTTTACTCTTGAGGGCAAAGGCGTTCAATGGGGTTAAAGGCATAAAATATATAATTTTCCAGAATTCTACGCCATCTCATAATTGTTGTTGCAGGCATGGTGAGCAGATGACCGTAGCTCCTCGCGACATGACCACACCCCTCATATAGAATATATTTATAATGTACAATGTATTGTGAGCCACATTGTCTCTGAACGGGAGACAGGGAGGCATTAAATGAAACTAAATTTAGTTCCCCTTCTATACATCAGTAACAGATTTTAAAGTTATTTATTTAAGAAGTCAAAATATTTTTTGATCGTGAATCAATGAAAATGCACGGTTGCTATTTGATTTAAAAACCTTCTGCCTCCATTTCTGTCTACAAACAGCAGGCAGAGATAGCCAATCAGCTGTTTTGCAACACTTTTCCAGTGCTCTCGAATCATGCGGTGTCATATTGAGGAATCATTTGGACTGCCACACGTTTTGTGTCTGTCGTATGGCCCGCTTTAAATATTAAAAATGTAATTTCTTTGCCCAATTGAATTTTCGCATTTACATCCTTTCCCCTTTCAGGTCTCTTAAAAGAAAAATCAATTTCAATTACTTTTGAAGAAACGTTAAATTGAAATTAACACCTTCACGCGGCTAAAAGCGTCTCAGTGGTCATGTTACACTGCTCGTTCCATGTTGCTCCTTTCAACAACATGGCAGCGTGTTTTATAACACCAACTGCAGCAGCATAAATCCTCTACAGAATATTAAATAACAATGGCAAAGCAAAGAAACATGACAAAAAACGAAAAAAATAAATAAAAATTATGTTGTGTGCAAAAGTTGTGCGAAAAGAGACCTGTTGCCACCACATCAGCGGGCTTATTAGACAAATTGGTTGTATTTTTCTGCATGTTTTCAGTAGACTGTTCCTGTGTCTACACTCAACGCTTAGCAGGCTTATTGTGTGTGGTGTTGGTGCTGCTGTGGCGCTGAAGAATTTCCATTTGTTTGTTTGTTTTATAAAGTGTCGTGGCAATTGAATTAATTTTTTTTTTTTTTTTTTTTGTATTTTACTTAAAAAGCATTGACCAAACAGGCCAAATAACCTGTGACAAGAGCATTCAATCAGATTTTAGCTAAAAGCGGGGCAAAACAGTAACAACTCAAACAGCGAAACGTGTTCCCTCCCCATCAGGCTGGCTGTTTAAATTATTTTCATGACATACCACTGCCACATTAATGCTGCTGCCAAAAATTTTTTTGTGCTTTAAATTAAAACGAAGCAAATTGTCTCAATTTCTACGCTGGCAAGTAGAATTCTATAAGCGTAACCACCAACAACAACATGTTGTTGAGTTTTAGGCAAACATTTAGAAATGTGATGAATGCACGCTACACTTGCACGAAAATACGTTATGGCGCTTTTATTGCAAACCAAAAATAATTGAAAATACGTACATGTTACCTAACGTAAGAACGATCTGTCATAAGAGATTTTCGAACCCTGCTAGCTAGACGGGGTGGTTCTGTTGTCCTGCATTGCCTTAACACCTGCAGACAATGCGACGTTATGGGAAATTATCTTGTTAGCGAAAAATTCTCTTCAGAGCAGAGAACTTTTGCTGGTCAAATATGTTATAGGGAAAATCACGGTTTGGTGTTCTTTTTTGGCCTGGCGTTTTCTTTGGTACATATTTTATTTGATACTGGTATCGGCCAGTTCAACCACGTCGGCGATAAGCACTGTGTATCAAGGCTTCATGTTCTACTTTAACGTAGGGGCAATGTAGTCTAGTCAGCGTGTTTCCAACATATCAATTCGATAAAAAATCCTCTTTGCGAATAATTTATACAGCCAATATAATTCCAGCCATTCTAGTCTGATAGGCTTAATTTATGCTTGTAAGCGTTTTTATTTTGTTTTTAAGCGATTTTCCATTGAATTCTTTTTTTCATATACTTCTCAAAAAGTGTAAAAACAAAAGTAATCGGTTTTGTTTTGTTTTTAAGCGATTTCCATTTGGTTGGCTGGAGTTCCCCGCGTGAACTTCCGTTTGTCGTTTTTCCTATGCCTCAAAAAGCGTAAAAAAGCTATCGTGCATTTTTATACATCAACCATTTTGCTTGGAAGTGGTAGTGGGCCGTAGATAAGCTCTCGCTAGCCTAAAAGCAAATCTCTTTTCAAACGCCCACGTTTATCCTGCAAAACTCTCAACACCTGATTTTCCTATTTTATACCGAGAATTTAGGTAACAACTCCCATTAAGTTGTGCATTTTGCAGTCTATTTACAGAAAAGATTCTCAGGGGCTTTCACAACAAATTAAAAACGTTTAGCTAATTAGAAATTCAATGCTGCCGGCTATAAACTTTATTCGCTCCAGTATATTTTTCAGTCGTGCAACTACTCATGAGAGTTGCACTCATTAAACGGTGGTTGGTTCGTTTTAACTGTCAGGCAAAATGAAAACAAAAAAGGAGAAAAAAAAATTGTTTTTTTTTCAATCAAATCAAACACTTGTTTTTGTAATAAATAATTGTTGTTGTAGTTGTTGTCATTTAATTCTAAATA
Source organism: Ormia ochracea (assembly GCA_963402855.1). NCBI lineage: Eukaryota > Metazoa > Arthropoda > Insecta > Diptera > Tachinidae > Ormia > Ormia ochracea. Next base: position 9,727,137 of record OY727109.1, on the reverse strand, counting down.
ACGAACAAATTAGAAAAATTAAATGTGTTTTGATATTGTAAATTATGATTGTTTATGGCATACTAAAATAATATGTGGCGGCGTTACTCTGCAACAAAGTTGCTTGGAATGTCTGTTCACATCAGCGTTTGCATGTTGCGCGAGGCTTGGAAATCTCCAGAGAGTTTTTAAAATAAAATATTTAAAACTAATAATATAATGTTAATGTTAAAATATCTAAAATTTCTCTGTACATAATTTTTTCGATTGTATTTAAAAAAATTATCTTATTTTCTAGTAATAATTTTCCTATTAATAATGAAATATTTCATGGATTATCATGAGGGCCAAGCCTGTCTTTAGAGGAAATAATACAGCTGAAGGCATTTAAATAAACATTTCGGTTGGCAAAGGCATTCACCTTTGATTTACTGATGTTTCACAGGCTGATTTAAAGGATGTTTTCTGAGGAAAGCCATCACGCTTTTTGCGGCCGTTTCTGAACTCTTTTTCTATAAGGTAGTGATTTTGAAGTGCTTATTGGCGGGCAATTACCACTTTATGTTGTGGAAGTATTTCTGCACAGAATTATAAAATAATTTTATCAGAAAATTATTTATTGAAGAAAAATTAAATCCATTGTAGTTCTCCTTTTGTTTTTACCATAGACATTTAACTCCAAAGGTTCTTAGTTTGCCACCAAAAATGTCATATACATTTTAATGTGGCGCCATATGAACAGAACAATGGCCATCAAAAAAGCAATAGAAACACTCTGATTTTGTGCTAGTAAATACAAAAACAATGACTGCATTCCTTTAAGTTTTAAATCACGATATTTTAATTTCAGTTTAAATATAAACTGCAGTTGCAATGTTTCCCTGTCATGTTCCGCTCAAAAGCAAAGACTATTTTATCTTGAACATCAGACTCATGTCTTCAAACTGCACAGCCGACTTTTATGCTCGCAAAGCATTTCAGATATTAAAATACATTTTTAAATATAATTTTTCATATTAATTTATTTATTTATTTATTTTTTTTCACTGGAGCTTTTTGCTTAACCCTTTTAAAGGGAAATGTTATTTCCTTTTTTTAACAATTACATATAAGGAATTGTCCAAAGTTGTTTAAAAGTTGTTTATTTTATTCGACTGTTTCGAGTCTTGTATAGCCTTCTACTGCATTAAAGGTAATTTTCATCTTAATATAATTTTCTCGTTCTATTTCTTTTATTTAATTTTGAGAAAATTCTGAGGTATTCTGATGTCAAGATAGTTTTAGCTTAATTTAAATCGTGGCAAAAATAATAAAAAATAGAGAGGACAGACGGACAAAGCTCAATCAACTTCCCTTCTTACAGGGTTGCAAACTAATATTGTCGGAATGACCATCGCCATATCAAACCACTTGCAAACTACCATCCTTCTGTTCCTTTTTCATTAAAAAAAAATTATGTTCCTTAAAAAATTATTAAAGAAAAAAAAATTAACAAAATAATATACAGAAAACTAATAAATTAATTTCAATAATTAATCTAATTTTTAATCTAATTTTTTTATAACAATAAAGTCATTCTTGTACATAATTTAAATTATATTTTTTTCTATATAATTATCACTGCTGTTGGCATCTCTCCTGTAAATTCAAGTGTTACCAAATTGGCACGACGGCCTTGAATCGGTTAAGAGAATTTTTTTGTTTGTTGTGAACTTTAACAGCAACATGTCTTTAATTGCCTTTTAAGTCTGACATCTGCTGGTACAACTAAAAACCGTTAATCAGCTGTTTAATTTTTTGCCATCCTTTCAATTTGATGGCAAGTTGTTGCGAACACGTTTTGCATAAAAAACAACTAAAACCAAATTAGTTTTTTACTTTTCTTTCTTCATTCATTTTGTTTATTAATTTTAACTAGATAAGAAAAACCAGCGCAACAACAAAAACGTTTTTTTCTTTCTTTTTTTTTTAACAGTTTATTTTCCTTTTAACACATTTGACAGTTTTTTTGTTTGCTCTCTGCTTTTAAGTTAAAATTTTTTGGCCCATTTTAACAGTTCGGAAAGCAAACCAGTACAAAAACTTGTACAAAATGTATAAAGAGGTGAATGCTATGCTTTTTGTTGTATATATTTTTCTTTTTGTTGTTGTAGCTGTCTTAAGTGGCTGTCAAAATTTTATCGCTTTTAGCAACAACATAATCAAAGTTTAGTATGTGCGAGTATGTGTTCGTACTTGTAAATATTTTGTTAGTTTTTATTAAAAATAATTTTTTATTATTTTTTTTTTTTGTCAAATTTTGCATAAATATTTTGCATACGACTATCAGTCAGTGTTGGATAAGATCAATACGAATTTTGTTTTAAATGATTCAATTTGCATGTAAACCAGTAGCTCTGGACTGAACAGCTGCTTTCGTGTAATCATAATCATTTTTTAGTACCGAAATTGTTTAACCTGTAGAAATTTTGCCTCTCGTTCGGACAGTTTGATTGACCGATAGGCCGCTCGAAATTGGCACACAATTAGAAGCCATAAATGCAGTTTAATACTCAAATGTTTTGCCTTCATTGACCCATATGTGTGTTGGAGCCGCTGAGGTAGAGTAGGGTATATGTAGTGACGTAGCTTATTAAGGAAGACAGATAAGCTTGCAATAAGCTAAGCAAATAGAAATCTTGTCGTCTGCAAGTGAAGAAAATGAAAACTAACTGTAATTATAATTAAAAAAAAATAACAATTTCCATCTCTGGTTATTAAATATTAAACCCAAACAGTGTGACCGTTGCGATCTCGTACAAAGTGTTACAAAAAGGAAATTTTTTACAACTTTAATACAATATTCATTTCTAAAGAGCCAGTTCCAATTCGCCTTTTCAGCTGCCCGATTCTTTAAATTTAATAATTTGAAAATAAATTTAATTTAATTGAAAATTTAATTTGAAAGATGAAAATATATGTTTCTTAAAGAAAAAAAATTATATTAACTAAAAACGTGTTTTAGGTTGAACAGAATATTCTTAAGCTACATTTACACGATTGAAATTTTCTTCAAAATTTCTCTTGAAAATACTTCAAACTCGTGTAAACAGCAAAATTTCTTCAAAATTTCTTGATCAAAATTTATTGATCAAAAGTTTTGAAGATATCATTGATGCCGTGTAAATAAGCATCAAAATAGCATCTGGCAATATTGATAACTATAAATAATTTGACAGCATGTTCATTCTTTTGATTCAAAACGTATCACATTGTTTTTTTACATCTCATTGTTGCAGCAAGTGACGTAATTAAATTTCTTAAATAATAAAATTAAAATTAGTAAATTAATATGAGTTGTTAAGTATTACATATTTAATAACTATATATTTGTGGAATAATATAGCAGTATTTTTAAAAGCAGTTTTATAAATGATCATTTCCGCAACAATCGCAAGCAACAGAAAAAGTGGACTGGAGATGAACTGAGACTGCTCATCGAAATGGTTGAAGTACGCGAATCGCTGTGGAATTTCAAAATTGATGCGTAGAGAAACCGAAATGAAAAGAAGAAGTGCTGGTCAGAGATAAGCAAATAATGAAAATCGTCTGGTGACATTCGGACAAAGTTTTTGTATAGGTCAGGATCATTGCTTTTCAATTGATTCCTAAATGGCAAATACACACCATTACCTTCTAAAAGAAAAGGTCGAACACAATGCTCCTTTTGTCTTCTTCTTTTTTTTTGCAGCTACTTCTTCCTCCAATATTAAAAATGTTGATGCGATAATCATTGTATCGTCGTCCATACTTATTAATATTAAATTGTTTAAAAAAAGAACCAAAACAGCTGATCACAGTCAATATTTTGAACATAAAAAGTTTACCAATAGTGTAAATTAGCTTCAACAAATTTTGATCAAATTTTTATCAAAATATGTTGAAACATATTGAAAGAATATCTTGATCAAATTTTTGAAACGTGTAAATAGTACATCAAAATGAATTTTCAAAATTTTGAAGAGACTTCAAAATGCCTTCAATCGTGTAAATGTAGCTTTAGTAATCAAAGTTTTAGGAATACCAAATAGATGCCGAAAAGTGCATGCCAGCTGATTTTTAAGAATTTTTCCCAATTTAATACAATTTTATCAGGAAATGTTAAACAGTAAAAAAAATTATGAAAGTAAACGTGTTTGATCGTGTTCATGTACAGCCGCTGTAAAAATTTTAGCAACATTGCAGTTACTCCCAACGTAACTGCATTGATTTCTATAAAACTTGTTGTGACTCTCCCTGAAAACATTACAAGTTACACCATCCGTTTGTGAATGGTGTAGGGTACACACACGTTGGAAATATGACTCCTGCGTGCTTCTTTGGATATTAAAATACATTAAGTATACATTTATTGTGTTTTCAAAAACATTTTTTCTCGCTTAACAAATTCACATAATGCCCACACCCATCGGTCAGTGTCGATAGTTGGAGTGAGCCGTTGAATTTTGTTATTGTGTTCATTTTTTTTATTTAATTTTTATTATTTTTTGGCAAAATATGAAAATGCAAGTGACCATTATTTTTACTACTATTTGTTATATTTTTACTCCAGGCTGCAAATTTGCTTATTGTAACATCGCCACGAACCGCCAGCCTCTATTCTGTTGTGATCACTTCGGCAAATGCGTCTTGCAGCTGATTGGGTTGCATGAATGAATGGACGAATGAATGAACATTTTTTGATCGTTTTATTTGTTTCTTTTTTCTAGAAACATTCACAGCGATTTTTGCGATTGTAAAGCAGTACGAGAGTACACGCTGTATGTTGCATCTACGCAAACATAAGCTGAATATTCTGCTGTGCATTTCGGCCATAAAAACAGATAAAGAAACTTTTCCCATGTGAGCGATCCCACGCGAAACAAGTGGGTCTAAGAGTTTTTTGCTTCATGGCAAAATATTGAATATTAATTTGTTTTAACATTTTTAATTTAATATTAATAAAACAAAACTCGTTTAAAACTTAAATAAATTTGGCAAAAATATTGAATTGAAGACTGTAGTTTGCAAGGAAACAAAATGGCTGTACTATGTGGTTATTACTACTGAGGGAAATGCTTACACCTAACACTCTTTCTACACGACTGTTTTTAATCGAATTTCAATTTACTGCATTTATTTGGTTTTGACACGATTTTTAATATTTTATAAAAGTTTCCTGAATCTCATAGATCAAATAGAGTGAGACTTTCCAGCAGCATTTAAATGAGTCTCTGACAAAATATTTGACAGCGGAGATTATACATGATAATCCAGAAATAAAGCCGCGAGTTCGATTTCTGACTAGAACCTGTGTGTCTTCCTGCGGACAAGCCGAAAGCTTTGCATGTTGAGTTGGTTACAAAAAACTAGTAGAAAGTGCAATAAATAGAAATAAATTTATATACATTATATGTAGTTTATTACAAGGTTCTTTTTAAGGCTCAAAAAGGGAAAATTTAGTACTTTCCCTGTTTTTAATATGCATACAGTTTATGGCCAGTAAAAGCATATTCTGCAATACTGGTTATTTTTACAATTTAAAAAGGGACGGAATAGTACTATGGTACTTTAAAACCTTTTTGATACCTTTGTTATTGTATGCTAAAAATTAAAATTTAATATTTTCCGGAAATAGATCTTAGAACTCGTGGAATAAAAATAAAAGTAGAAATTAAGTAAAAAGTGTACTCTCTGGGTACAAAACGCATTAGTAGAAGCCCCTCTGTGCTCTTTATTCTCTTTTTAAAGATGTTTTTTCCTGCCAGTTGCTTCTACAATTGTTTGCAAACACCATCGTTATAAAAACGTATGCTGTTTATTGCCTAAAAGCCTTTTAATGCAATCCCTCCCGCAGAGCTTTTCTCTCGATTTTTAAGTTATTTTCAAAATTCCTCAGGTTTTAAAGACATTTCAAATCGTTATAAAATTTATGGGCCGGTCTTAAGAGTTGAGCGCTGCCGCCTGATGGTTACTTAAAGAATGTGGTGCCTTGATTTTATTTAAGTTCTTTTAGAATTAAAAACAGTAGAGAATGGAGAAGGCACTACTAAAAGAGGCCACCATCACTGCAATGCTTAAATACAGTTTTTGAAGCTTAAACAATAAATGGTTTATTTAATTTATTTTGCTTTTTATTATTTTATTCGTGTAGTTTGTTTTGGCAATGCAAACAATTATGCACTCAGCGTTCAAATATTTGCTATAAAAATAAATGTTTTTATCGGTAATCGAGAAAAGGGAGTAATCAGCAGATGTCAGCTGATTATCTACAATTCTAGCTGCAATGGAGAGGGGAGTACAACTAAAAAACTTTTATAAAAAATTTATTGTAATTTATTCATTATTGTACAATGTTGTTACCTTGTAACAAAAAGCAGAGAATCTTTTTAAATCAGAAGTTTTATGAAAAGCTCATAAAGAACAACGATTTCATTCCCATAATGTAACTAATCATTCCTTTTATGAAACTATTCTTATATATCATGTACAAAAAAGATAATTTATTTATTTCTTTTATGAAAAAAAAGCCGACAGCTTTGCAGTTTAAGCTTTCGGTTTGCCCGCAGGAAAACATACAGGGTCTAGGTAGGAATCGAACCCGTAACCTCTGCTTTAGTAGGCTGTGCGTTATTCATTCGCCTACGAAGGCACCGAATAACAGCTCGCATTGAAAAATACTTTCATAACACAAAAACAAGAAAAATCTGTGTTCACATTAAGTTTCCATTACTGTCCTACTGTCGTAGCCGACAACAACAAGCTTGAATGAACATTTTGGGAATGCGAGCCAAAAGTAGTGCCCATACTTTGGATGAAATAGAAAACTTCAATCTATTAATATAACAACAGCAGGGCCACAACAACAACAACAAATTCAAAACCAACTGAAATTTGAGTGGCATCCGTTTAAATTTGATTCTAATAAAAGCAACAACATCAGCTCGTTGTCAGTTTCATTTGCAGTTGGTTGTTGTTGCTTTTAGTGTTATAAGTGGTAATTGCTGAGTCACGTTTTGCCGCTCTAAGCCGGATAAAAAACGGAAAAAAAACATTTTTCTTATTTTTTTTTAGTTAAAAACTAAAAATAACTTAAAAGTAAAATTCAGAAATAAACATTGTGCTTCTTAATTTACCAAAAAAAAATTTTTTTTTTTTGCTTTCAGCTTGCAACTCGGGAATCTATTGTTTGTTGTGTGTTGCAAGTTTTGGTTTTTGGGAAAAAGATTAAAATTGTTTGTTTCTATGCCTTGTCGTTTAAAGTCTCAAATCGCTTGCATTTTCTTTTATATGATAATAAATTCTTGCCGAACCAAATGACAAATTTTTATGCACCCTACAGTCGATGCTGCAGAACTCTTGTAGAATTAATTAGTGCTTGTTCAAATAGGATATTTTTGTGGCAGCAACTGTTGTTGGATTTTTAACGAAGAGAACTCAAAGCCTTGTGCTCGCTATTGCAACACTGTAGCAAAAATTGCTATAGTGTGAAGGGAACGTGGCGACCAGAATTTGTCATAGTTTTTTCCCAAAGCGGTTTTACAAGGGGATTTTCACAAATTATACAGAGCTTTTAGAGAAGTAGAGAACTCTTGCAAAACGGCAATTAATTGCTTTTCCAAATTTATTTTCTTTTTCGTATACATTCCTTAAATAGGCAACATTTTATCGCTTGTAACTTGACACGCTAATGTGAAATATTTGATTTTTTTTTTCTTTTAACTATTTTATTTTATTTGCTTGGTGGACCTCTACTTACAGCCACCTTCAACGAAACTCTTTAAGACTGGGTTTACACCACGAAATAATTTTAGGAAATTTTAAATAAATTTTTTTTTCAGCCTTTAATTAAATTTTACTTAATAAATAAATTATATGCTTATAATTGGCTGCTGAGGCCATCGTCTATTTTCATTATATACATTTAAATATAATTGTGAGAGAATAACCCTTTCCTATGTATATGATAATTTAATTTTGAGCGAGATACTCCGCATTTGAAGGCTTTTCGCTGGTCTATTATCGAACGGAAACGCAGTTGAGAGTCAGGATGTTTTCTACACGAAGTACAAAATGGTTTTAGACCTGTGAGAGAGAATACCTGAAATGCAATGAGAAATTTGTCAGGTACATTGTATGGCAGAGAGGGAGCGAGAGAGCGCATTGTATTCAGATCGGTGTTGATTTCGTAAATGGCATTTGTTAAGACCGAAAAGCGTACATCAACTTCGTTTTAAGCAGCTCTACAAATTCGCTTTCGTCAATCCTTACTGTTGCCATTACGCTGGAGTATTTGTAAACGAGTAGTAACAAAATGAAATCTTAAAAAAGCCATTTAAAGTCCTATTAGTTTTAACTAACCCAACTCTTATTTGTTATAATTTTTGTCTTCACCGGTAGATGATATTATTTGGCATGATTTTGTGCCTGGAAGTTTTGCACGTTTTCCAAGTGCATTTTATTTTTCCTTGAGAGACTGTCTTGCCATCCTCTGCAGCCAGCCAGCCAGCCAGCCAGCCAGCCTAGCATGGCTATTACATGTAGTAGTATCTGCAACAATATTTATATTATTATGCATTTATATTTTTAAATAAGCTTAACTTTATCTGTAACATTTGATATGGAGAAGAGGGGGAAAAATGATATTGAATTTGGGCCATGTTACGCCATTTATTGAATTTTCATTTTCATCTTTTAGCATGCACCGTGTCCCATAAATATTTAATTTTTTTTTTCTTTTCTTTTTTGTTATTTAATTTTATTTTAATGATTTGATATGTCACTCATTCGTCGATCGATTATTTTTTAATTTATTAATATATTTTTGAATTTGAGGTTTTTAAATGTCGTGTGACCATTAAAATATTTTATTTCTGACAATTAAATCGAAATGTAACATGATTATAATAATTATATAAAATTTAATATTTTTAAGTATTGTCGTATGAAAAGATATTTTCAGACAAACTGTTCACATGGGCTGAAAAATTTTAAATTATTTTTAAAAAATATTTTCCAAGTTTGGCGGATTTGGATCGCCTTGCCAGAATGCAAATAAAATTAATTCGAGAAAAGTTAAAAATAATTTTGGCAGGCGGCGGTTGAGAAGGATTGTGGTCGGCGGCAACACGTAACGGGAAACTCGGGTATTTGCATAGGAAATGCATACGAAATCTGAGCACTCTGAGGGCTACTTTCGAACCCGACGTAATTGATGGCTGACAACAACCAGAGTGACCACGTGCACATTTTTTTTCCTACCTTCTGGCCAACTCTTGCAAATTTTTAGCACCTTTTTAGTATATATTTCAAATATTGTATTCCAATTGCTCAATTCTTCAAAATTATTCAAATCATTCACAATGAATTAATAGCGCTCTGCTCTAATAACGGCCCTCTCATTTTCATATTTAATTCTTTCACAATCATGTCATAAAAGACGACTGGAACTAATTAAATCAAACTCCTCCTATTCATCTTTATGTGTTTCTATGTGCGGTGGTGTGATGTTGTGCTTTTTTCTTAAAAAAAAAAAATTTACATCATCCCAAATACGAGCTTAATTTAAATACCAACTTGTACCACATCCACCTCTACTATATATGAATTTAGTATGTTGACTTGTTTTACCACACTGCTCGCCTCGCACTAACTAAATATTTGAAAACATTAAAGCGCTAATAAATTTGTAATTTTGAGGCGGGCGTATGTGTGACATGGAATATAATTATTAAGTAAAAAGGAAATGACTTCTTCGGTTAAATTAACTTACAAAAAATAAAATGCAATAAAATAAAATAAAGTATAAATTGTCGTTATGCAAGTTTCTTGGTTTTTATTTATAATTTAAGAGATTTTTGTTGTGTCAAAAAGTCTGAAGAAAAACAAAATCTGTGGAATTTTGCAGCATAAAATTATGATTTTTTGCCTAAGATCAGAGAGAGAGCCTCTACTCATGCAACACATTCTGGCGGAGGTATGTGAAGGGTATGGTAGTAGTGGCAGCATTTTGTTAACTCTTTACACTTCACCGATGAAAAACTTCCACAGAAAATTACCATCGGGCTTCACAAATATGCATTTGTCTACATTAACTGGTGGCTACGCCTCCTCTACATAAAATTTTCCAATTTTCACTTTCATCTTTCATATTGGCTGTTTCTTTTTGTTTTAATGTGTACCCCTGTTGGCTCCGTTACTTGGATTAATTTTTAACATAACTCTGCTCAGAGCCTGTTAACTTAACAGAGTTAATATTTCGAAAAATTTTGAAATACAAAACTTAAACAATTTAAAAAATATTTCTTTTAAAATATTTATAGTGAAAATTGATTCTTTGAGAATAGAAAAATCTATCAAAAATACTTTTTATAAATAAAACCTAGTGGGTCTAATATCTGCGGAGGCTGTACTGGCATAGCACATCTTCACATGTATGTACATGCAGAGGAAAGAAAATGCTAAATTTTTCATTTTTAAAAATTCAACTACTTAAATTCAATACTGATTTTGACTAGAAGCAAAAATGTTTGAAATTCTCGAGAGCACTTTTTCTGTTTCTAGTACGCCGTATTTACCCACAGCTTTTGGTAAAATATTTTTCAAATTTCTATTATATTAAGTTAAATAACGAATATTTGCACTAAAAAAATATTTACAGATTCATTATATTAAAAATAGTTTCAATATTATTTTTAAATATTTTAAAATCTTTTAAATAATTTGAAACATTTTAGTATTTATGAATACTCAAGATCTTTATTTTTTATAAAAATGTAAAATAATATTTATTTTATTCATTTTTAAAAATAATAACATTTTAGTAATAAAATAAATATTAAAAAACATAAACTTTTTAATTTCTAGATTAATTCAAAATTTTGAAAATATTTTTTAATAAATTTTTTTAAGAATATTTTTTTTTTGCGATATTATACGGCGAAGTGGCGAAGTATGGAAAAATAAAAGCCTTTCAACTTTTTTTGCTGTGAATTATTTAAAAATTTAAAAAAAAAATTTAAGTAATTAAAAATACACTGAAGAAACTTAGGAAACGTTCCCTTAATATTGCAATAAAAAATTAAATAACAGCAAAAGAATTGAAAATTTTTCAAAATAAAACTAAAAAGGAATCTCCCTCTCCCACAGTTATACGCAATATGCTCCTTAACTTTAAATGTGTAAACTTTGACACTTTTAATCAAACTGAACGCCACACTAAAACATGATTTGGAAACACGAAAAATAAAATCCCAGTTGGTGTAAAACTCTTGGGATGAAAGGAGGCCAGACCACAACAGACCACTAATAAACAAATGAATTGAAAAAAGGAAATCTTGCAATTGTTAAATATCGACAAAAGTTGCATGCAACACATTAATAACACACAAAATGTTTATTATCGAAAACATACTGGCAATTACCACACCCAAAACTTTAGGGGACTCAGGCAAATTGGAAACATCAAAGTAGTCACAAAATAAAAGCGAATGGCCGTGTCTAGATGCTCTTACAAGTCAAGTTAATACCTGTACCAGCAGATGACCGAACAGCGATTCAACACTTAGATGAATGCATTTTTTCTAGCCCACAATCTGCATCAGTGGATGTCTGCATCATTATTATTTTTGGCAAAGGATGCGAATTAAATAATTTTTAGGAAAAAATATTAGCGAAATGAAATACTCTGGGGCGACGTGAATATCTCGATCAAAATTATTTCAAAACTTTCATATGTTTTCTTCTTAACTGTTTTAAGTACTTAAAAAAAATCAAAATTTGCTGTAGTGTGCATTGACAGCCTTGAGGGCTGGTTGACAAAATTAAAAAGAAATTAAAAGAAAAATCGAAAAAAATTTTTTTCTTCTTTTTACAACAAAAATATATTTTAAATACTTGAAAACATAAAATAAAAATAACAAGAGCAATAAAAACGCAAGTTTTTCTATCAAAAATAGACAAACGGACGTTTTCAAAGAATGACGATTTTTGACCAAAAAAGCAAAGGGTACCAAAAATCGAAAAAAAAATTTTTTTCTTTATTTTCAATAAAAATATATTTTAAATACTTGAAAACATAAAATAAACATACAAGAGCAATAAAAACATAAGTTTTTCATTCAAAAATAGAGAAACAGGCGTTTTTAAAGAATGACGATTTTTGACCAAAAAAGCAAAGGGGGTACCCTTATCAAAAATTAAGAATTTTTCCAAAAATCGAAAAAATAATTTTTCTTTTATTTTTAACAAAAATATATTTTAAATACTTGAAAACATCAAATAAAAATATAAAAGCAAAAAACCACAAGTTTTTCATTTAGAAATAGAGAAACGGACGTTTTCAAACAACGACGATTTTTGGCCAAAAATGCAAATCGAAAATTTTCCCAAAAATCGAAAAAAAAAAATTTTGTCCTCTTTTTTCTGCAAAAATATATTTTAAATACTTAAAACATAAGATAAACATACAAGAGCAATAAAAACATAAGTTTTCTTTTCAAAAATAGAGAAACAGACGATTTTAAAGAATGACGATTTTTAACCAAGGGGGTATCCTTTTACTTTTACTCGTCTATTTGCAATTTATATCTTTTAGCATTTCTGTTTAAATATTCTTGAAAATGCATAACATTAGTTTAACTGATCTCTGAAATACAGCCTTCCAAATTCGTTGTGTATTTTTTCAAACAATTTGTATGTACCTGTACGTTACATGGCATCCTGTAGATTTGTTGGACTTCCACAATCTTTAAAATGAAATATTTTTTTTTCTTTACGTTTTACATTTTTATTTATATTATTTTCATTTTTTTTTACAAATAAAAATAAATGACAAAAATAACAGCCAAATAAAGTGTTTGAGGTCCCAGCAGTAACTACTCGTGGATAGGAAAAGAAAATTTATTGGGTGTTTCTATGGGGCCTCTTTGCAAAATCGTAAGCCGGCAAAAAAGAATCCGAAAAGATCGAGCAAAAAATATTAAATAAAAGTTGGAAAATAAATGTAAATTTAAAAAAAATAACATTTTTATTGCGTTTAAATAGTTGTGAATTATAGCCATGCCAGAGATGGTACAGTGACTTGCTTTCTACTCACTGTTAAAAAGAATTGGCGACAAGTGTTATGCTACTATTTAACTAATTACGATTCTTTTGAAGTCGTCATTAGTGTTCAAGAATCGCCAAAATTTTATCTCTGCCAAGACGTTTGCAACATATTCCAGCCATAATCCTACTAGTGACAACCCAAAACAATTTGCTGCAGTTCTAATATAATTGAGTCCTCAAAGCCCAAAGTTATCTTATCTAATTATCAAAGTTAGTCTTATCTAATTCTGAAATACGCTTCAAGTGTCTGATACTTCGAGTAAAAGGGCGTTTCGTATACATTTTTTAGGCAATTTTACATGGTGGCCCGCCGACAAGAAATTAAATAAAAAACGGGGGACAAAATAGTTTTTTATTTAATTCCTTAAAAATTTTCTCTAAATTTTATACTTTCTCTAAAATTGTTTTTGTTTTCTTTTTTTTGCTAAGCAAAAAAACGTTGCCCAGCTCTGTCGCATGCCCGCGGTTTCCATACGAATGTGGTCAGTTAAGACAGTCAGTCTCGGCATATGAATGAATGTATGGAAATACGAGTGTATTCGTATGCAAGTTTATTATGTATGAAATAATATGGTATGATTATTTAGGTCACTTAGCGAGCTTAAGAGCCAAGCCAGCCAGCAAGCAAAGGCACGACTCAATAGCTTGTAAGCAAAGCTATTCTCCAAAGACAACATCATAAGGAATGAACGAAAAGAAAAACAAGTTTCTATAATAGACCACCATCATTCTGAGTTTTGGCTCTTTCTCTGTACGTGTGCATGTGCATGGATGGAGGTGTGTGTGTGTGTGTGTATGTATGCTTATTACTGTTGTTAGTTTTTACAAACATGTACTCCTCCCAAACAAGAAACTATAATAGATGGTCATCACTAATATAGTGGAACACAAGACAATAAAACAAATCCCAGAGGCAACAACAACAGCGATAATCATGTGCCAAAAATGAAAATTTGAAATGAATTTGAACAAGCGCAACATTTGCCGGGGAACGCGCTGAAGCGCTGCAAATAATGCAGCCAGCCAGCCACTCAGTTAGTCAGTCAGTCATTCGGATACAAGTTATAATCACGTTACATAAGATTTTTCCAAATGCTTTTTTTTCTTTTGTTGGCAGAAATTTCTGCCGTCGTTGGAGAGTCTTTTCTTATTTAATATTTTCTGAGCCATCATGCAGCACCAAATACACACACATGCGCACTTTAACTCGGCCATTAAAGTAAAAGAAAAAGCCCATCAGAGTATTCGCTGATGTTTGTAGTGTATTTTAGAAATGTGCACAATGGGGATGTTTCCAAAAAAAATTAAATGTTAATTAATAAACAAAGGAATCAAAAATATGCCTATTCAAAATCCAACAAAAACTTAAAACAAAATTTAATAAATTATATTAACAATGAAAAAAGCATTTTTGCAAGTTTTTTATTGTATTTTGCGTCAGTTATTTTAAATGGAATGCTATAACTGCGCAACATGCATTTGGCTTTGCTATTCCTAAATGCAACAGATTGTTGCGCGAAACAATCCAAAGTATTACGCTCTTCTTATGACTTTTTTTTTTAATCGAATTGTTAAGAAATATTGTTATATTTTTTATTCCTATATAAGATTTTTTTTACGAAATTCACAAATACAATTCTTTTTAAATTAGAAATAATTTAATTTATTTAAATGAGTTTAGTGTATATGTTTTCTCAAAGCATAATTAACTTGTATTAAATATGTAATTACGTCAGGTGTTACGTCAGAAGACATTTAAATCAGCTGATTTATATTCAGCCAACTCGGTAAATCCACTTTAGCTTGAAGGCAGCCACCTTAAATTGGCTGCCAATATGAATATGCGCACCATTGAATTAGTTCCCGCGCTATTGAGAACATGAGTAGGCTTGAACAAGGATTGGCTGCTTTTCCAAGCACTTCGTTTAAAAAGTCTTCACTTTCAGCTTTTTAAAGGACTTCCTTTTAAAAAAAAATTTAATTCTTGAAATTATTCAAGACATTGTCTGAAATTCTACTTAAGCACATCAACATCACAATTAAGAAAAACACACAAACAATAAAACAAATAAAAAAAAAAATGTAAATCAAAAGCATTTGATGTAATACAATTAAAATTGTACCTCAATTTTGGGCACTCTTTAAATGCTGAATCAAATTGAATTTATCAAAAAAAAATATTTGAATTTTGGAATTTCTCAAAAATTTGGTCAAAATTTCAACGTTATCTATAAAGTGGCCACTGTGCATTTGTATGAACTATTAGCGTATTTGGAAACCAGTGATGCCAACTTAAAAATGTCTTTTGGGTGAAAGATCATCGTCTTGCTAAATGTTTTCAACTAACAAATAGCGACACAGGAGTTCAATGTTCAATTTTTTTTGTTTTTGGTGCTGGTATTTGTTGCTTTCTAAAGTTTTACAATGAGACCAAGGTAAGTGCAGAGTGTGCGTGTCCGTGTGCGTGTCCGTGTGCGTGTATGAGTGTATTCACCTGTCAGTTGACATATTCAAATGAGTCTGCTGCCAAAATTGCTGTTTATTGCCACAGAAATCCTTTCAAGGAAAAAACTTATTCTGTGACAAATTACATGATCGTGGCAGTCGTTTTAAGTCATGTCCTCTTTGCCGAGACAAAATAGCAACTAGTTGAATATTGTCCAGATATTCTGCATACATATAAAAATAAATCGATAAATAATTTCAATCGAATTAAAATTTCACACATTTTGGAATTCATAAATTCAAAAAAAAAAAAAAAAAATCTAATATTGACATAATATGAATTTGCGATGACATTTCGAAGACACATCTTTCACGCTGGTCCATTGTATAATGGAGAAATTAATTTTGATTAAGTCAAAAATAAAATTCAGAAATAATGTTGCCGTTAAAACCTGTTTTCACATCAGCTGTTAAAGTCAGCCCTCTCTTCCAGGTTACTTGCATGTTAGGCAGGTTATCTTATCATTTTATATTATCATAGAACGAGAACAGCCGCCAGATTTTTATTCTAAATGAATTTTGTCGATTTTGCAGATTTTTTTAAAATATTCGCATTTGTTTATTAATTTCCCCAAAATTTTCTATAGTAGAGCTCCATTGAAGTTTTAATTTATTGAAATAAATTTTTGCGACGTAATAAAACTATACTTAATTATTTTTGTATGTGATGCATGAACGTACATCTGAAGGAATGTTGTTGTTCTTTGTGTGTGTGCAGCTTCATAGTTTATAAATACATTTCAGAAATCCAAAGGCAGCGATCGAATAAGTAAACAACAAAAAGAAGGGGGTTTTATGAAATGCCTTCGAAAATGCATTTAATTTGAATATCATTTGAATATTTTCTGTACTTTTTTATTATTGGGGATGCTGCACCAACTAAAATCACATTAAAATTCATTACAGCAACACCATGACACGCTAAAAATATGTTGGTTCGGTATAAAAACTAACCTGCGATACGGTCAAGCACATCAACATCACAATTAAGAAAAACACACAAACAATAAAACAAATAAAAAAAAAAATGTAAATCAAAAGCATTTGACGTAATACAATTAAAATGGTACCTCAATTTTGGCCACTCTTTAAATGCTGAACCAAATTGAATTTATCAAAAAAAAAAAGATTTGAATTTTGGAATTTCTCAAAAACTTGGTCAAAATTTCAACATGCAACATTTCAACATTTCATTTGTGCAAATCGAGGTTGTACTGTAATTTACTATTATTGTAAATTGATGTCAAATTAAAGAGCTGTGCTATTAAAGACTTCGATATACTGTCCTACAGAGTCGTACAATTTGTTAAGTAAAGCATATCTGATGAAAAAATAGGGTAGTGTGGCGTAAAAATGCCAGATTTTCATGACAATCAAAAGTTTAACAAAATTTTCATAACCTTACCATTTTCATGCGATGAGAGTTTTATGGACTTCCATCACGAACGAAAAAATAGTTCGCAACATTTTTGTATGATAGTATGGCACCAGCAACGCCAGCAATACAATGCGATTTTTTAAAATAGCAAAATGTGACTATCAGACTTTCGAGTGAATGAATCGGAGTTGATATCTCTCTTGTTTATCGTAGAAATTCGTGCATACATAAACATTTGCTTTATTCTAATCATGCCCGAACATGCTTTTCGATCTAATTTACACACAATAAATACAAATTCGTTATTTGTTCCATTCATATTTTTATTAAATGTGATATAAGTAAGTTAATCTCTGAAACCAGTTTCTATTTGACACCCTGTAATTTCCCTCCACTCACCTCCTACACTTGCGGTTATGTAACATACATATGTATAGCCATCAACACACATGCATTTTCTGGTTAAACTGTTTTGCTTATTTTCTTTTCATTTATCAAATTTACCGCTATGAAGCTTCATTGTTATTGCAGTCGTATACGTATTATGTGATTCGTTAGTTAAGCGTTTACAAAAAAAAAAAAGAAAACAACAATAACAACGACTGAAACAACTACAACAAGTCAACGTTAAATTATTTTACTACAACAAGAAGAAGACATTTTATTTTCATTTTTATTTCTTCGGCGTATTTTTTTCTTTTTTTGTAAATTTATTTTAATGTACAGTGGCGTTGCCGTCAACGTCTTGTCTAATAATCAAAATAAAAATTTGAACACGTAAAATTGTTATTGCTGTTTGTTATGCAGCCAGCAGACGACGCTGCCTCTGCTGCCGCCATAATCGTTTTCACTTTCTATGATACAACAACAAACATTTGGTAGGTATTGAATGTATAAACGCAGCAACAATAACAACAAAAAGAGCAACTAAAATCGTAACGAATCGAACGACATGCTGACCCAGTTTCTCACATACTGGAAATGTTTTTTTTTTTTTATAATTTTTTTTGACTTGAGTTTGCAGCGTTGCGATCGCAGCTAAAAACTTATAAAAATGTATCGGGTGTTTTTTTTAGAAAACATTTAAAATAAAATAAAACTGAAATTTTTTCATGTCACCGTTAGATGAAGCACCATCTCACATCTAGTTGTTTGATAGGATTTTGATAGGATAGGATCGTTTTTCAGTAATTGCCTCTAGGAATTTCGGTAACCGATGGTTTCGACATCTGTGTTCAGATAGTTCGTAATTTGGTAATGGAAAATTTAATATTATGAAATAATGAATTGAATGCAGTAAGAATTTTCTACCGTGAACTGGGGCTAAACATTCTCCTCACTGGACGACCAATAAGCGCTGATATTTTTTTTAGACTGCCAATTGCCCTTCAAAACCTTCACAGCATGAATTTTCCACTTCTAATGCCAATCAAGCAAAGCTCCCCATACTGTCGTCTCAGGTATCTTACGACTAATTCTCTCTTCTTCATTCCCACTGCAATATTGCCCAGGATGCGTAAGCAAAAGCATCATTAATTTCAAATTTAATATCTCTAGAGATAATCGTATCCATATAAAAAAAAATAACTATAATTTGTCGACTTCACTATTGGAACTCATTTAAACCATGTTCAGTGCCAACGGATGGCAGAGATCTCTGTTTCCTTTTTTCCATCGATTTCTGAGTCCAAGTAGTTTTATCTATGCTCGAAAATTGTTTCAATATTTGGGAAAGCATAGGATTTCGTTTGGATAAGCTGCTCAATATTGGCTGCTAAATAAATGTGGTATAATGAAGCCCAGAAAACGTCGTTTAAATCAATAATAAATTTCAGTTTTTTCTGTTTTTCCGTATATTTTGGCAATGATGCCACATAATGGCAAATTATAGCGTTTTTATTAAAATTGTGTTATTTAATCACTAAATCGTTACTGTAAATGGCAGTAATTATCGATACATTTTTTCTACCGCCTCGCAGAATTTCTTTTAATCGTTATTCTTCTACTCTTCGCCTTTTTATTCGCTTCGTAATCTTATTCTCTTCTGTATTTTTATTATTCCTCATTTAATCTAATTTCGAATTATTGTGAATACACCTAGAGCTTCAGTTCATTTCCAGACGTACGCTCTATCCAAAGCAAGTTTAAAATGAATGCAAATTACCAATCGATTGAGCAAGAAAGCAGAATTTATTTTAGAATTCTGAATCTGAAAAATAATACCTGTTACAGTTCCATTTGAAAAGATGGTTTGCATGAATATTGTGGTGTTTGCCATAGCCGATGATCGTACACATTTTTCTCTGCTTGCATTGTCTTGTCATACTCCAGCTTTGTTTTCATCCATCGCTTCACTTTTTGTGTTCGTTGTTGTTGCATTCATTTTCTTTTACACAAATGAAAATAAGATTATTTTGGATTCCGCACGAATTTATTTTGATAGTAAAAGAAATCAAATCACGTAATTGCTACGTCATCGTTGTATTCTTTATGGCGGAATCAAACTCCACGTTTCTCCCACAATGACGTTTTCTATATTGTAGTATTTTATATTTATTTATTAATTTCATGCTGTTTTACATGATATCTGGGAGGGGCTTGGGCACTGCGCCCCTCAGTATCACTTCTGAGAAATGGAAAAACAATATTAGTTCGAAAAGAATGTTTTGATCGCCACTGTTTTGGGTTAAAGATAAGTCATATTGGAAGCGGAATTTTTTTCACGCCTCTCGAACCCATCTGGCCAACTTTCTGTGAATTTTGCCGTCTTGTAAGTTCAGCAGTTTTCTTTTTCGTATGAAAGCAATTGTGATTAAGGGAGGCGCCAAGGCAAAATTATAACAAAGATATGCTATATGTCAAGATCGGACTGTAGATAACAAGTCCATAAGAGCCAGGTGCGTCGCTAAATTAAAACAAAAGCTTTTAATCATATAATATTTCAATTGTGCATCAGAGTGTTTGTGGAGAAACTCATTTGCTAGCGATTATTCGAATAGAGCTTCTCACCGGCTTCCGAAATTAAATTAATCACAGTTGCCCAAACAAATCGGGAAATTTAATTAAAATAAATTCACATGTCAGCTGGTGTGCTCGATTTGCAATAAAGAATGTAAAAGAAGCAGCCAAAAAAAATCCACAACAAAAAGAAATCATGTCACCTGGTTGATTATTGTGACTCGCTCGTTGTGAACCATACCAATTAACCGAAATAAATTCAAATGGACTCTTTTGATTTATTTAGTTGTTTGTTTTTTTCTTCTTCTTCTTTCTTGTATGCGAATGTTAAACTAAATTGGCCGTATTCACACATACAAAATGTGTGTTACGAGCAGTAGTTGTACAGTCTTCATTAGCGATTGCGTGACAATATTAAAGTCTCATCAAAATGCTTCATACAATTATTTGCATGATTTTTATTTAATTTTTTCCCTCTGAATTTAATACCAAGTAGTTGGTTTTACTTCAGTTGAATTATTAAAAATTTTTGGTGGTTTTTTTTTTGGGGGGCAGAGGGTGGTCCTCTTAATTTATCAAAAAAGTAAAATTTACGCATTCGTGCTTTTGTGAAAACATTGGCTGTCAGGTTGACATTTAAGTTCTGTCACTGTTTATTAAGTTCAAGAAAATAATTTATTTCTGGCTAGCAGATCTCCAGCGCAATTGGCCTTTGCAAAGTATATGCTTTGCTGCATAGGCGCATTATGTGGGCAGAAGCGAATCACTTATAGATATACAATACACACACCTTGTGTCTCTTATCATTAGTTTATTTTTACTTGCTATTTAAAACGCATTAAATTCTTTTAGTGGGATATTTATATATAGATATGTATATATATAGATATATATATATATTTTTTGTAAAATAAAATATACTCAAACTTTTTCTCGAGTGGCATAAAATTCAGTGTTTGCTAATGCAGACATTTCAGGCAATTAATTTGAAATTTTTAAAGATTTTTGTAAGAAAATGAATGGAGAAATGTTGCAAAGACTTTACTTACAAACTGTACGCCGTAATGATTACCATTGTGCACCATAGATCTGTTTGCTAATGCAGACATTTCGGGCAATTAATTTCAAATTTTTAAAGATTTTTGTAAGAAAATGAATGGAGAAATGTTGCAAAGACTTTACTTACAAACTGTACGCCGTAATGATTACCATTGTGCACCAGAGATCAATCAATGCAATCCGCTGGAGCATGATTCGCATGAATAAAACTCACTTGTATGAATCACTATGATTGTTTTGAATACTTTTCTGAAAACAATTTTAAGAATTACGTATTTTTGAAAGAGAGTTTAATTTTTAAAAAAAATAATAAATATTCAATTTTAATTCACTCGAAAAACGCTGCCATGGTTTTTTCTTCTTCTTATACACTTTACAAATATTTTATTATAACAGAATTAATATTAGAAATGTTATAATAAAGTACAGAGTGTGCACATTATTGGGCACTTGCAAGACAATAAGCTTTTGTGGGGTAATTGAATATATTGCAAAATGGAAGTAAAACCCCTTTGCATTGTTATATATTGATACAAAAAACCGCAACAAGGGCAATACAAATACCAGATGTGGGGAATGTGTATCAGTTCACCATGTTGTAAAGTATGTAACAAATTTTGTTATATAAGTAAAAAAGGAAAATATTGGATGGACTTTCTAGGTGAAGCCTGTGACTTGTTATATTATAAAAATCTGTGTTGCAGTCCAGATTTGTGCAGGAATGAATAAAAATGAAACCCTATAAAAATAAAACAATTTTTAATCATGTAAAATTTTTGCTGCTGGAGATCGAATATGAGCTTTTAACAGGAGAATATCTAAAGAGTATATTAAAAGTGGTTTCTATGACCTGAACAAGCTAAAGCAAAAATATGTTTATTTAATGAAAAAAAATATATATATTAAAATTAAATACATTTCCTTATTAAGGATCAAAAGATCCTTAATTGCCGGCTCCTAAACCAAAAACCATTAAAGAGTAATAATTTGGTCGTGCCATTTTCTTTTTTATTTCTTCCTGCGACCACGTTACACACTCAATGTATTAAGGCATTTTCCAGCTTTTGTAGGTTAGACTGTACAGGTCAGTTGTCAATTATAATTTTCCCTTGTTCTTCATATATTTGGCTTCATATATGCTTATATGTATGCATATGTATGTGCGTGCACATATTAAATTTTTTCTCTTTAGTTGCGCATGCGCAGCACGTCTAAAAAAATAAATGACTTTATTTTGACTAGTTTTTGTAGGTTGTTTAATTAAAATAAAATTTTATCAATATTATTCCAATAAAACAACATGCATGCATACTAACATTCGTATTATTTTTAATATTTCTTTTGGGTTTTTTCTTTAAGTTTTTTAAAAAAAAGCGAAAGCGTGACATCTTTTCACTTTCAAGGCCGCATAAGTAAACAAATTTAAATTTAAAGAAAACAGCTTTTGAGTATACAAAAGCAACAAAACAAACTTCACTTCACTGTGGATTCGTTAGCATTTTTAATAATTCGTTAAAATGGAAATTAGCTGATGCAAACAGAAGAAGGTAAAAAGCCAATGAGAGAGTTATCGATTGATCGCTACAACGTCATTAATCGTAACGAATTTAACACAGATGAAACAGTCATGTGAATTCAGGCTAAATCTGTTTTAATTAAATGCAGTCCAATGAAAGATTAAAACAGTTTCCACTCTTCCTTTTGTTTATCTCTTTCAAAACAAGCACGTTGGTAGCGCTGTTCCCATTGTTAGCAAATGACAACAATTTGAATGCATTATGGAAATTTTTCTTTTAATATCGTTTGAATAAATTTTATTTATTACTTTTTGATAAATTGTGGTGTGTAAATGTTCGCATTACATAATAAGAAAAATGTATTCATGTTTATAAATTATGAATAAATTAAGAAAAAAGGTAATAAATAATATGCTGGACTTGCATACAAGAAGTGGTGAAATGAAGGCAATTTAAGGGGAATTTGTTTCTATTGTTGAGCGAAATTAACAGCGAAAGATAATCACGATAAATAATAGCACTAATTAGTGTAGTTTCGTTCAGTTATACAACTCGACAAATGACATATTTTTGAACGGAAAACAGCGGGTTTTTTAGTATTACAATGTAAGGATATGTGGCTAATCATATTTTATGAAAAATATCACATGTGATATGTTTTCGTCCATGTAAACTGAAAGAAATTAGAAAAAATATATCATTTATCATTTCCCAAGCAAACGTATCAAACCTATCTCGCCAAGTAGGCCATACACATTACGGAACATCTGGTTTTTGCTTCAGGAAACTTTACAGAAGTCTTTGAAAATATGGCTTAGTAGACAAAACCCTCATGCATGGCTTTTGGAAGCGATTTGGCCACTGTAAGCAAATCATTATTTCTCTTTTATTCGAAATCAATATCACTTTTGAGAAATCAAATAAGTCAAACTCGTGCAACAGGAGAAATCGACACTTTTTTATGCCATTTAAAGCCACGAAATTGAAAAATAGTTTGAGAATCGAATGGTTGTGTTAGCGGGGCTTCACTGTATGTTATGATTTTTTTTCTAGTTTTTAATTTATTTGAATTCCTGCAGTGATCCGTGCATAAATAAGGATTTTTTTCATAAGCTTTTTGCACTGCCCTACGACAAACGTCACTCACCTTCCCATCACCAACTGAACTAACAACTCAGCAACAATGAATGACTCAGTGCTCCAAAATATGTTAATTACGCATGATCATGTGGTTTTAACAATTTAGTTACTCTAGTCCAAATAGCAATTAAAAAATCGTCAAGTTGCAAAGCAAATGCTTCTAAGAGATAACAAACCAGCCATTCACTGAAACAAAATTTAATCCCAAACTTTTTACTGCGTCACTAAAAAAATAAATAAATAAAACTTGAAATGAAAATTAAGCTTTAAACCCTTTTTTGTTTCCAAAAAGTTATGTAAGAGGCCAAAGCGAAAGAGAAGAAATAAAAATAGAAAATAAATAAATTTACCACACAAAAGACATTCAATTACAGTTGCAGCAAAAGTAGAAGTAATTAACGAAACGACTAAACTATGCCCGGGTATTTGTAATTACAAGACTTTTGTTGGCTTCAAATCGTATCCGAACTGCAGCATTCATGAACGCATACGAACACTTGCAAATAAAAAATTTTCAGAGTGAAAATTTTTTGTGATCTTGTGTCGAATTATCACCACCCGGAGAATTTTATTTCAGATTTTTATACTACCCCAGTTACACCTTGCGTTAGTCTCTTTTCACACTATGAACTTGTGAAACTTAGCAATGTAGTAGTGCTCTCTTCCTTAGGAAAAGTTTTTTTTTTGGAAAAGTTGTACAGTGTTATGCCATACTTCCAGTCAAAGAAGAGACATTTCCATGTTTAGCATATGTTTAGTCCTTGCGTGCTGTAAGTCTTGTTATTACCCGATCCATTATTTAATTTATGTAGTACTCTCTCAGATCTTAGGCTATTTAGGCTATCTTTCATATCTTCCAAAAAGCTTGTTATAACACTTAAGTAAATGGAGGTAGGAAATTTTCCAACAGTGCCATCCAGACTGAGCAACGTTTTCCCATTCTTTGGATGCAACCAGAAATAATTATTAAAAAATAAATGGTTTATATGGGCTGAGTTTCGAACTCTGGTTTTTTTGAAGCAATCATAAATATTTATTAAAGGAAATGTCATTAGGGCTGAGATGTGAACTCTTATTTTTTGCATACAATCATAAATAATTATTAAAAACAATATATTATTTAGACTGCGGCGCGAACTCCTGCTCTATGGATTTGATCAGAAATATTCTACTTATTAATCTACACTTACTAAGGCTTTGCTTTCATGCCTATGTATATTTTAAGGATCTACAATTTGTGCACGTAAAAAATGCACTTAAAATTTCCCATCCGTTAAATGAAATTTATGAAGCTGCAACTCTATTGCGTAAAATGTACGAAAGTTGCGTTAAATCTACGTACAATGTAATTACGACTTAAGAGACTATGAATGGAGCATTTTTATGTAGTCTATTCCAAATGCATGCACTTACGCCGAATCATTTTTATGAGCATAATCTTAATGAGCACATTTTTGCCCTGCTTATGTTCCGTATTCCCCTCTAATACGCTGCAAGTGTCTATGAGCCAGTTAACATGGTTAAGTAGTTTTAAAAATCGTAGTCTAACTAGACTAGCCAATACATACATGTGGATGCACAAATGCTTGACTGATCGTCTGTCCAACTCACGAAGTCGGTAACTTTTTCCAATTTCGCGACTGCCTACTTTTCCAGTATGCCCCAATGTAAGTGTATACGTATACCTGTACGTCTCCCCCCATATGTATCTTTCTATCTGCATGGCATATGAGTTAGTAAGGCAGCTGGTAATAGATATTAGCGCAACTCTTATTTTATTTCATTTCATTTTTTTCTTTCATTTTTAGCTCCAGATAAACAAATATTATAGTTAATATTTTAACATTATTTTTAGTGCATAACAATTATGAAATTAAAAAAAAAATAATTATAAAGTAAACACTAAAAGAAAAAGTGCTAAACTTACTTAAAACAAAATTTAAAAAATTACTCGATTTCTTTTAGTTAAAATTTTTTTGATACCAACACGTGGTTACGTGCGGCAACAACTTAATGGGAATTAAACCCAGTAATTAAAATTTTAAATCTGGGGCACACTGTCAATTTTTTTTTTTATCAACTAATGAAAGTAAAAGTAATTTAAAATTATTTCTTTGTTGCTTTTCATTATTAGGATTTTTAAGTAATGTTTCTTTTTTTTTTAAAAAAAAAGGTGAATTTTTTTAAAATGTTTTACAAGACGTTATAGGAAAGACGAATTGTGCATTGGTTTCCTTTTCAGTACAAGTAGCACAAGTGAGGTGACTGTTGCATGTCCTTTGTTCGTAATATAGAGGGCCTTCAATAAAAATTTTTGTCCATCTGTCCAGTTCGCTTAAAAATGATACTTTTTTCCAGAATGAAATTAAGTCGATCGGATCGTTTATAATAATGAAACATTTTGATAATGAAACATTTTGTGAGAAAAAATTTTTTTTTGTTTCATCTTTTACATTTCCGTCCGTCTGTCCATCTGTCCATTGTTATACCTCTGGGAATGAACCTTTTTATGAGAATAAATTTTATTCCATCTATCCATCTATTCTTAGTTGTCTGTCTAAGAATCATCCTTTTTATTAGAATGAATTTTTCGTCCATTTTTCTGTCTTTTTCCAGTTATCCCTGCAAACGGATAACGGTCATGTCTCGATCAAAAAAAGTCTATCAGAAGCAAAAAGTCTGCAAGCTGGAACTAAATATTTAAATGCGATTTGAATAATTAGAAATTAGCAAGTACAGCAAATAGATGGCAAAGAGAGCATCGGTCGGATGTGAAACTTTATTCAAATCCCAATGTGGCAACTCTGCAATTATCTGTTATTTTGGCTGAACTGGGGATTGCCGTCATTCATTTGTATTTAAATGAACTAAGAACGGCAATTACTGGGCAGCTTAGAATTTTCGTCCTTAAAGAAGTAAAAGTTCTTCAAGGTCTTTAGGACTCAAGCCCGAACACAAGCAATTCGCTTACTTAGAAATTTAATTATTAACAAGAATATAATTAAAAAAAGGTTCTAAACTTTTTTTCCTAAACATAGTTTTCTATTTTGCCGTCTGCCAAGCTAATATTTTTTATTTTTTTATTTTTTTTTTCTTTGCTTCGTAATTAAGTCAATAAACAGTGTAGTTTTTGACTGAAAATGTCAAATTAGGCAATAGAGAAACCACCAAAAAACCAAACACAGTTCAAGAGTGAAGGTTTTAGTAATTTTTCTAACTCCTCCAAATAATCAGCGGAGGAAAAAAGTTTATAAATGTTTTCCAAAGAGATTTAGTTAAAGTTCATTTAGATTAAGATGGCAATCGATCAACGACACAGAATTAACTGAACCAAGAAAAAAGAAATATAAATAAATAAATAAATAATAAAAAAATGAGAAGGAAAACAAAGTTATTTTTCAGCCAACTTAATAAATGCACTGCAGTTCGTTACTGATAGTAAATGCTTGTACTTGTGTTAGTGTGTGTGTGTGTGTGTGTTTAATAGCGATACCTGTGCTGGCAGTGGCAGTTGCTGCTGCATTTATTCTATTAAACAAATGCCTTTCACTTTCGTTTTAAACCAACAAAAATGCTTTTAAATAATTTTTGTTCAACTATTTATAAAATATATAATAAAAACTAATAATAATAATAACAATGAAGAAAAAAAAAAGAAAAAAAATAATAATAAACAGCAAGCAAACAAAGAATGCTTTAATGCAGCATGAAAAATCAAGTTAACAGCGGCTGGGCTTCGCTACTCCATGTTGTATTGCATTTCTGTTTGGTTGTATGCTTTTTCTTTTATTTACAGAAGCCCAATCCCGCTGAAACAGCAACAACACCAACACCAACAACAACAACATGACTATGGAAGAGTAACAATGTTTGTTGTAATTTATTGTTTTTTTTTTTCTTTTTTGGTAATTTTTAACAAAATACGATTTTGATCTTGACTGTTAAAAAATATGAAAATTGTAAAAATCTGACGTTTTTAATCAAAATGTGGCAAATACGGCGGGGGAACATTTAGCTGAAACGAGGAGCGAGTAAAAATATTAAAATTAAAATTTAAGAACTTGCAGCCACACACAGTAGGAAATTTAAAGAGTTATAAAAAATGCAACAAACAGGAATAATAAACATTTTAAGACACCTAAAACCCAGACCCGCCGCAACAGTCAATAGCGAAGAGCAACAAGACTCGTTCTGAATGAACTTAATGTTTGTAAAAAGGTTTGCGACTATGGTGGGTGACATGAGATTTTGACATTTGATTAAAAGCTGTCAATTCTGACACTGTTTTCTTTTAATTGTCAACATCGGTTAAGTGAATAAGTTGAAGTTTCTTGTTTGCGAATCAGTTTTTCTGCCGCACAACAAAAATTATCTCTGGTTTTGATTTTAATTCAATGATTTTCTTAAATTTATTCCTTGTTTGTGGTTAAAATGCTTGTTGTTTGTTGCTTACTGTCATTGTAGCAAGTGTGTGTTGGTGTGTCTCTGAGAGAGGGAATTTAGGTTAAGTACTGTCACCATGACAGTTGACAATTGTAAACTAAGTTTAATTTTTATCACCAAACCAGCAACTAAAAATACTGGCTGATTGTTGGTTTGTTTGTTGATTTAAATTTAAAACATGTTGCGAGTATTGTCATTTAATTTTTTGCGATTTTTTTTAATGACTTAACTTTACAATCACGTAATTTTATTTAGTCTTTCTTTATCTTGATATGACTAGTTTTTTTCTTCTGATATTTTTTGTTAAAAAAAATTTTTTTTCTTTTTTTTTTTATTTCAACTCTGACGCCCACCTGAAGAATAACGAAAAATTGTTTTGTGCATAAAAATGAAAAAGAGGTTCTGCAGCTGTTTTTACACGATTGCACTTCAAACAGCATGTCATGCTTGATGGATGCCTTTTTGACATCACGGGTTTCTTTAAATTGTATTTTTTTTTATTTTTTTTTTTTTTTGCTTATGTTTCGTACATCGGAAAGTGTTGTATGGCAATGTTGCTTATACGCCGCTTATACGCCATTCATACTGGAAATTTGTCTTTGGAAATTCCATAATATGTCATTTTACAAGTTTAATTTTTGCTCACCAAAAACTTTACATAATTTTTTTTAAAGGGGCGAAGAGAAAGGTATTCAAATTTGATTTTTTCACGTTTTTCAAATCCCACAGTTTACCTATTTACCTTCGATAAAGACACTTAATAAATACATATTTAGTGCAATATACAGATAAGAAAAATAGCAAAGACAAATAGTTTATTGATTATACTGAACCCAGTTTTTATGCACCACTGTACCTTTTAGTATCAAAGAGCACCACCGTAAGTACGGGTAGACTTGGCCATTCTCGAAGCAACACATTCGCTAATAGCTCAAGAAGCTTCTGGTCCTTTTTAAGTAATAAAAAAAATAATACCTTTCATTGCTGAGATTTACGATAGAATAGCATAAAGTTCGGCTTTTTAATCAATTTTTGTATTCTATTAAATAAAATTTAATAGAAATTAAATTCTTTAGAGTTTGAGATGTTTTTATAAAAATAATTTTGTTATTCAATATTCTTCAGGAATAAATAAAAAATGGATTATTTTAAATTTTTCTTTAAAACGAAATAATATGATGAAAAAATTATTTTTTTTTTTCATAAAGATGTTTTAAATTAAAGCTAAAAAGCATATGTAATATAAAGTCCAAGTTGCGTGCTACAGCCATATCGCCGAGCATTGAGCTTATTACAATAATTATATGTTTATTTTACTTTACTTATGCAATTTTCATTGTTTTATGTCAAAACTTACGCACTAAAATTCCCAAAAAATTAACTTGAAACTGAAATAGATTGCTGTGGGGTTAGTTGGCACCTAATTTGGGAAACATTAACCGATTTTTTCTTATTATAAATTAATTAATAAATAAAATTAATAAATAAATAAATTATGTACATTACGAATAAATTCTATAAAGAATTTCTGGAATACGAGTGCATGCTCAAAAGCCACTAATGCATCGCCGAAAGCACATAAAATAAAAATATGTATATATTAAATATAAAAATGCTTAAAGCTCTTCTAACTTTATGGCAACTACTGAAATTTAATAATGTCAGCTTTTCCAAAATATTAATTAAAAACTCTTTGCGAATCCAAAAAATAAAAATAAAAAATTTAAATTAAAAATATCATATTAAATTATAAACGACACCATGAATCTGTGTCACCAAACGAGGCTTCAATTAAAATCTTTTATAATGCAACTATTCATATTTTCAATAAGTTTTTATTTCCTTTTCGTTAAACATCAAATTTAAATTGAAAACTAACGAGAAGTGAAAATGTTGTTGGCCAAAAGAAGGATTATCAAGTATCTTCTACAGTCTTAAGATAAAAGAAAAAATCAGCATTCAATTTAAATTAAAAATTTAAATAGCGTTTTAAGACGTCATGAAAACACACAAAAAAAAAAAGAAAAAAATTGGGTTTTGCCTATCAAATGCACAGAAATCACGCACACGCACACACATGGAAAAATCAACAAAAAAAAAAAAAAATATGACACAATTAAAAACAACAGAAAAACATGGTTTGTAAAATCTGATTACATCGGCGACTCACAGAACGTATGAAAATGCAGCGTGTGCGAGTATGTGTGCGAGTATATGTGCGGCTAAGCAAGACTTGGCTAAACATTTAAGATGATTCTGATAAGTTGATAAACAGTAGTATTTGTGTGTGTGTGTGTGTGTGTCTGCGTATGTTGCCTCTCAACTCTGCTCTTAAACACATTCACTCATCTCTTGTCATGTCTCTAATTATTTATTTTATTTTTTTTATTTTTTCTGTATCTTTTCTTATTTTTCAATTTGGTGTTCCACTTACCTGCCCTCCCATATGGTTCATATATTGTTGTAGTTGTAACGAGTTGCCCAACAACTATATAACGGTATCACAATTTGACAAGCATTGAAACCGGAACTTGAGCTACCAAAATAAAAAAGAAGACGACAACTGCATAACAGTAGCCATCTTTGTTATCATTTCTATGCGATTGTATATGTGTTGTGTGCCTGCTTTTTTATTGTTGTTTTCCCCCTCTGCTCTTTCACTCTTCAAAAACACACATTATTAATAAAACGAAAATTAAGAGCCTGACATTCAATGACAATTGAACGAACAGATCTCATAGCAGCGCATTTAATCTGAAAATGTAAAGAGAAATTCCTCATCTGAAAGTGCTTTTTCTCTTCCGCTTCAGAGTCTTTATTTTCAGTATTCATCTTTCATTTAATAATTTCAGTTTCAAGTTTATCAGTTACACAAAACGAATACACAGCAAACTAAATACGGGTATCTCGGTTAGCTGAGTTAATGTACGGGTTTGGCGCTGCTGTCTTATTAACTCACTTTTTAAGCCGAGAAATGTAAGAAATGAAAATAAATAATCAAAATAAAATTAAAGAAATGATTTCAAAGTCTTTGTCTTGACCTTGGACTTCCAAAGCAAAGTGAACATGAAAAGAAAGACTTGCTTTGTTCAAGCAAAACTGCAGAGGGGCTTCAGTAGAAAGCATTCACTCACTTAATCAGTCAGCCAGCACAACAAGCTGCTCGTACAACAGTGACTTGAAAGAATCAAATCAATGTTTTTACTTTAAATGGCAAAGTGGTTGGTAGAAATTTTTGCTTCTGCTTAAGAACATTTACAAAAAAAAAAAAAAAAAAAAGAAATAGTGTACAGTAGAACCTCGAAAAGGCCCACTTCTACAACTCGGCTTTCATTTAAAATAGATACTTTCAGATGGTTCCATTTTGCTCAGGCATGTCGATAAAATAAAAGAAATAATCAAAGTCGACATGGATTTAAGTAGACCCTAAAATAAATAAACTTTGCAAGTTCACTAATTTTCCACTACTGCAACTCTTCTGCGCATGAAGTCGTTTGAAGCTGCTACACCTTGCTATATTTTGCTTTAATTGGAAAAAATACATCATCCTTAGAGTAAAAATCTGCAAACATTCAGGTTTAAGTGGAGAACTTTATATATACATATATACCAAAGCCAGTGGTGCCCTATTACTATTTTAAAATTTAATTAGCTTTGTAGTAGTAGCCACAAAAAACTCTGTGAGGAGGTCATACTTTGAAATATTCCACTTTTTCATTTTCTGGAAAGTTGTCACACTCTTTTTTACCGAATGGGCGATAAAGCGGGGAAAAGATAATAATAAAAAATAAAAATTTTAAATTGCTCTGTTTTATTTATTTACATCAGCTTTTTGATTTGATTTAAATGTTGAAAGCTAATAATCACACTTGCTAAAAAACGAACATTTGACTCTTTTATAACTCTGCTATGAAGCATAAATTATGGAAAAAAATCAACCCACTTTTACTTTCATTGCAAATTACGTTGCTTTCGATTTTTTTGTTTTCTTTCTTTCTTTTTTTTTTTTTTGCCAATTGTGTCAGCCGCTAAGCTGTCTACGCTGTGGCTGTTGCTATGCTGAGCTGCTTACCATTTGAATATTTTCTCTGGCTGCGACTGTTTTCTTTTACATTTTGCTTATTCCTTTCAACAAACTAGCAAAAATTTATATTTTGCCAGTTGAAAATGTTCCCATGAAAACCGGCAAGTTTTCATAGCAGTGGAGCTGCGACAAGACTGAACTTTTTATCGCTGGCTAGCGGAAATGATTGGCTAGTTTTTATATTATTATCGTACTAAAATTTACTTAATTTGGTTTTTGTAATGAGGCTGCAGGTGATCTCATAATGCATAAAATAACTACCTCGAGCTTTGCCGCTAGAAAATTTTAATACACAATTATTTTGTTTTACTGTACAGTGAAAATCTGCTTTAATTGTGCTTAAAAATATTTGTGTGGTTTAGAAATAAAATTTAAAAATTATTGTACTGTATTATTGTTACCTTAGAAGCACACGGTTTCTTGAATTTGCATGATTAGTGGATTTCTTTTTAATGAAAATTTCATTGAAAATGTAAAAGAATATATTCAACAAAAAGATAAAATTCTTCTTAAGACCACTTACTAAGGACTATTCGGACTCAAGTCAAAAAAAAAAAAAAGGTTGGAGTTTTTACTTAATACTAAAATGGATTGATTTTTTAAAGGGGAATCCCAGAAGTGTCTGAAAATGAGTACGAAAAATTTCTTCGTAGACACTACTGAGACTCGTTTGTTATTTAATTACTGTAAACAATGCTAAATGGATTTTTTTGGTTCTAGCACTACGGCCCACAACTGCTACATGCTTCCTTAAATTACCATTACATGGATAACAACTGTTTTGGTTTTCATGAACGAGTTCTACACATTTCACAAACCATCAGCTTCGGAACACGATTTGATGCATCATTTTCTCTACCTAATTTCGTTCTAAATTTCCGAATTACATTTTGAAAACTTTTGCCATTTTAAAAATATATTTTAATAGTAGAAACCAGTGGCTTCCTAGTATAACGTTTTATTTAAAATATTTTAAATATATTTCGAATTAAAATTACAAGTAGGCGAAAAATTGAAGGACAATCAATATGAGACCTCAATATTAAGCACCCTTTATTAAAAAAAAATTCAAATATTATTTCCATATTTTCCTGTTCGGTTTTCTTTAAAAAAGTATTTTATTTTTAATGGGGGGAAAATCAAATTTTATACATTTAACAGAAACATGTTAACTAGTTAACAGAATTCTGTTAAGAGATCTGGTTAGTGTGTGTAGTTAAAATTTTAAAATTTATCATCAAACTTTTTTAAAATTTCAACACTGTTGAAAACCATTTTAACACCATTTCAAAATGGCAACACTAAAACTTCTGTTTTGGCAATTTAGAAACTTGTTAGCACTTTTCTGGCTTATTTAAAATTAATTTATTAACAGAACTAAACTTTTAAAATTTTTCAGCTGTTGAATTGATGCAAGACTCAGTTGGCAACACATAAGTTGTTGCTTTAACAAATTATTGATAAACAACACTACTACTAAATCATATGCTTTGATAGAATTAAATTCAACGCCTTATAGAGGGTTAATTGTAATGTAGTGAATCATATCAACGTTGCTGCAAACCACTATATATGTGGCTAATTTAATCACTTTTCAAAAGCGGGAATGGTGTGAATTTCTCAAGTTCAGCCTGCTTGAGGTGGGGGTGGAACCCGCCACTTAAACCAGTTGCACTTTTCCCCCTTTTTTTTATACTAACTTAACTGCAATGCTTTTGATTTAACCGTAGGAAAACTCCCAGAGTCTAGGCAGGAATCAAACTCGCGCCCTCCAGTTTAATAGGCTGCGTATTACTCATTCGCCTACGGAGGCCACTTTTTGTTTTCAATTTGAATTGCTAACATTCTAGAAATGGGCAGGTCCCGCCCATTTCATTATTCTATTAAATTTTCTCTTTCGAAATCTTCATACAAAAAAAAATCAGATGAAAACTATTTCACTTATATAACTTCTGCTGCGAGCACTTCAGACACAAAAATGGACTACTCTTGACTGTAAAATATCCACAACGTTTAATTGTGTTTTCGAATTACTGTCAAAAAGGCGTGAAATTATTGATTAACGCTTAATTAGCTGAAACGAAAATAATCTTTAATATTTATTTGACTCGCCAAACATAAATAAATCGTTGAACTTTAACGATCCGCACATAAATGTTCAATTAATATCGAAATAAATTATTATTTTTCAGACTTTATAAATTTTTATATCATTCGGAAATATTTTGCACACTTATTTAAAATGTATTCGTTTATTATAGAATACAGTGACTCTTAAAACTGCACGAAGAAACCAAATAGGCAAAGCTAATGACTGTGCAAGCGATTTATTTCGGATATCTTGAGAAGTGTTTATTGCACTCTCGCGAAGAAGTTTCTTACAAATAAGGAATTGTTTGGAAAGTTATGGAAATTGTCATCAAAAGAACAACTAAATTTGTTTGTATTTACGAATAAGGGGAATGGGATCTGCTCCATACCTGCCAGCGTTAATAAATTTAGCCAACGTCTTGCATTTGCCACTAGGTTGCATACTTAATATTCCAAAGAGTAAGATATAAAAACATATTGATAGAGGTACTGCGCTCATGGGAGCTCTTTGAAGAGTAATTCAAAATTGGGGGAATTTTTATGGTATAAATTTGTAACCGATTTTTTGGAATAAACTTGAAAATTTTTTCTAAATTAATAAAAGAAATTTTCAAATTATATTTACTTCCTTGCCTACCAGTACACTATAAATTTTTTTACAGTGACGCAAATGAATGTAAAGCATGTGACTTTTGATTGCGATCGGTCTATTCGAATGCCCCATCCCGAGTTTCAAAGGTTGATGGTTCCAATCCCAGTTCAGCCGGAATATTTTTTAATGGATTCATTCACAATTTAGTAAAAGTTTATAAGCATAAGAGTACTGCCTTATGTGTGCTATACCATTGTTGTAAATTTTAGTTAACATATCGCCGGCTTAATAGAAAACGGCCTCAACTCGCAGCTTTTCGGAATGGAATTTCTGTATATTTCATTCAATAATTAATTATTACGTCACTGTTAAGTAAATAAGTGTATTCCAACTGAAAATAAAAAATTTGTAAAAGGCTGAAATAAGCTTAATCCTTGTTTTCTTCTCTTCTACTATAAAAAAAGTAATTAATCATTTGGAGTTTTTCTCTGTCTTGATATCGAAATAAATTTGAAATAAAATTTAGGAAAAGTAGGTTTAATTTTCGCTCATTTCCCACCTGTTTTAGCAGTTATTGTTGCCAATGGAATGCTTATTAAAGGCAACCCCCCCTCTGCAGCATCATTAAGCTTCTAACAAAAAAAAAAAAAAAAAAAAAAACCTCATTGAACGACTACGTACGGTTTTGATATTTTTAAACATTTTACACTCATTATTTTGTATGTCGAATGTTTTTCTGGCTCATAATCACCACGTTATAATTTTTTATTTAATTTTTTTGTTTGTTTGTTTTTGGCGATTAAAGATCTAAAACGATCGATAACATGCCAAAAATCAAATAAAAATAAATTTCATATGAGATCAAGATTAATCGAAAGAGCGTAAAAAAGTTTTCATTTACGCTGCCAGACTTTTTGGCAACAAACAGAAAAGCATGATCATTCTGTTGATGATCATCATGATCATGTCGAAGTTGATGATGTTGCAAAAACCCCAACAAGAAAAAAAAAAACAATTTTCATTTGTTTTTTCCCTGCTGTTTTTGTTGTTTTTATTTAAAATTCTTAAATTTCAATTCATCAAAATATCAATTTGTGCATTCATACGTCAAAATGAACAAGTTTTTTTTTTTTGGGGGTGGGGGCTTTTCGAACACAAGAATCGTGTGTGCTCAAGTATTTTAAATGGTGTTTTCTGATCCCCAATGAATGATAAGTTGCGGCTACAAACAACAAAATGCTAATAAAATTATCATAATTTTTTCTTTGCCGTTTTTCCTACATTTATTTGAATATTTTTGTATTCTAAACCAGCATACTGTGGACCAATACTGAAAAGCAGAGGTTCTCGATCTGTTGCGGTAAATTATCACATGTCAGGCCGCCAGCTGCGTATGTCGCCATACAACCTTTTATGTACTTGTTTTGAAAGTATTAATGACAGCATAAATGGTTGATATTACAAAAATTATTTTTCGTCAGCTCAAATGCAAAAAGGTCTAACAAAATAAAGGGTTTATGTAAATCGATTGTTCCATTCCAGTTATCTTTAATTGGAAGTTGGATGAATCCCAAATTCTTCTAAGAAAAGTTTTCCTGAAGATCTGTTTTGGTACATGTATGGGAGAAAGTGCGTAGAAATCAGCTGATACTCCGAAATAATAAAATTCACTGCATTTTTTTAAAATTACCGCAATGGTGCTTATTTTCCTCGAAGCCATCAATAATTCTTTGCTCGAAGTTGATGTTGAGCTCTAATAACGTTTAAAGAAAACATTATTTTCTGAAAATTTTGTGCAATATTTTGTTTAGGAGGGATCGTAATTATTAAGAGCTGCAAATATAAAGTAATATATTTAATAATCAAGTTTTACTACCGTATTTCTTCATTATTACGATACTGTTTCACATATTTTTTTTTTTTAAATTATAATTAATATAATAAAAATCACAATTTAAAAGAATGGAAAAATCATATTAAAAATCAAAAGGGTTCGGTATTATATTATATTACTAAAACGAAATCGGCCGATAATATATTTATAAATAATTTTCTCACAATGAATTTTAAACCATTTTTTGTAATCACCCCTGTAGTCAAAAAGTATTTTTAGGTGCAGATGGATTATTGGGAAATATTTATAACTAGTAAACTTATTTCAAAATCCCCCAGCCACATTTGGGAATCGCTGCCTGCATTTTATAGAATCAAGTCTACGAGCTACTTAGAACCAAAACTGTAAGCGTGTATGGTTGTTGCAGCAGCATTAACTCGAAATGTATGTGAATGACTGTTTGTGTTTGAAATGTAAATTGTAAATTAAATGGCTTGTGTAGACGCGTGTCTGCAACGTGGCGAACATAAAGACTGCTTACACAGAAATTACGAGTAACATTGAATAATTGATTAAACTTGATTAAAATTTATTAGCAACAATTTATATAAATGAAAAATCAATTAAATTAATAAGTTTGTAATTAGAATGGTGCATTTGAAAAATATACGAGTACTCTGAATTGTTTCCGAAATATTTTTATAAGAATCCCTTTGCAAATCAAAATGATTTAACAGGCCGAAGAAGCGAAATTTTTCATAGAAAAATTTATTTTAAAATGTTGCGGCAACGGCATTTTTAATTAGAAAAAATATATTAATTAAGGATATTTAATGATGCAGGAGGAGTTTTTCATGTGTAGACTAATTTTAAATCTAAAAATTTTCAAATAAAAATTCGTTTAAAATAGAAATTCATTACAATTTAATTTAATTTATTATTTTTATTTATGACAGAAAACAGCTGTAGTTTAAGCTTATGTTCTCATATGCTTTCAGGGATGTCTTTAGCATCCTACATAAAAGTACGATTAGTTAATTATATTGTATCTGCTAGAAAAAAGTGTTAAAAAAATCTTATAAACATTTTCAGTGATAATGATTTCCATGTGATCAGAGTTGCATTTACTTCAAACAGCTGAGCAATATTTTAGCGGGTAAGGTTTCGCTAACATTTCCTATTTAATGAGTGGTCCGTTTATATAGTATATATTCTACTAAGCATTTTTCCCCTCATGACAGCCAGGCAGGAGGGTTCAAAATGCCTTTCATACGGAGTGATTGCCATCGCCTGCTTCGTGTGGTTTTTTTTTTTTTTTGATTTTCGGCAGTTCTCCTCTCGGTACTACTCTCTGTATTAGTTCGGCAAAAACCTGAACGTCGTCTTATTAAAGCTGACAAACACTTTTATTTCATTTCACTGTTTATCGATTTTATTAATTTGGTACGTTTCAACCGTCAAATTAATTTATTTTTTATTTCATTTCTCTTTTTTTTTATAATTTTTTTTTTTTATTTTTTATTGTTTCTGCCACCAAGAGATCTGCTGTATGAAATGAACGCTTCTTTTTATAATTGATTTCATAATACAGTGCGCAAAAGAATTAAATACTACTTCATTAAATACTTTCCCTATTGGGTGAAATCGTTTTAAATTGAAAATTAATATTAATTTCTTCAATATTTGTTTTCTCAAAACATATTCAACCTGAGTTAAATAGGTAATTACGTAAGCACTTACGTCATTTCTTATCTTTACACACATCGCTAATTTGGCTAATTAATGACGTGAAAAGACTACAAAATCTAATCACACATAAACAAACCGTGACGTATTCTATTGATTTCCCCCCAAAACTTTCTCGAAAATGAAATCATTTTCTCTTATTTTATTTTCTTAAACAAAAACGTAAATACAGTTTTAATACGTCATCAATTTATTTATCTTTTTTTTTGGCTCAAAATTGAAAATCAAGCACGTCATTGCCATGACATGTGCAAGCTGAAGGGGGAAAAATTGCAGTTCGTTGAATTTAAAAAGTGTTCGGGTTTACGGGCATTTCGCCGTTCGCGTCTTTCAATATTCTCGTATTTTTGTAGGTGTTAAACAAATTTTCCTTCTTGCTTGCCCCTCGTCTTTGGCCTCTTTTCACTTTTTACAATTGATGTTATTGTTATAAATTAGACAGACCGATTAAAATCAGAGAAGGTGTAAATTATGCAGCAATAAAGACATGCACACTGAGAAAAGTCAATTTTACATGTTCACAAACAAAAAAAAAAAAAAAGAATAAAAAATGAAAAAACAAAAACAAAAACAAAAACAAAAACAAAAAAATGGGAACAAACTTCATAGTTTGAAAGCTCAAAATTTTTAAAACAAACATCTTCATGTTTGCGCTGCATTTAAAATTATTAAATATTTAACTAAAACTCTCTGTCTGCTGCCTTTGCATTTCAAATTCACATCTTTAGTATTTTTAACGAGATGTTTCTTATTTTGCTGCCGGTACTGGTACTCGTTTCCAACGCTGGCCTGGCACTCTTATGATTTATGTTGTATTCTTCTTGCGCTTTTGTATCTCCATTTTTAGATTTTAATTGCATTTTATGTAATTTAGCCTTGAGCATGATTTTTGTTCACTTAAATGTTTTGGATTTCAACTAATAAAACGTGGAGGGGTATTAAATTTAAGCTTGAACCAAAGTTGGAAACATTAGAGATGGCATCTCCCATTTAATGACCATTATAATCTGAAGGAACGCGGATCTTTTTCTGTCTTGGCATACATGAAAAGGAATAACGAAATAAAGATTGTAATAAGATTTTATATAGATCCAACACAAATTGCATTTAATAACAAATTATTCGAATAAATTTTATTTGAATTATTCGATTAACATTTGTTGTATGATTTCAAGAAAAATATTATTTTTAAAGAAAATGTTTAAAAATAAATATATTCGACTATATAAATTATGCAAAGAACTGGCATTTATCAAAAAAAAAACAACAGAAATACAGATAATTTAAACGATTAAAAATTATTCGCACGATCTTAGAAAGCTTGCAATGATATATTCATATTCAAGACACGTTTTGTAAGTTTTTGTAGATTATACGACCGCATTTTAATCGATTAAATTATAATAACCTTAAAACAATCTGATTTAAATGGTATTTATTATAAATGTTATGAAACATAAAATTAACTCATTTCAAAATTACTGAAATAATCTTAAACAAAATTTTGATATTAAAATTTATTCGTATAATATTTTGCTTGACACTTATCATGCAATTATTATACAACAAATTTTCATTTGCAATAAAACTTTTATTTTGCATAAATTCTTGAATTCAAAAAATTATTAATGTAAAAAGTATTCATAATAATTTTATTCGATTAAAAATTGCTTAAATGTTAGAAAAAAAAGATCTTTCGCTTTTTTAATAAAAATAATTTTAAGCAAAACATTTTCTATTCCAAACTTCCTACCAAAAAACTTTCTTTGGCATTACTAATAGAAATATATTGTAAAGAAAAATGTGGCGAATAAATTGATTCAATATAAATTATTCGCTTTTATTTCCAAGTAAATTCCCTACATGCATTTATATAAATTATTTAAAACAAATTTTTTGTAAACAATTAAAGAAAAAAATTATTAGAAAAAGATTCGAATAAAAAATTGAAGGAAAAATATTTAAAAAAATATTGGAAAAAAATTTTAAATTGAAAGCATAATTAGTTCGCGTTAGGGAATATTCGATTAAGATTTTAAAAAAAAACCTCGACAACTGCAGACCTGTGAAACAAAAAACTTTTAAGAATTGTAATTATAAGTAAACGTTCAACAGTTTTTTATAAGAATTATAATTTGCCGTTTGTGTCGTATTATCTGTCCTGCTCTCTGGCTTTTGAGTTTTTATTATTTTAATCGATTGCGATCGATTTCTTAAGTTTGTAATGAGTCGCTGTTAAAGGCAAAAATTTAAAAATCTCACGTAAAGGGAGTGTGGAAAAGATTCGTTATACGCCACCTCTTCTTAAATGATTCTCACATTTTAAATAATTATTATTTTTTTTTTTTTTGCTTCACTTACTGCCGCCTGAATCGTTTAGGCGTCGGAAGTTGGTTATTTTAAATCATATTTCGTATTTTTCCACCTCAACATCATCATTATCAAAACATTGTTAAACTACCACCGCAATTAATAACGAAACTATCCACGATTGTTTAGGCGCATCAAACGAAATGTAAATTTTTATTTTTAAATACTTTTTTATATTTTTCTTAATTTATTTATTTTTATTTGTTTTTTTTTTTTGCCACCAGCAGTTTTTGTTAATTGTCAGTGTTTTGTTTTTCACGTTTTTAACAAAAATAGAAATCGTCATCATCATCAGTGTTTTGCTCTCGTTAAATGCCGATAACCATTCAAGCCACGGGAAGTCTAATAGCATTATGATTAAGCTTCACACCTTAAAATGAAAGTTAAATTAGGTTGTAACTATTTACCCTCCCTTTCAGGCAGCCCTTTTCCTCAGCCAGTAAATTTCAGTTGAATGCTTTCTTTCGTTTACGCTCAAATGCATTTTATCAAAATTTAAAGAAATACAACAATACATATTTTAGATTAAAATCTTGTTAAGATTAAATCGTTGATGAACAATTTGCGAAAAATACGTTTTTAAAATAAACGCCAATTTGGATCAATAAGTTTCAGATCCAATACCCAGCTCTGGCATAAAAGTAGTTAAATCGTCCATCAATAGTCTGCTTAGTCTCTGTATATTCAATAACTTTGCTTTTTTGGTCAAAAATCGTCATTCTTTGAAAACGTCCGTTTATCTATTTTTGATTGAAAAACTTGCGTTTTTATTGCTCTTATATGTTTATTTTATGTTTTCAAGTATTTAAAACTAATTTTTGTTAAAAATAATAGAAAAAAAATTTTTTTCGATTTTTGGAAAAATTTTAAATTTTTTGTAAGGGGGTATCCTTTGCACTTTGGGCCAAAAATCGTCATTGTTTGAAAACGTCCGTTTGTCTATTTTTGATTGAAAAACTTGCGTTTTTATTGCTCTTGTATGTTTATTTGATGTTTTCAAGTATTTAAAATATATTTTTGTAGCAAAGAGGATATAATTTTTTTTCGATTTTTTGAAAAATGTTCAATTTTTGATAAGGGTATCGCCTTTGCTTTATTGGTCAAAAATCGTCATTCTTTAAAAATGTCCCTTTGTCTATTTTTGATTGAAAAACTTGCGTTTTTATTACTCTTGTATGTTTATTTGATGTTTTCAAGTATTTAAAATATATTTTTGTAGAAAAAAGAGGATCTAATTTTTTTTCGATTTTTGGAAAAATGTTAAATTTTTGATAAGGGTACAAAAATCGTCATTCTTTGAAAACGTCAGTTTATCTATTTTTGATTGAAAAACTTGCGTTTTTATTGCTCTTGTATGTTTATTTGATGTTTTCAAGTATTTAAAATATATTTTTGTAGAAAAAAGAGGATAAAATTTTTTTTCGATTTTTGGAAAAATGTTCAATTTTTAATAAGGGTACCTACCCCCTTTGCTTTTTTGGTCAGAAATCGTCATTCTTTGAAAACGTCCGTTTGTCTATTTTTGATAGAAAAACTTGCGTTTTTATTACTCTTGTATGTTTACTTGATGTTTTCAAGTATTTAAAATATATTTTTGTAGAAAAAAGAGGATCTAATTTTTTTTCGATTTTTGGAAAAATTTTCAATTTTTGATAAGGGTACCCCCTTTGCTTTTTTGGTCAGAAATCGTCATTCTTTGAAAACGTCAGTTTATCTATTTTTGATTGAAAAACTTGCGTTTTTATTACTCTTGTATGTTTATTTGATGTTTTCAAGTATTTAAAATATATTTTTGTAGAAAAAAGAGGATCTAATTTTTTTTCGATTTTTGGAAAAATGTTCAATTTTTGATAAGGGTACCCCCTTTGCTTTTTTGGTCAGAAATCGTCATTCTTTGAAAACGTCAGTTTATCTATTTTTGATTGAAAAACTTGCGTTTTTATTACTCTTGTATGTTTATTTGATGTTTTCAAGTATTTAAAATATATTTTTGTAGAAAAAAGAGGATCTAATTTTTTTTCGATTTTTGGAAAAATGTTAAATTTTTGATAAGGGTACAAAAATCGTCATTCTTTGAAAACGTCAGTTTATCTATTTTTGATTGAAAAACTTGCGTTTTTATTGCTCTTGTATGTTTATTTGATGTTTTCAAGTATTTAAAATATATTTTTGTAGAAAAAAGAGGATAAAATTTTTTTTCGATTTTTGGAAAAATGTTCAATTTTTAATAAGGGTACCTACCCCCTTTGCTTTTTTGGTCAGAAATCGTCATTCTTTGAAAACGTCCGTTTGTCTATTTTTGATAGAAAAACTTGCGTTTTTATTACTCTTGTATGTTTACTTGATGTTTTCAAGTATTTAAAATATATTTTTGTAGAAAAAAGAGGATCTAATTTTTTTTCGATTTTTGGAAAAATTTTCAATTTTTGATAAGGGTACCCCCTTTGCTTTTTTGGTCAGAAATCGTCATTCTTTGAAAACGTCAGTTTATCTATTTTTGATTGAAAAACTTGCGTTTTTATTACTCTTGTATGTTTATTTGATGTTTTCAAGTATTTAAAATATATTTTTGTAGAAAAAAGAGGATCTAATTTTTTTTCGATTTTTGGAAAAATGTTCAATTTTTGATAAGGGTACCCCCTTTGCTTTTTTGGTCAGAAATCGTCATTCTTTGAAAACGTCAGTTTATCTATTTTTGATTGAAAAACTTGCGTTTTTATTACTCTTGTATGTTTATTTGATGTTTTCAAGTATTTAAAATATATTTTTGTAGAAAAAAGAGGATCTAATTTTTTTTCGATTTTTGGAAAAATTTTCAATTTTTGATAAGGGTACCCCCTTTGCTTTTTTGGTCAAAAATCGTCATTCTTTGAAAACGTCAGTTTATCTATTTTTGATTGAAAAACTTGCGTTTTTATTACTCTTGTATGTTTATTTGATGTTTTCAAGTATTTAAAATATATTTTTGTAGAAAAAAGAGGATAAAATTTTTTTTCGATTTTTGGAAAAATGTTCAATTTTTAATAAGGGTACCTACCCCCTTTGCTTTTTTGGTCAGAAATCGTCATTCTTTGAAAACGTCCGTTTGTCTATTTTTGATAGAAAAACTTGCGTTTTTATTACTCTTGTATGTTTACTTGATGTTTTCAAGTATTTAAAATATATTTTTGTAGAAAAAAGAGGATCTAATTTTTTTTCGATTTTTGGAAAAATTTTCAATTTTTGATAAGGGTACCCCCTTTGCTTTTTTGGTCAGAAATCGTCATTCTTTGAAAACGTCAGTTTATCTATTTTTGATTGAAAAACTTGCGTTTTTATTACTCTTGTATGTTTATTTGATGTTTTCAAGTATTTAAAATATATTTTTGTAGAAAAAAGAGGATCTAATTTTTTTTCGATTTTTGGAAAAATGTTAAATTTTTGATAAGGGTACAAAAATCGTCATTCTTTGAAAACGTCAGTTTATCTATTTTTGATTGAAAAACTTGCGTTTTTATTGCTCTTGTATGTTTATTTGATGTTTTCAAGTATTTAAAATATATTTTTGTAGAAAAAAGAGGATAAAATTTTTTTTCGATTTTTGGAAAAATGTTCAATTTTTAATAAGGGTACCTACCCCCTTTGCTTTTTTGGTCAGAAATCGTCATTCTTTGAAAACGTCCGTTTGTCTATTTTTGATAGAAAAACTTGCGTTTTTATTACTCTTGTATGTTTACTTGATGTTTTCAAGTATTTAAAATATATTTTTGTAGAAAAAAGAGGATATAATTTTTTTTCGATTTTTGGAAAAATGTTCAATTTTTGATAAGGGTACCCCCTTTGCTTTTTTGGTCAGAAATCGTCATTCTTTGAAAACGTCAGTTTATCTATTTTTGATTGAAAAACTTGCGTTTTTATTGCTCTTGTATGTTTATTTTATGTTTTCAAATGTTTCAAATATATATTTGCTAATAATAAAGGAAAAAAATATTTTCGCTTTTACTGGACCTAATGAGAAAAAAAGACAAGTCATATCCCTACATTGAGCAGAAGGCGCGCGTAATAAATTTTTCCTATTGAAAAGA
This sequence comes from Ormia ochracea, assembly GCA_963402855.1. NCBI lineage: Eukaryota > Metazoa > Arthropoda > Insecta > Diptera > Tachinidae > Ormia > Ormia ochracea. The sequence continues at coordinate 9,682,252 of OY727109.1, read as the reverse complement.
GGGCTCTTTAATATGAATTGTGATCCTTTTTCGGCCATAGCGGTCAGATTCCTTGAAATTAATTAATGCGAAAAATATATGAAATTTTTATTGTCTCTATTTTCAGCTAAGATAAGTCATAATTGATTTCCTCTGATTTGCTGTTCAAATCAGAGGAAATCAATTTAGTTTAATGTTAATTACTTAAATCAGTTGACACAATCTGAAGCCGCTTCGAATATTTTAACGATTTTGTTCCCCATTTATAGTCTCATAAATAAAAAAGTCTAAATAAAAAAATTTCGATTTTAAGGAAATTTAATTGCATTTGCACCTTTCACATACCCAGCCCTGCAATGCCGCATTTTTATTCACTTATTTATCATTCGTTCAACCAGCCATGGCCAAGTAGTTGCCAAAAAAACCATCACGTCATTAATCAATAAAAGTTTTACAGTGTCCAAGAATTATTTTCTCACAGTAGCTGAGCTACTGTTTGAGAAAGTAATATGACGAATTTATGTGTCACACTAATGACTTTCGTTCAAACTATTTTTACTAAAAGTTGTCCATTAAAAAGAAGCAGTTGCGGCAGCACGAGCAACTGCAAGGAAATAACAAAATGCTTTTTATTTTTCTTTAATTAGTTTAATTAAATTAATTGTTTTAATACAAAACATATTCACACGTGAAAGACACATTCGCGACAGGGTTGTGTAGTTACTTGAAGTATGAAAAAGAAATTTATATTAGAAACAGCCAAAATAGATCAGATGTTAGTCCTGGGGCACACGATGTAACTTTTGCTTTTGAAATGTTTTTCTAAAGGGATTCGTTATCACTAGAACGCAAATATTTTGAATGATTTTTGATTTTTACTTTTCTTACAATTTTGATCTTTTCCTGCACAAAATCTTGCAAGACAATTCACTTGTCACAATCAAGTAAAAATAAAAAATAAAAAATGTGTTTGAAAATTGTTGTGAACACTTGCAAACTAGAAAATTTTATATTATTTCAAAATACAGAGTTCTAGTTACCCTCTGATACCTACAATGTCAGATTCTCTGAAAATGTAATTTTTATATAGTGTAAACAGTGACCCTTTTTTAGGCATTCTGCATTACAAATATATTTTTAAATTATAATGAATAAGTTTTGCATTATTCTGTTTAAAAAGGATTTCCTTTGAAATATATTCTGTTTCCGGTAAATTGCAAAAAAAAAATTCTATAGTGTGAAAACGGTGTCTGGCCGCCATTTGATATAAATAATAAAAAGGAAAAATAGTTTTGCGTAGTTACGTTTTTTGAACAATTATGACATTTTAAACGAAAATGGGTATTAGAGAAAAAAAGTAATTAATCAATAAAAATTATGTTGGATTTTTATAATTTTTATTTAATTTTATCGACGTGTGTGTATCAGAAAATCACTTCGTAAAAAAACAACAACTGCCTACCGGAATGACATGGCTTGACTGCCTGCCTCACCTTAAATCAATTTTTATAATCTTAGAATAAATATCTGAAAAAAAATTATATTTTATTTGCTGCTATTAATACTAATGCTGTTGTATCTTTTGTCTCAAACACACTTAATGGGCATGTAAACACCCGCACCATTAAATGAATGAGGCGCTGAAGAGAAGAAAAAAGTGTATAAAATCATCGAGAGTTGAAACACATGTACTCGTAGTTAAGTTAATGTGCCAAAAGGATTGTACGAAAAGAGCTGTTACTTTTCAAGGAAAATTATTAACATTTGAGATTTGCTACACTCGCATTGCTTGTGTGGCCTTCTAGAGAGTTTGCAATCCAGTAAATGCTTTCTGAGAGTATAAATCTATGTGAAGGGATTGAGTATGTCTGTTCTCTCACTTTTCGTTTAAGGCTCTGTACTCTCGGAAAAAATTATACAAAAAAGGACACAAAAAATACAGGAGCGATCGGAATCAAATTGGTATGCATTTTTTCAGTGTAAAAAAACTCTGAATATTTAATTTCTCAAATTTCTGATTTTGGCAAATAAAGACTTGTCTCTCAATAATTTTATGCTTTTCTATTATTTAACTCTAAAACAGCTGATTTTTTGACAATTCAGCAAATTGCATGTTTTATTTCCTGCCCTCTTTTGAAAAGTGTTTTTAATATGGCAATGCTTTTTGGAATACGGAAATGCGGATATACATTTTATGACTTTTCGAAAAGTGCTAAACGGATTGGAAATCTCTTTCAATGTTTTATAAACAAATTGTAAATGAAAAAAAAAAAATTATATTTAAAAAAATCTTGTTATATCAATTTCATATTTTCCTATTAACTGCAAATAATTATTTTTCTTTAAATTAAATAATGTGCATCCGACTAAACTGGAGGTCGCTGGTTCGATTCCTGCCTAGTCTCTGAGTGTTTTTCTGCGGTCAAGCCGAAAGCTTTGCAGGTTAAGTTAATTTAAAAAAAATAAAAACTAAACATTAAAATTATATTTAGAAACAAAATTTGATATATAAAATAAAAATCTCTTTGTTCTTTTTAAAATAGATTAAAAAAAAATTATTAATATTTAAAAAAAAAATTATTTCTTTCTAAAAAAATTAAAGATCTAAATCGAAAGAGAAAAATAAAATTTTCATACAAAAAAAAATTTAATGTTTTTTGTGACATTAAAATTAAATTTAAAAGCGCAACTTAAAGAATATACATTTTTTTTAAACATTAAAAAATTAGAGAATTTTCTCTAAAAAAAAAATAAAAAAAATTATTTTTATTTAATGAGGTTTATTATTAGCCGGGGGTATTACTCAATTTATTGTTATTGGCTATTTTTGCTGCTATTGTTGAATGGGGGAATCCCCGGAATAATAAACAGTTTCATTAAATGTTTAATTTTTTATTTTATTTTTCTTTATTCTCCAAGGAATATTTTTAATGTCAAGCTCAGGGAGGCTAATTGTTGAATGGAGAATAAAACTTGTCTTTTTGTAATTCTCGGTTGATTTTTGAGAATATGGGCATAACATATCAAGCATTGGGGGAATCCTTCGGATAATAAACAATTTCATTAAATGTTTAATTTTTTATTTTATTTTTCTTTATTCTCCAAGGAATACTTTTAATGTCAAGTTCATTGAGGCTAATTGTTGAATGGAGAATAAAACTTATCTTTTTGTAATTCTCGGTTGATTTTTGAGAATATGGGCATAATATATCAAGTATTGGTTACTGACCAGTTTGATTTTTATCATGAAACTACACACAACTAACAAAATCAAGATTTCACGCAAATATTTCTTAAATGCGAGTAGATCCGCGATAACACCTCTTTTTGTAACACCAGCTCATTTGGAGTTTTAATGAAGGTACTTTATTATTACTGCAAATTAAAACTTCATTTGCCGTTCAATGAGTGGTTCGTTTAGTTTGGGTGCAGCAGTGGGCAAAACGCCTCCACACAAAAAAAAAACAAAAACAAAAATATTTAAAAACAATATACACAAAATCGATAATGAATTTTTTTTAATTGTGATGGTCCATGTTCAATAATAATCGTTAAATAAATATTGTCAATTAAAAGTTTCTTTAGAATTTTGCTTTTATGACTTAATCACGGCAGGAGCTTGTTTAAGTTATTTCAGTTGCTTATTAACGATGCGAGGAATATTATTTGAGGACCTGAAATATGATATCCGGTTATTAAAAATAAAATAAAACGGGGGCATTTGAGGGAATAGAAATTATTGGGTAGTCGAAAAAGTATTTTCGTATTTTGTGAATAGATGTAGTTGGAGTCGTATATATCCAGTGCTACCAATCATATTGTGTAATACCATATACTGTTGGAAAGGTGAGATTTTAAGCTTCATTAAACTAAACAAAAAAAAAATTCGGCAAAGTTGAAAAGAAGTTACAGCTCTTCAATAATGGAAAAAAATATCTTACTCTAATGGAATGATGTTTCTAGTGGAAAAATGGCCAAAAGTGGTAGACCAAAATGGTACATATTTGGTTTATTCAAGTTAAAGTTTGATCCGAAATACGAAAAGACTTTTTCGACTACCCTGTACTTTTACACTGATTTTAATAAAAAAAATTTGAGTTTGAATTTGAGTTATATCAATTTCTGAAAGTAAAACACTTCTGAACACAGAATAATGTTGGAAATGTTAGATATTATCCGAGCATTGTAATTCGGAATTACAAACATTTAATATATAAGAATAAAATAAGAAATGAATTAATTTATAACATTGTAATGGATTATTAATATTTTTTTCTGCCATCTGTTCAAATATCATGAATTTTAAACAAAATGTTGTTAACTTTTATAAAAAGAGGACATTTTACTCGAAGGACGAAAATATTCATATACATATAAGAAAAATGAAACAAAAAAAAAAGAGATAAAATTTTTTTCTTTTTAAAAAATTCTACTTTCCTCAAGTGCAATTCTCGTATAGTTTATGAAACATTCTTGTTAGCGGTTAAGAATAATTTGGTTTTTATGTTTATATTTTTCTGATAAAATAAGCGTTTCTTTTCGCAAGTGAATTCATGGCTAGCGTACTTGTAGCATTATATTAACATAAAAATAAGGTTTTCCACTGATAGCTCAATAAATGAAATTAGTGTTAAGCTGAAGAATCACTTTCTATCACTTAACTTCCGTAATATCGCTTATTAACGATTTGTGTTAAGGTATCGTTAAAAATGTTCTTGTTTATAGTTGTAAATAAAAATATTTCCTCTTTTAAATATTTTTTTTTTTTTTATTTTTTTTTTGATAAAAACGATTCTTTTTCCCGAATGAATTTTTAGTTTACAGATTTGTTATATTATAACAAGAAATATATAAATATTTCTTTGCTTATTAACAATAAAAATATTGTTTTCTAGTACAATCTAACTAGATGCCATTGATATTTAGCTCGAAAATCATTACCAATACCTTAACGCCTCTAGTATCGTTTATTAAACACTTTCGTTATCGCTTTTAGATAACACCGAGCTATAAAATTACTTAATATTTTTAATATTTTCCCCCAATTTTTTTTTTTATCTGAATAAATTTCTTTTATTTTCCAATTTATTAAGTTTCTTCACTCAATATGAAATTTCTTATTATATTTTTCTTTTTATTTATGAATAATTTAATAATAATTAATAATTTTTTGTCAATTTCCCTGTGGCCAAATATAATTAACTGGAATTTTTTAATTTTTAAATTTGATTATGAAATCATGGAAATTATGAAATTTTCAACTAAATAGCCAGTTTGTTAAGTCATACGAGTTAAATAAAACGCTTTTCTTTAATAAACTATTTAAAGTAAAATATTTAAACTTATTCACAATTCATGCATAACATTCGAAACACATTTCTACACATTTGGAAATGTTAAATAAGCTAAAAAAGCTTTCAGTTGCTGCTTGAAATGAAAATAATTATGTAATAAATAAAAATCCATACGCTTATGTAATATTTAATTGTAGACAAGTTTTTTCAAACAAACAGCAGCGTTCCCAAGATTGAGGTTTCTTGAAAACCCAACCGGAGTGTGGACCCAAAAGACTGAAATGCAATTTGCATTTTTAATTCCCATAAACTTGAAATAAATAATTTCTTTCCATATTTATTTTCAATAAACGTTTTTCAAACATCAAAACCCAGTGATGAAAAATGTTGAAAAGAAAACTCATCTCTGTTTCAAACTTTATACAAGAAGAAGCATTTACAACTCTATTCAGTGTTTTCTTTCTTTTCTTTCTTACTTAAAATCTTATCTGCTGCTCCACATGAAATACGAGTTTCTGCTTCAAAATATTGTTATCAGTCCAAAAAAAAAAAAAAAAAAAAAAAAAAAAAAAAAAAAAAAAACAATAAAAAAAAATTATTTATTATAATAAGAAAAAAAAATAAATAAATAAATAGTAAACGACTTTACAAGTTGCTTTATTTTTCATTTACATCCACTGTAAATAAATAATAATTTAAAAAAAAACCGTCTCTTGTATGATTTTGTGTTTTTTGAAAAATGTTTTTTATGATGTGTGGTGATTGTTGACCCAATTAGATGCTGCCTGGCTCTTATTTGGGTGCCTCTGCCAGCACGCTGGTGCACACCAACAAATACTGTAAAACAAGGAAGCCAAATATTTTATATCTAAACTTTGGACAAAAGCAAACATTTTATTTTATTTAAAATTATCACATCTTTTTTAGCTTTTTTACTTTTTACAATGATTTGTCAACAATCGTAAATGCATAAATGGTTTTTACTAAAGGACAGTTTAGCTTATCGCACAATTATATTGCACTTTAAGTATTAGCTGATTTTGAATATATTCTTGAATTTGCTTTCGTCTTGCAGCAAGATAGCACACAGTGAAACCACCATATAGGCGTATCATTCATTTATAGGAAAAGCTGTCATTTAAATCTATTGGCTTCAAAAGCCAATCGCATCGAGTCTTTTAGCTGCCCCTCTAAATGCATTTCTGATTTTCTTAAAATCATGCCTGTAAAAAAAATCTTTCACAGAGTTGCATTTTTCATCAAACATGCCATACTTAATAAATGTAAATACAATGTTGAATTTCGTTGGTCTCTTGTAGAAAGCAAAGATTTTTATTGAACTTGGCTACATTTACATTAAAGTCTTTAAAAAAAATTTATGGTCTTGAACTGTCATCCCAGCTGATCATGTAACACATGCTCTATCGCTTCTTCTATAGCTGCGATTATGTGAAAAGTAAAAAAAGATTATTAAAAATTCCTCATTAAACGGCTAAACTTCTCTATCCGCTCTCCCTGTCTGCTCACTCCGTCGCAGTGTATTACATGAGTAGGTGCCATCTCCTCAGTGCTGGCCCAACAAAGTGAAAATGATTGCAAACTTTATCCTGTAAATTCTTTTATTTTATTTCTAATAAACTAAATAAATATTGGCGATAAGCTTATGGAAAAATGGGTCTAATCTTAAAAAAAAAACGATGTGGCATCCCTGATAAGGTAGTTAATCTAATTTGGAAAAAACTAAGAGATAAATTTTATATTTTGGTCCACAAGCAGCCAGCTGCATAAAACCAAATTATTATTCCCAGCTGTTCCCAAAAGCTTCACATTTTTAAAACCATAAATAATATTAAAAGAAGAAGAAGAATTATTACGAGAAAAATAATTTTAATTTCTTGTGGCCACACCAATCAACTAATAAAAACCCCAAATGTCAACTTGACAAAGTGCCGCCGTAAAACCAACACGCCACTCAAGCGACAACATTAAATTTTCTCTGTCACAGCGAAGGATCCTTCAAGCAGAAGCTTTTTGATCATGCAGCACTAGTGAAGCGTCATCACTCGCCCATTTATTCTCAAATTATCGCTTCTGGTACAAAAGGTTTTTATAATTTTGCATAAATTTTCTGCCTTCAAATGCTCATGCTGCGTCTACAAACAAACTTTATTTTTCCGCCTCGAGGCAAACAAATCGTTCGGTTGTCTGTCGGTCCGTCTCTCTTTTCATTTGTTTTAATAAAACTGCAACACAAATAAAAAAAAAAAAGGAAACTTTTCAAAAATGTATCTGGTTAATTGTGCAGATACGATTTGAAGGAAAAAAATGTATTTCGATCTGTCGCTCGCTTTTACACTCTACTCAAATCAAAACTACACAATTATTTTTCAAGAATAATATTTTTGTGTTTTTGTTTTCCTTTTTCTAAAATAAATTTAATTTCACGTCAGTGGAAGGGAAAAGAGAAAACACGCAAACACACACAATGTGCTCCTAATCAGCTCGATCGTAATTTTGTTTGATCACTTGCAAACAACATATACAAGTACACTGAAAAAAAACATGCTACAATTTTAAAAATTTTCTTTAGAAATGAAAAAAAAAAAAATAACTTGAAATGAAAAAAAAAAAATTCTTTAACCTGAAAGAATTTAAGTTTAGGAATGGGTAGTCCTGATTACTCTATAATTTCGATATGCTTCAATGTGAAGGGGATTGTCTGAATTGAAGTTCGGTTTTACCGAACTAAAGCAAGAATTATAACAAATTCCATTTAATTCAGTACAATGTTTGTGCTTTTAAACTGACACAAGTGACGGATTGTGGTCGGCTGATTAGACTGCCTGACTCTGAGTTTCGCAGGTCAGTGGTTCCAAATCCAATTCATACAGAATATTTTTTTAAAAACTTTTTAACTTATTTAAAAAAAATTTATAAGTATAAAGTCCCTACTAATAAAAAAAAAATTTGATTATATCGCCAGCTTATTAAGGAACGGCCTCATTTCGCATGCTACAAAATGACTTTTTTGCTACTTAATAAACCACATAAGTATATATAAGCTGTAAGTATATATATATATCTGGGCCTTTCTCTATTTTGGTAACGATATCCTTGATATGCTTGGAAAAGTTTGCTTAATTTACACACTACAATTAATTTGCTAAACCATTAAAATTTTCATCAAATGTTGCAGCATGAATGTGAAGGAACATTTTAACGTATTGCACAATATTTACCAAAAATTTAGATCATGCCACGGAAAAGAACTGTCAGCTTTAGTGTCATCTGACAGTTATTTTGCTTTCAAATTAAATAAATTTTCGTTTTGTTTTTCATTATTTTTTGAGTGTAAAATTGTGAATTGTATTTTTTAGTTTTATTTTATGTTGGCTTGTATGTACAATTTTGTAGCGCACGTTTTAATTATCCCTAGGGCAAGATGTGATTTGTTGATGATGATACTTATTTATTTATGTCCGTCTGTCCGTCTGTCTGTCCGTCTGTCTCTCTAGTTCTGTATCATTTCAGTTGTTTTATTAGTTGATTTTTCTAATTTATTTATTTATTTTGTTGTAAATTTTGAATATTGTTTTCGTTCGCTTCATAATGTGACGTTTTATAATGTTTTATTGTGGTCTTTGTTGTCATTTAGCTGCTTCTTATTTTGATGGCAGCTTGTAGTCATTTAATTTTTGGCAACAATTTAGTGTTTTTAGAAGATTAATTTACAAACACAGAAATTTATATGTTACACCGGCAAAAATTTAAATAAATGCAGTTACAAAAAATTTAGTTTAGAATTATTATACTGTAAAGAGAGCATCAGTTGACTGCAATATATATATCTATATAATCTATAATCCATGCGGCCCTCTGTGTAAGCCATTTTCTTTCTTTTCCAGTTAGCCATTTGCTCACGTTTGCAACAGCTGACTGCAGGTGTTGCCGTAAATAAAGCAAAACAGTGAACAGTGAAATCATATGAGAGGCGCAGAGAGTTTTTTTTATCTCCATTCCTAAGTTTGTTGCTCTGAATTACTTTATATTCAAGTCCATATTGAAAGCCATTAAAACGATGATTTACTAATAATTATTTATTATGAAGAATATTTCAAAAGAATTATTTATATATACATATATATATATATATATATATATATATAGATTATATAGATTACTTTCCAGACCGCGGATGTTTTCTGCTTTGCAGGCTCTCTTTACTGGAAGATCATTATTTTCTTTATCTCAATTAATCTAATGCAACTCTGTTGCGACAATGAAATAGCCAATAATATTTGTGGTATACTTACGGAAAAGTTTAAGATCATAAATCGCACAGATATTTCCAATTAGTGCAACAATAGGGAATAAAAACTTGGGAAGAGTAGAATAGCTGTAGGCCTTAACTCGCCAGAGCAGCTGTAAGAAGTTCTTGTTCTGCTTTTCAAAATGGTTTTCAGCTGGTTTAAAATAAAAAGTTTGGTTGGTCTAATGGTCGGTACTGTTTATACTAAAACCCTATATGCGTATTTAGGGGCGCTTTTTGTGTCAAGTACTTCTTTACTGGAATTTGTCAATAACTCCTGTTTGGATATTTTGTGCTTTTAATTACAATAAAAGCCATTTTCGTGCTTTTCCCATGAGGCATTTCCAGACACTTGAAAGGACGAAAAAATAATATCTGGTATAACAGCTGATGGCAGGTGTTGCCGTAAAGAAGGAATGGATGCCCCATTAAAAATTATTTGGCAATTTATGGTAATCAAACATATACAAAATCTGCTAATCATGTCCCTGCAGAGTATTTGACTGCTACTCGTATAATCTTATTATTATTCACAAATCTAACGCAACAAGAATTACGTCAGTTTGGTGACTTTACAGCAATCTGGTAATCCCAGCTAGCAGGCGCATTCATACCAATGTTCGGCAATGTTTAATATTCAAGACGCATGTACAAAATGATAAATTCGTATCTATTTATTTGCATTCTTTAGCCAGCCCATGCAACAATAAGAGATACTTCAGCATGAAATGTGTGAGAAATACGAGTATTTCTTCGTCACTCGCTGTATCTGCGACATTCGACGATGCACACGTTTTTCTTCAAGCGTACAGTGATGGGCACAAAGATAAACTTTTGCATTCACATTCGCGCATTGTCAGCAACATTTGTCTCCTTGTCTGCTTATGAATATGTATTTATTAACTGTCCACGTTGACAGCTTAGACAGCCGGAATGACAGATGCTAAACTCTTTTAGCAAATAATAACAATTTCTTTAAACAATGTGGCCCGGACAAAAAATTATGTTACCAATCAATTTTAACAAAATCGTTTTTTTAGTCGGCGCTTCATAAGTAAAAAAAAAATATATTTATATTTTTCTGTCTGTCTTTAACTTTCAAAGTTTAATACTTTTAGGAAAATATTGTAACTTATAACGCTGTCAAATCAATTCAGGCAAGAGTTCTGCAGGTTTCCGTAGGTTGCGAGAGTGCTGAAGGTACAGTACACATAGGCCAGACCTATGGCCTAGTTTAAACGAAAATTTCTTCACTAATCAATATCAAGAAGCTGGACTTTCCACTGGCCCCCAAAGTTCAGATGGTTTGCCAGCACTAAACTTTTATTGCAAGCAAGACTTGTATTATAAAAGAAAACCTGTGAAATTGCTGAATTGAAGCAGCCCGTTAAAACAATAACAGGCTGTTCTGAATATTTTGCGGATAGGCTGACGCATTTGCGTGGATGGCATTTACGGTCTAGCGTCTCTAAGCCGTATAAGTAATAAAGAAAAAAAATAATAATAATGAAGACACTTCAAAAAAAGTTATTTGAATTTCTCTTTGTAACTAAATTGCTGCGTCAATTCGTCGAAAATGAAAAGTTTTAGAGAAGTTTGGGCGCGCCATCGGTGTCGTTAAGGATGACAGACAATTAATAATTATCAGTATTACAATTATCGTTACCAATTTAAAATTCTTGAGTTCTTTGTTTTGATGTGATTCTTCATTTCTAAGCCGCAAGATTCAATAGGATACAGGGAGGGGGCTGACTGCAAAACACAGCTTTAGACAAGCTCTTTTACATAGCAGACAGCAAAAACAAAAAAAAAAAAAAAACAAAAAAAATTAAAAAAAAGAAGTAAATAAAAGAAAAGGAAAGGAAATTAAAGATAAAACAGAAATCCCTCAAACAAAGAAGCATTTGAGGGGGAAATCCCGCTCAAACTTAGACAAACTTGTTGCCCCACTGACTAACTTTTTACTTACAAGCAGATTTGCCTCTTTGGATGGCTGACTGACCGTCAGCCTGCCGGTTAGTGGGGATGTTGTTGTTGGTTTTCTTTCCTTAGCTTGGTTGTTGTACGGATGGTTGGTTAGATAGTTGGTTGGCAGTTTGCTTGGGTACCACCACACGAGTATTACCCAATATATGCTAAAAGCTGTAGTAACCTAGATTTGATTTGCTTAAGTTTTCAGCATTAAATTTTTTAAATGGGGAACTGATAGAAAGAAACTCGTAACATCAGCAACAACAACAACATCTGTAACGTAAAAAAAATAAAAGTTCATAAAAGCAACACTAATTATTTTATTGTGTAAAAAAGCGAAATTTAATCGAGTGGGCTTTAAAATTAGAGAGTGAATTTGACTTGTATCCAGCTATTACACTGGCCAACATGTTAGCGAACATGGTCAGAAATTAAGCTAAAAGAAACTCAGGAGTTTATAGCCGACATTAATGACACTTGAAGACCTTCCACAAAAAGATTGTACGGGAAGTACAAGAAAAACTTTTTAAAAATCATTAGAAACAGCACTTTCAATTTGCACGAGTTATTAGTGATAATGCAGTTCTGCAAAAGAGTGCAATCTAGAGAAACCAAAGGAAAAATATATTTTTGATATTTATAAGAAAGACATTTTAATTTTTTTAAATAAAGATTCCTATTGCTCTGACTCTGTGCTTGTAATTCTCAAGTGGTTGTGGAGAATAGGGGCATAACATATGCAGCTTTGGGGTTTTTTTTTTTCAAAACATAGTTCTATAAATTTCTCCAAAAGTTGGCTCTTGAGACTTCGCAAATGATAAGATTAATTTTTTGAAATAAAGATTCCTATTGCTCTGACTCTGTGCTTGTAATTCTCAAGTGGTTGTTGAGAATAGGGGCATAACATATGAAGCTTTGGCGTTTTTTTTTTTTTCAAAACATAGTTCTATAAATTTCTCCAAAAGTTGGCTCTTGAGACTTCGCAAATGATAACAAATTAGTCATTCAGATAATGGCCTTTAAGTTGGATTCATGAAATTCGTATGTTAATGAATTCTCATTCCTTCATTGTATTAATGAAAAATTCTTCATTTGTATTTATGAACTTTGCTTAGGCGATCATATTATAAATTTAGTAAAATCATTTGATTATATCTAAGAAATGCTTTCATTGATGTAATGAAATTATTACATAAATTTATTGATGTTTGTTAACTGCATAAATTAAGTATTGCATTGAAAATATTGTGCAATAAATGCAGATTGTATGCATAAAATAAATAGAAATTATGTTTCATTTTCATATAATTTTTAAAGCAGCCCTTTGCAGCCGCCAGAAAGAAAGAAAGTTGTTCATAGGCTTAACGGAACTACTGAGTGGTGCAGTTGTTATGATGCATTTTTCTAACACAAATAAAATGAACAGAAATTCAAGCACAACCTCTCCAACTTTTTTTTTTTTTTTTTTTTTTTTTTTTTTTTTTTGAGCTTTTAATTTTTTTTTTATATCCCTTATTTACTTCTATTGCTGAAAATGTTATTAATATTTTTATTTATTTTGAAAACTTTGTTTTTCAAGTACGTTTCATAATTAACACTAAGAGAGAGTACTCGTGCATGTTTTATGAAAATTTTAGACCAGATAAATGAAAAGTGTTCATTATATTTATGACCAAATTGATTTACTAATAGGAAATATAAAATCCTCTTACTTGTCTAATTTTATTAAAAGTAGATATTCTTTTATTTCATGTACTAGTGTGCATGCCGTTAATGACACATTTCATTTATATAATGAACAAAACCTTTTCACCTTTCACTCGTGTGTTCTAAAAGTGAAATGAATATTTTCTTACCATTCATGTCTGTTTAAGTACTCATTAGATTCTACTAGAGGATTAATTCAATATTTTCCTTCGTTCCATCATTTCAGCTCATCCATCAATCAATCAATTGGCTCTCTCATCTTTTCTTGCCGGTCGTTCATGATGGATCTCTTAACTTCGTAAGTAGCATTTTTTAATTACTTTTAATCCGTTTATAGTTTTTTACAACAAAAGGAAAGTTAAAAATTTCTTACGCATTAAGCTTTTCTAGCAAACTTTTACATATATTTTCTTATATTTTTTTTTTTTTTTTTAAATTCGTAAATGTATTTTTTTCAAAAGGAAAATAAACATCAAAAACCCCACAATTATGTTTTACAAGCAAAAGTGATTAACTTCCTTAATAAATTCAAAACTTCTTTTTATGTAATTTTCGAATCAAGCGAAGCAATAAATTTCACTTTTTTACGGCTGTCAAACGAGAAAGAAAAACAAGAGAAATAAAAGTTTATTTTTGTTTGAAAACGACAAACACAAAATAGTTGCTGAATTATGTGTTAAGCCCTTAACAGGCTGCCAAGAGCGACGAGCATACAGGCCTTTTTATTACTTATTTATTTTTTATAATTTTAACAAATGCACAGTGGGGCCGGCCGCTGCCTCAACGCTTTACGGTGCATACAAAGATCTCCTAATTATTTGCATTTTTTTTTTTAGTTCATGCTTATGTTGTAGGATTTTTTATCAAAAATCGCTGGTTCTATTACAAAAAATTGCCTTCATTTTAATAAACGCAGCTCAGCGTTTATAAAATATATTTGAATTAAAGTTTATAAATTTAGAAGTGGTCCAAGTGGGGCATCTAGAAATCTCGATAAGTTACTAAAGACTTTTTGACGAATATATATTATTGTTTCAGAGAACAAGCAATTCCACCGCCCAAGTAAAAATGCAAAAATACAGCACTAATATTGCACAATATTTTTTAAAAATAAAATTTTTACATATTTTTTTCTTAAAATATTGTTTTTTAAAAACTTTGTAATTTAAAATTTTAAACTAAAAAAATAACAAATAAAAGAGAGATAGAGAATAAAAAATCGGTTAAAAATAACATAGAGGAGGAATACATATTAAAATTCTAGGGGATTTCAGAACAATTTTACTTTTAAATAAAATAATGTTGTAAGTAATTGAACTCCAAAAAAAATGAAATGCAAAATTTTCAACAGAAAAATCGCTTGAAAATAAAATGGTGGGGATAAACGGAAGACCGTTAAAAAAGGTAGTAGGAGGTACAGTGCTACCTCCATTAGATCATCGACTAGCCAAAGAGTAGGACCACCCCTGAAATGGCTTATTGTTATTGCGTGAGCCAATACTTACTTCTATTTTTGACACTTCGGAGAGACTATCAAAATCTGATATTAGATAAAGTCCTACTCAATAATCCACAAACGCAAAATTTGTTCTAAATAATATTGGACTTATCTAGTAATGGCGGTTTGGGCAAAGTCGAGAGTTTTGGCAATCAGAGAAATGTTTCTACTAAATTTAGATATTCAGCAGAAATTTAGATATTCGAAAAATGTATTTGAATTTAATTTTATATTTAAATTTTTAAAAAGAGTATTTAAATAGTTTAATATTTGCTTCATATTTGAGAGCTTTTATAAATATTATTTTTGGTTTTTAATCAATGTGCGTGAAGCTAAATATGCCGAGTTAAATAAGTGTTGACGTAAGAACTTACGTAATTTCATAATAAAGTCAAACTAATATGATTTGAGAAAATGAAACTAAACTTACTAATTTTATGTAAATATATTTTACAAGTATGAAAATTAAAGAAATACGCCCCACTGTGTTTCACCAAAAAACCGTCAAACTAACGAACAAAAAAAAATAATAATAATAATTTGAACGAAAAAAATCGAATGCGTATTTTTATTAGGAAAAACATTTAACAATAGAAGTAAATAAGGAAAATTAATCAAAAATAAATTAAAAGCTCAAATAAGAAAAAAGTTGGAGAGGTTGTGCTTGAATTTCTGTTAATTTTATTTGTGTTAGAAAAATGCATCATAACAACTGCACCACTCAGTAGTTGCGTTAAGCCTACGAACAACTTTCTTTCTTTCTGGCAGGCTGCAAAGAGTTGCATTAAAAAATCTATTCCAACGCCGCTATCGGTAAATCAGTTTGAATTCCAGAGGCTTAAAGTAGTAGATTGTTTAAACATTTTGAATTTTTAACTCAGAAGTTGTTTGTTGCACATGCCACATCATATGTTGGTTAACCTTGTAGGATAGGGGCTAATAACTTACTCAGGTAGCCATAGCACTTTTCTGATAGTTTCTCTTAAGTAATGCCAGGCAATTTAACAGCCCATACAACGTAATTTTAGATACATGTACTGTAATTCTAGCAAAAAAGACGAGCTCTATTCCGTTGAAGCTTACATTGAAAATAATTTCTTTGCTAGACTTCATCTCACTTGTGATTGCTTTTTCGCCATTTAAAACGGATATCGACTGTTATTAAAAAGCTAATCTTGAGATCTGCATTTCGTTTGGCGTTGAAACCAATTTCATCAGCAGATCTGCAACCAAACAGTTTTGAAAAAAAACGCCAATGCTGCATATGTTATGCCCCTATTCTCAACAACCACTTGAGAATTACAAGCACAGAGTCAGAGCAATGGGAATCTTTATTTAAAAAAATTAAAATGTCTTTCTTATAAATATCAAAAATATATTTTTCCTTTGGGTTTCTCTAGATTGCACTCTTTTACAGAGCTGCATTATCACTAATAATATTTAAGTAAGCATGCTGCATATAAATAAATGGCTCTTTAGCAAATGATCGTTAATTTTCAATTACGAAGGTGATTGATGAAAAGTAATTACGCGGCTGCATAAAAACGCTACAAAAATATACAAAATCACCGAAAAGCTAAAAGCCCTTTGAAGCCCTCGCAGGTAACGCTTTGAATGTTTCTTTTTAATGTTTTTGTAAAGTGAAATTTCAATGTAAATCTGATAATATATGAGAGGCTGGGCAAGGCATGAATTATGGCTCAATCTTGCAGTGAGTCAAACGAGGTCGATTGTGGACCAGAAATTCGTAATGTTACGAATAGTCAAAGATGGAAAAAGCATACATCAGGTAGTGTAAAAGTTATATGTCATTGAAATGTTACGCAGAGCTGGAAACTGGATTTTACAGTACTCAAATCTGTAAAAATAAAAAATAAAGCAACTAAAAGGTAATGCCTATTAAGCGTTTTATATAAATCTTACGTTTTCAAATATACAACATTGCTTTATAAAAGTAAACAAAAACAAACGCACAGTCAGCTGTTGTTTGAAAATGCGGTATTTAATGGAGATTATTATCGCGCGTGCATAAATTCAGCTCAAAAATTAAGCTGTGAACACCACCAGTGGCTTCAAACGTTCAATACAGGTGGAATTATATAAAATAAAATATGTAAAGAACCAAACTGGCACAGCTGATCTGAATAGGGCAGCTGTTTCAAATTGACATATGTTATATTTTTAAACATTAACAAAATTTAATTAAAAAAATTCACAAAATTTACTTATTAGAAATGTATGATTGTCATATTATAATGTCGTATTGGAATAATAGAAAAAAATTCGGAAACTGTTTTAAGTGTTGTTTTGAAGAGAGAGAATGCTGGCCAAGGCTGTCTCAAGCCATAGAAAGAGAAATCTGACCAACTTCAAAAACTCGTTGCAAAGCAGAGTTGTAACTGCCACACTATTTAAAAATAATGCAAACAATAATTATCGTTCTTCGGCCAACTTAAATAGACTCTTCACAAAAATCTCTCAGAGAGTTTGCGGTAAATCATCCATTTGTGTTAGAATAGCGAATCCAGGACCATAAATGATCGTTCAAGAATACTTTACGTATTTTCTACTTCAGTTATATTTTCATTCATTTGTTGAGTCGTAGGCAATATATAACATTTCTTTTGAATTATTGTTAATTAAGGATTAATATTGTTTCATAAACGATATATAAATCAAATTAATATTTTTCCCTGTACGTAGCTCCGTTATGAGCGTCAGAATCATTATTCAAATACATAAGCTCAAGTGCTAATAATTCATATTTATACTGAAAAAGAGCAGAAAAACTTTTGTACTTATAGAGATATACAGCATAACCCAGCGAACATTTCAATTTGTTATGAATTTAAAGAAAATATTGTAAAAGCTCATGAGAAAACTTTTAGCCTTAACAGTTCATTTTTAACGGCTCAAAGAAAAACTACTCATTTTTAACGACTCAAAAAGAGAAGAAGAAAACTTAAATGCAAAAAAAAAAATCCGAAAGGTGAGAGACTTGGCTTACAAAAAGAAAGCTGGTCAACATTACCACGTAAAGATCGTTAAGAGGCAGATATGACTGTACATAGTTTAAATGGTTCAGTTGAAAACGTTTAAAGTACGTGTATGACGTGTTCTATGTGATTAGTCTTATAGGGGTAAGACATGTATTGATCGATATATACCTCAGCTGTACCCACTTCCATTACATTTTCATATGCAATCGCTCAACACATTGTAATTTCCTCGCTGGGTTATCGAAATTTTTAATACCGTCTCTTGCGGATATTCATAATTTTGTAAAATAAATTTTCATAAATTTCTCTGACTCGACGACAAAAAATCAGCCACGACATCAGTTTTTTCTTTTTTTTTTTAGTTTCGCTAATTTTTCCTTCATGTAGCATAAATTTTTAGCTCAATTACTGCCAAACTAAGCGCCAAAATGAATGCAAAAATGCGGCATTAATTTAAAAATGTTGGCAGATCCAAAGCAAAAATTAATGCTGAGAATAATGCAGTTACAAGGCAGACAAGAACACGATACAATCCCAAAGACACTTTGAAATGTCCAACACACACACGAACCCGCAAAGAATACATTTTTCGAACGCAAATGTTAATCAAAATGTATAAATGAAATGTTCTAATAAATCTAGACGCATTACAAGAAGAAGAAAAAGAGATATATAAAAAAGGATCCATCCACCCATCGCAGCCAATAAAAATCTTTCTCGTATCGCTGGCAAAAAAGCAAAAAAAAAAATAATAATAATAATAAAGAAAAACCATCAGTCTGTCTAATAGACTTTTGAGGGAAATTAGTAAAGTGATGTCGGTTTAAAACACGATGCGAATACACTGAAAGAAATTTTTTGCTCATGCAAGATGAAAAAACCACACATTTTAAAAAGTGACTCAGGTGATGTAAAAACGTTAAAATATTAAGGAAATCGCATTTAAGAATTTATTGCATATCAATTGTTCAGGCTTAAGTTGGGGAATTTTAATTTTATTTTGATTTAAATTTTCTACTAGACAAAATTCTCTGACGGAAAAACCAAAGAAAATTGATCATTTAATTGATAAATGAAAATATTCTTTTGATTAATTTTTAATCAATCAAACTTTTACTTCATACCAATTAACGTCTCTTTTAAAGTGTAGAAAATTTATAAAATCCCGAATACAGAAATATGTGCATCTTTAAGCATTTTTGCATATTTTGTAATCTGTGGCATATTTCCGCATATTTCCGAATATTTCACACATTACAGTACATACCTATCTTTTCAGGCATAGTTTGCTTTTTTTTTTAAATTTAAAATTTATAAAAACGAACTAAGAATTTTTTCCAATTTTGTGAATTCCGAAAAAATGATTTCTTTTAATGAAATTTTGCGAATTTAGTTTCCCGATTTACATATTTACCGGAACTACTAGATTTACTTGAGATGATGATGGTCTAAAAGAAATAATTTATGAATGCAAGGCGATCCTCTCAAATCGTATTTATGTCTTATATGCTCTACAATACCCAAAGCTACTTTTGTCTGTTTTTGTAATTCTCATTTACTTTTGAAGTTTTACTGCCAAAGGCCAACATTATACCAATTATAGTCAGACTAGTAACGTTAAATTGGAACAGGAATTGCTTTTTTGCCACTAATTCAATACAGTTTGTTTGATGCAACAAACATTCCTTGGCGCAAGATTGTCTTCAATACTGGATTTCTTATGAGGCTTTACAAGCGTTTTTTTTTTGGGATGATCGTTATTTCTTCTTAAAATTACTTTCAGAGCATCTCCAAGTTTTTATTTCAATATAAAACCTCACATCCAAAAAGATAAGGATAAATCTCTCTCTGCTCAATTGAGTGCAATACCAAAAAAAAAAAAAATCTAAAAATCTTTACAAAAACATATGAGAATTAATAGTGACTGCCTGAAGAGCAAATAAAGTTCCATGGATGTTTTGTTAATTGCTTCAAAATGTTTGTTGAATTTTATTACATTTCAATAAATAAATAAAATAGAAAAATGTACTCCGCATTATTGCAACACGTTTCGACTTGTTGCTTGTTGAGGTGATGGAATAAATGTTGTTTACTCAAAAGGAAACATGCAGATAAATGGAAGATACAATTGAACGGGCACTAAACAATTGCACAAACTAGTATTTATGCCTAAGGGATTGTATAATACAGAATTTGATTACGTAATCCAGCAAATGAAATTAGTGTAAACATTGAAAAAAAAAATTTACCAGCCGATTTTCCTTCGTTTCATTTTATTTATCTGTAAGAAAATGTAAAAGTATTAAAAAAAAAATGTAAATTATAAAAACAAAACAAAAACTTCATAATAAATTTATTTAAATGCAAACTTCTTCGTAGTTCGGTTCTATACAGAAGATTTTGGAAAAGTGCAACAAGACAGTTCAAACTATTTTTTTTTTTTTTTTTTTTGAAAAAAGAAGGAACATAAAATAATATTTGTATTATCGGAATATTTGCTTGTTATTTAAATTGCTTTCAGTTAAAAAGCATATTAAAATTGTTTATTTTCGAGTATCAGCTGATTCCTACGATTATTTCATCATATGCTAAAGCATCATATGCTTCAGGGAATGCTTCTTAATAGTGTTTTCACACTGAGGATAAAACCTAGTTTTAAAACAAAATTTGGTTTTAACTTTAAAACCAATCCTTAAAACTTGGTTACCATACAAAATAATTTTCATAAAACTATTTTAAAACCTTTTTGAATTGGTTTAAAGAAGATTTCATGAAATACAAACTTGTTTTATACAGTACATATTCAGTGCTACCAAGTTAGAAAGATTGTAAACAGCTGATAATTCATTCACAATTCACAAATATTCATTCACAAAATGTAAAATCATATCAATTTTAGAACACATTTTTAACACATATAAACAAGAACAGCTGTCGTACAGTTTGTCAAATAAATGTGGGAAGAATAATTACAACAAACATACCTATTTCTACAAAAAATTTATTTTATCGTTAACAAATTTATTTGACAAACTGTTTTATAAAATCTGATTTTATAAAAATTGTATGTGAACACAAAATCAGCTGTTTGTAGGTTTTAATTTAAAACCAGGTTTTAACTTTATAGGTGTGAAAACACTATAAAAGAGGTGGAATTTGAGATTTAAGCAACTTCCAAATAAAAATAAATGAGAAGTTTACTTCTATTAAACTTGTAACGGGAACGAAACAATCATTTTAAATACTCTCATTTTTTGCTAATACGCCGAATTAAAAAATTGTAATTCTGTTTTAATATTCCTAATTAAATAACAAGTAAGTTTTGCATTTGAAATTTAATGGCTTTCCAAAGTTTGCATTAACTTTCCCTAATAATAGTGGGCTGAAACTTAATGGCTTGCAGCATCGGGTTTTCCAAGGTGCCGTGCCCACTTCTACATTTGTCTTGTGCTAAAATGTTGCAATTCTACTTGTAAACAGATCCACTGAAGAGCATCGTGTACTACAGTTGAGCCACAACTTTTCATCTGTTGCAATTTTTATTTTCAAAGACCTTCATTATTAAGTTCCTGTTGCTGTCAGCTTTCGGGAAACTCGCTTTTAGTTCCGGAATATATTCTTTCGCATGCTACTGATACATGCCTTCCTAATACCACTTTACCTATTCATTCGTTCCAAATAAAATCAGTTTGAAGCCACAGATGAATTATTTGTGCTACTAAACAGCGAACTACAAACGTGCCAAGATTAAATTGTATTAAATGATTAAGAATCGTCTATAAAATTAAGATATGCATCTATTAATAGGCACTTGTTAGAAAAATAAACACCCAGAAAATGTTACCCCTAGGCCCAGAGCAACAGCAACAACAACAACCAGAACAAGGAAAAGAATGAAATAATGCAACTGCAAAAAACTGAGCAGACAAGATGAAAGACCAACTAGAAAAAATATTATAAATATTAAAAACAAAATGAATTAATTAAACAATCCGAAATAGAACAAATAGGGAAACAAAATATCACAGTCAACCATATTTACATACATACATATGTATGTATGCGAGTGCATAGGCAAAGCCACACACACACACATACACACTCATGCATACAAGCTTCCACATACACTCAAGACCACTATCAAATAAAATTCTTTGTAAACATACTCATATTTTAAGATTAGGCGAAAAAAGAACAATAAAAACACTTCACCTAAAGACCCATTGGCCTACTTTTTAAATTTTGGAACTGCATGAAAACAACAACAACAACAACAACCACTACAGCAGCACCAGCAGCAACAAGAACAACAGCAGCAGCAACAGCACCAACACAGAAATACAAGCCAAATAATCTCCCCATTCTTCAACGCCAACACTACTCCAACAGCATACACACACACACGCACTCACACACGCTTTTATTGCCGCTCTATCTAACACACACAACAACAAATTTAATTAAAGGCCCTTAAAACAAAACAAAAACAAATAAAATTAAATTTGAAAAATGAAAAATGAAAAATGAAAAATGAAAAATGAAAAATGAAAACATATTAATAGATCGTGTTGCTGTGTTAGAAATAAAGAGGCCTCTTACAATTCTTAAGCGGTGTTGCCACAGCCACATTCCGCATTAAATTTGCAATGAAACAAAATCACCTCAATTTCACCTTCAACCATTTTGCTATGAGAAAATGAAAACTTATTATCAAATTTCCGTTTTTTTTTAAATTTTTATAGTTTTTGTCAGGA
This sequence comes from Ormia ochracea, assembly GCA_963402855.1. NCBI lineage: Eukaryota > Metazoa > Arthropoda > Insecta > Diptera > Tachinidae > Ormia > Ormia ochracea. Next base: position 9,659,741 of record OY727109.1, on the reverse strand, counting down.
AAAATTTTTATAAATATTAATTGTTTCTAGAGCGGCTTTGCGAAATTTAATTTTTCATGAAGTGGAATTTCCTGACCCGCTACGTCAGCTACGACGCTTGCATTTGCGACGACAAATATCGGACTAGTCGATCGACAGTGAAAGCGATCGGCAATGTTATCATATTCATTACTATTTCTGATCGATAAGAAATTTTGAGCGATCGCAAATGTCAAACTCGGCCACTTATTCGAGAGAGTGGCTTTCAGTTGTGTAAATTTATTTTCTTAAATTAGAAATAAGATATGAGTCTCGCTTGCTCTATCTGAACAATAAAACTTACTCCCAAAATGGTAACTCTGCCTTTGACACTTCCTATGCCCATAACAATAGGGTAAGAGAGAGCGAGTGAGAGATAGAGAGAGATTTTGCCAGATATGATTTAAGTATTTTATTGTATACTCAGCATGTTTATATACTTCTGCGGCATATTTTCTCAAATTGTTTTTGACTGCCATGCATATCTTAAGTGACATTAAATATTGTTCATCATGTACATATATTATTCTGCTTATGGATACTTTAAAGGGCTCTTAGCATGACGTTGTTTGGCAGACGTAGAGGGTGCATTTTTTAATTTTACTTGTTTCATTTTTCAATTGATAACAGATAAAATAAGGTTTTTCTATTGCCGTCCGTCTTTGTAGTAGAGCTTTTGAAAATCATTACTTTTCACTTAATTACATGCTCAATATGAAAATCTCTTCTATAATATTAAACTGATATGTGCGAGTACATGTAATATAAGATTTATATATACATAGTTCTGAACTATCTTCCCTTCATGTTTCTTGGGGAATCACAGGAACTATATACTTCTCGGCTAATGGACTATAATTTATTTTATAAAGTCGAATTCAAAACAATATCACTCTGCATGAGGGGTAAGAGCATCTCACTGGATGACGTCATTAATGGTTCATATTTTAGCTGTTAGCCCATCTAATGAGGTGACGCTATTGATGGATGCATAACAGCCGGTTTAGTTTTTCTTATGATGGATGTTACAGACCTTTTTTTCTATTGAGTTTATTTTGGATAAACAGTTCAAGTCTCTGATGTATTATCCTACACATACGTTCGATTTTTCAAATAACTGCATCTCTGCTGAAAAGCAAGATTGACAAGCAAATGTTGAAGAGGATTTTCATAAAATGACAATTTTCATGCGATCAGAGTTGCATTTATTTCAACCAGCAAAAATAAAACTGTTGTGGCGCACAAGCAACGCCATTTTGAGGTCATGTTTTTAAAATAGGAAGGGTATCACATCAGATTGATTGGGTATCACGTCTGAATGAATCGTACGACTGTCTAGGATAGTGTATCAGGTCCTTTAAGGATACCAGAGATAATGCGAGCATTTGGAAAAAGCCACAAATAACATCGATGAACGTTTTACTTGATGCCTCTCACGAAAGACCATTGAGGTATGAAAGTTTTCGTATATTCGATAAATTAAATAAGTTTGGAAATGGCTTTCATGCAGAGCCTTTAAATCATTACGATTTAATAGAAATAAATTGAAAAATTAAAGATTCTGAAGAAATCGACTGCTCCAGTATTTAAATATCATCAACAGTTTAATGGAAAAAGATTTGAGCAGACCGCTTACAATCTTCCAAATTTAAACACACAAAACGCCAATGTTCATTACATTAATGATGTCGATCATCATTATTATGACCCACTTTTAAGAATCTCATTCCTAAATAACAACGTGAACGAAAAGCAGCATAAAGAATCTCTGTAAACCAAAAAATAAGACGAAAAACGAAAAACAACAAACAAACTAAACTGGAGCCAATCTACACAAATCCACGGGCACACAGAAAGTGCAAGGGATTCCTCTACGTATTTACATACTTTTCACCCACACATGCTTACATCCACACATGCACGCCCAAAAGCATGTGCGTGCTCCAATTTGTGCATGTAACCAGTAGGGCGCAAAATATGTTTGAATCTCGTAACAAAAAAATAATTTCAAATCGTTTTGTGATACAAATGAAAAAGAAGAAGAAGAACACAAGCAACCAAAATCTAAACGCAAGTACGCATTTTTTATTCAATAATTTCTTCGAATTTCTTCTTTAACATCTAACGAAAATGAAAATTGGGTCAAGTTATAAAAACACTTTTGAAAATTATGTTTATTTATGTGTTTGACTTGAGTACTTGTAATATTATCTAATGTGTGCGTTTGTAAGTGGAGTACATGAACAATCTTTTCGTGTTGTTGTTTCCACGTACCCGCTTGATCTTGAGCCCCAAAAAATGTGCACAGTGGCCACAAAGGCGAGAAATTTTTCGAAATGAAAACTATTCTAAAAATGTACACGGAGTGATAGGCCATCTACACCAGCCACATTCTAACTAGTGTAAGCATTTGACGAGAACGTGAACACTTTCCAGTAAATGACATTCCACACTTGCCACTCATTCAAAGAAAAGTTTCAAACATAATTCGTAAGCTTTTGTGCCCCACCTAAAAGTTAGATACTACATGGAGTAGAATTCCAAAGAGATACTCCAAGAGATATAAGAAAACCAAAACTCCAGGGATGGAAAGATTTCCAAAAGAGAATCCATATAATTGCTACGAGAAGCCTATGACAGCTGTACCCATAGCGGATGATGTTATTAAGGCGACGATTAACTTTCTCTCATAATTAGAGCCGCATCTGGAGATAGCTCACCTCTGTACAGTAGGACCGGAACTAAGTAACTTTTAGCAATGAGAATTCGTAGCCTGATTAGAGGACAATCTTGTGTTAACCGTGCAGTTCTCAGCAAGTCTGAAGTAGAACGGCAAGTACTATTAATATAATCATTCCGTGTGAGATCAATAAATATATCGGATTGGATAATCATTCCCCATGAGAGCCTTTCCTGAAATTATATTTGTATGTACAAGACCGACGATGCTGGTATGGGAAATCAAAAAGTTTAGTTTACTTTTTGGCAAGAATAACGAGTAATTTCATGACTTTACTCTAGATGGCACGCCTGAAATTTATAGAATGTAAATAGTGACTTCATAGAACAAAATGAATAATTTCACTTGAATGAATTCCATTTCACGTTATTGTTCTAAATAAAAGTAGCTTTTGTTTTAAAAAAAAATTTTTTAAACAAAACTTAAGGTAAAATGCTTGTCAAACGTCAGTGCTGCCAACCAAAACTCAGTTTATTGTCGTTTTTTTTAAGAAAAAACTTAAATATTCTTTTGCCAATCAGCTGTTGTGCGAACCATTAATTTTGTCTTCATAATTTTACTGTTTTTTCATTCTGATGACTTTTTAGCGGAACAGCAAAGTTTACCAACTATTTGTAATAGGAGAGCTTTTTCCACATTGTTGTACTATTCAGTTAAAACGGTTTTGAAAATTATGTACAGTTCGAAGCAGATTCAAACATAACTGAATAAATAAACTTAAAAATATTTTAAATCATATTTAAAAACAAATATTTTCCCATAAAAAATTTTAAAAATAATCGCAAGAATGGTATTCATGAATGTGATGGTCAACTGGGTTAGCTGCCGCTTAAAAGTTATACGTTTGCGTCTTTGTTTTAAATTACAAGAATTGTAAGAGAAAAGCGGGCATACTTGTACGCTTTCTTCTTCTCTTCTCTTTTCTTGTGTTCATCACTTCGAAATTGGCTTTCCTCCAGTGTTCCATAAAGGGTGGGCTGAATTGACTATTCAAGTTTACAAATAACTACGTCGACGTCGAACGCTTTTATAGCGATAAAATACGAGCAGAAATGAAAAGAATATTTTAAATTGAAATATTGTTTTAAAATTGTTTAATTTAGTTGTATTTTATTAATTCTGTTTCGAATTTATTTAAGTGGTTTTTATTAATTTCAACTATTTTCTTAAATAATGTACAGGGTATTTCTGCTGAGGCAGATCATACAAATTTAAGCTATTGTTGTTGTTGTTTCTGTTATAGTTATAAAACACTTTTGGACTAAAAAATATGTATTATCAGAAACACTTTTAAAAAAATCTTGACCTTGATCCACTTTAAGAATTACAAAGTAAACGAATTTAACAAATAAAATAGAAAAGAGTTTAAGGCAGTTAAGAATCTAAACGTACGACTGTATGTATGTGTGCGAGACATATAAAATAATTATATTTTATTTGCTTATAAATGTTGTATATAAAAGTAAGTCTGGTGTGCAGGGCTGTGTAATATCGCATACAGACCTTATGTATGGGAGAACGAATCCTATTTGCATGAGTTGTCAATCGCTATCAAGCTCTGAGTTGGGAGACCTTATGGCATGCACTTTGAAGCAATTGAGGCGGATAATGGTTGCTGTTAAAAAAAATTCGGCAATTTTAGTAATTTCGGCCTGACACTGTGATGTTCCCTAAACCCCGCCTTTCATAGAATGCAACAGGCGTTGGCAACAGAACTCCTTTGGCTAGCTTGAATAGTTGGCATCATCCTACAAAAAGTTTACATAATTAAAATTATTCCCATTCCCACATTCAACGACATTCAAAAGAACTATTTCCTGCTTTATATCAGGGATGGAAGTAGTAAGAAAAGAAAACCTTTTGTTACTCGCAGAGTCTCCGAATGAGAATAAAATGCTAAACCACATTTTGTCTCTGTATGCAGCTACAGTTATATCGCGATTAGACAATTAGTTTCCCAGCGATCAGGCATGATGAAAAATACGATTAAATAAGGTTTTATTATATGGAGAAATATTCCGGTTTTAAGAACTTATAAGTCTCTTAGACTCTCTCATCTGTATAACAGATTTTCTTGACAAGACGCGCGTTTTGAAAATTTTTTTTAAAATTGCCATGAAATGGCAGTTGGGATGCCATTAGAGTTGCATTTACTTCCAGACTCTATTTCCAGCATAATTTCTGTCACAAAATCGTTATCCTACTTGTACTGGTTAAATGTGGTTGCCCGTAAGTCCTCGAAAATCCATTTATGTACCTGCCAATACCCGCTTTTAGTACTTAAACATGAAAAATCAAAAAAAAAAATGCTTTTCGGTTACTTAATGTTTCGCTTAAGCCAAAAGTTTTAAATGAAAGTGAAAGGGAATTTGTTACACAAAAACTAAAATTAAAATTTCAACAGATTGATAAACTCTCTATTAACTCCATTTTTGTTTCTTTTGCCGTCTAATATTCCTATAAATCTATAAACTGCAGCTGGAGGTGATGATGAAAGAAAATAATAATAAATTTGCATAATAAGGTGTTCAAATGAATAGTGCAACCATTTAGTAAAATCATGAGAGATTGAAAAAATATAATATATGAATTATTTGTATCAACGTAATTGTTAGTGCGATGAAAATAAAAAGTAGGAGAAGGCAGATATTAAGGAAATGTAGCCTCATGCACGGGTTGCTACACTCATCACCAGTTGCACTAGATCCGAGCAACTATTTTGGTTTATGCCGTAAAGTCTTTCAGAATTTATTTCTGTGTCGTCCTTAATAACGAGTGTCAGTTGAGAAAGAATTGTAGTAACATCTTACTGGTATTATGCAGTGTCGAAAGTGGCCCGAAGAAATCTCTGAACGAGCGATACTTCTATCAAGTATGTATCTTTGCGAATAAGATTACTCTTACTGGAAAGCGGAAGTGGCTTCCCTTACTGGTTATTGAAGAGAACTCGAAATCGAAAAGCCATCATCGGGCAAAAAAGGATGGCTAGGTGGAGAATAAAAATGTTCTCAAACTACATGGGGTCCTAGAGATTGGTTTCACGCAAAAGTGGTATCAGAGTTTTTTTCCGAAACATTGTGAGAATAAAGTCCTCTTTTGCCGTTCTGTATCGAGAAAATACTGCAGATATCGGAGTACCTTTGCAACTACTAATCGAACACTAGGAAGGTCCAAAGGCGATCCCCTTCGCAAAACCTTCTTATTATCCATTATTATTTCTTGTCTAACCATTATTTATGTCATTTCCCATTTCTTTTCGCTTACTAAATCATAAGCACATGCTTACAACACTGTTTCCAGAGTAAATAATAGAAAAAGGTTTTCTCCCGATAGGCGTACAAGTAAGGCGAAAAGCCTTTGAAGTTGAGATAACGCAGGTAGAAATTTTTCAATTAAAGTACGACAAGACTTTCTTCGTACACCGTCACAATTTCACTTATACAGTTTGAAAGATCAGCAACACATGGAAACTAAAAAAAATAATGCACTATGCGTGACTGCTCCTAAATTTCGAATCGTTTGCTGAATGTACAGTGGTACCATTAGATCGAATCTTTTGAATGAAAATTAACAGATGCTTCGAGAGAGACATTTTTTGTAAATGTAGAAAATTATGCGACGAATCAAAGTTTTTTCAGAAATAACAAATATGGTTTTCCGATATAATTAAATTGTTATAGAAATAATTGCTCATGCGGTCCCATAGTGCAGGGCTTCATTAGAAATATTCATTTTTTTCACACAAGACAGCCTCTTATTTTGGATAAATGAAAAATGACAATTGACTTATTTGATTGACATTTTGGGTGTGTAGTTGTAGGCAAATGAATTTCTTTGTTTGAGTATGTGTGTATGCGTGCGTATGGCTGCTTCTGTAAATGAATATGAGTGAGTGTTGCCAGCAGAGTAATCGCTTGAGTATTCTAAACTTTTGCTTGATGGTGGGCTGAATGACTAAACGAGTTGGTCGGTTCCAGTCTGACTGAATGTCTGCATGTTGGCTGACTGAATTTATGACACTAACACTAATATTTGTTAATGGAAATGATGAAGATCGATGATCTTTACGAATGCATTAGATAGATTTTACTCTAGCTTTTTTCCTTTATAAATTTTTTCCTCCGCTTGGTTAATGAGTTCATGGAAAAATTTTTTTATATTATTCATTATGAAAAATTATTATTATTTTCATTTAAATGTGGCTGCAAATAACTGTATTTTTTCTATATTTTCAGGATCAGTACTATTTCGTGTTCAAAATTCCACCGATTTTTATAACAGCGGTAAGTGTAATTTTGTAATATAAAATATTTAAAAAGCTATAAAACTTTTTCTTTATTCTGCTGATTTGAAAGTTATGAAGAGATCCATTAAATACTAACGAATAATACGAATCTGGTTTAATGGCCTATAAATAAAATCCTTTTAATATTACAAAAGTGAAATTTTGTTGCTTATTCCACTGTCAGTAAATCACAATGAAATTGTTGGTACTTTTTGGAGGGCAAAGGCAAAGAAAAGGTGTTATTTTAATTTGGTTTCCGGGTAATACAAGATTGTTAGTGTGCTTTTTGTGATATAATAAAGGGGTACATTTAGTACTTTTTCAAAGAAAACTCCATTTGATAAACGTACAGCTGATATCTTTCGCAAACTATAAGCTTTTTAGGGCGTACAATAGAGAGATATTTAGTACTTTAGTACTTTTTCGCTTTTCTGACAATTTATGCACTTTGAAGCCTCAATTGCTTCAAAGTGGATGCCAAAAGGTCTCCCAACTCAGAGCTTGATAGCGATAACAATAGTATACTTTCCATATTCAATTGCAGGTAACTTGAAGGCATTACAAACTGCATGAAAGTGATATTTTGGTAATTTTTCGTTTCTTGCGATAATAGCTCGTATGTACAAAATATTACTTTTGCATATTTAGCTTTAATTGGTTCACAAATATCTAGTTCTTTTTAGGGGGGAAAAGGAAAAAAATTGGTATCTTGCTATTGTTGATACCTTGATCCTTTGTTTTATGTTAATGTGGGAAAAAATTTGCACTTTAGGTCTTTTTCTCACATTTGTATGCATAAAAATATATTTCCCCTACGCTAACCCATAGAACACTTTTCCGAAATAATAAGTAGCAACAGCTCATCACCCTTAATTTGCGTACTTTTTATCTCCCTCTCTCGAGAAGTTTATTATTAAAGTAAGTTTGTGAGCGCTGGAGCGGCAGATGGTGGCATTTTTAGAGAAAACAAATCAGATTTTATTTTCTTACATTTTATTTAAATGAATTTATTTTTAAAATATTTTCTATATATTTTATTATTTATAATAAAAATTGCAGTGTACATAATAGCGCATAAATAAAGACAACAATTTACCAAATACATACAAACAGACATAAATATTAAATTAAACAATAGATTAAGTTTACAATTTAAATTGCAATTTTGCTAAATATTAAATTGGATTGAAATATTTAGCGTGCAAAGACAAACTGTTTTATTGACATTAATAATTTGTATATTAAGTGTAAATATTAAGGCATATCACAGCTTATGAATAAGTTGCAAGTTCTATGTACATGAATTAAAGGACTTAGATATTTTAAATTTTCTTTGCAAAGTTTTTATATACAATTATTATTTATGATATTCTGTTTGAATGGTTTCTTATTATTATTATAATTTTTTTTTTATTTTTCATATTTTTTATATGTCAATAACAATAACAAATTCTGTGATCTGCCTTAATATGCTGGGGAAGAAGCATTGTTTGGGAATACAACTTAAACATTTTGACAAACATAAAATAATTAATTAAATAAGAAAACAAAATAAAAGAAAAACTCAGCATCTGACATTTCTCTTTTGCAAATAAATTAAACAATTTCTCAAAGAATTAAAATATTTTAATGAAATAGTGAAACAGCAAGCAAAAGCATTTATTTGCTTATCATATAAAATATGTATATTTATATATATAAAAACAAAATATTCTTTTTTTTTTAAATTTGTATTTTTCATTTAAATTTAATGAAAATGTAGAAAAATAATAATAAAACAATATTTGGTGATAGTTTTGCTTGAAAGGATATTGCAAATGAAATGATTGTTTTTTTTTTTTTTTGGTAACAGAAATTAATTGCGGATTCGAAAAAAATGTTATAAAATGATCGCTTAAAAGAAGAAGAAGCATACATGTCGAGAAAATTCAGGTACAGATTTCCAAGCAATGTGTTTCGACTTTGTATGTGACAACTCTACGATGTCAGTAGGCGAATGAATAATGTGCAACCTACTATAAACCGGATATATCGATTTCGATTCCTGCCTAAAGTTAGTTTATTTAAATTTTCTGCAATTCAATTTTAAATATTTGCTTTTTAAATTTTGCTTCTCATTATTATTGCGAAATTCTTTTTAACGAAAAAACGAAAAATGAAACTCAGCCGATAGTAGCTACGAAAACTCAGCCGATAGTAGCAGAGCAAACAGGGAATTTTTTGGCGGTACCTTAAGTGCCGAATTGGGCACAGTTTTTACTTTACCGAACGGTTACTGCTGCACAAGATTGCCGGCAGATGATGTGTATGCTTTAATGTATTTTATGATCGCTTTTTTTCTTTTTTTGTTTCGCTGGTGAACGCCAAGTGACCAGTGACTATGCCTTCCCCAGTTAAACATTCCGACAAGAATTAACACCTGCCAAATTACAGAACTTGAAAATAATTCGTAAGTATTTTTTCTTACTTCACTGAAGATCTCATACATTTAGAGCTTTTAGTTTTTTAGTCTGTAAAAATGCTCGAAGGAGATCAATGGATAAAGTTGGGCTCACTCTTTCACTTCAGCCAGCTTTTTAGTTGAGAAGAAATTTGTATTTCTTATCAGTTTTTGCTTCAACTCCCTCCTCTATTTTATTTATAGTAAATATTTTTCACTGAATACAGTGGAAAGTGCTTTTAACGGACTTTTTTCTTTTTGCTTTTTATACAATTTGAATTTTTGGGAATCCCCTTATATTATATTAAAAAATGCCACTAATGTAATACCAAATTTTTTTATACACAAAAGTTCAGTGCTTGGAAAAGCTAATTAAAAATGTGATCTGCTTAGTAAGTGTATAACATGTTTCACTAAAGACAAGTTCGACTGTATTAAAGTATTAAAACTTTCAAATCTGGAAAAAATAGCAACAATTTTATTGTCTTAAAATCAATTATCTCAAAACATTTTGGATTATTTTTGTTTAAACTCTGCTCATTAAATTTATTCACTGAAGCCCGTAATTCTTTTTTTGAAGTTTCTACAGTAGGATCACGAAATGGTGGACGTACTTTGAATTATTATACTCCAAGTCTTTATCATTGCGATAATAAGCGAATGGGATGAGAAGAAACAATATGAAAACCGCCAAATTAATTGATTTATCATTTGCAATGGCATTAGTAGTGGGTTTTTCAATATCCGTTCACATGGCAGTAACTTGACAGTTTTGACATTTTATCGATGGTATTGACTTCTACACATAAGATTTATTATATATCCCGATGTAGATAATTATTATTCTCCTCACAAACATTTTTTTTTTTTTGTATTCCTTAGAATCCAACGTTTAAGTATAAAAAATATAATTATAATACATGTAAAATTAAATTTCGGATCAGCTGATGGAAAACAGTTGACACTTGTTGTTTTAATGCTGCTGTTATGGGCAATAAGTGACAAAATTTTTTTTCATAATTTCCGCCAGTTATTTTTACAAACACTTCTAATGGGAACGTGGAAAAATTACAAAAAAAAAAAAAATGAGCAAAATTATCGCGTAAAGTAATCGGATTTTTGGGAGCATTTTTGTTAATTTCGTTAATGAATTTCAGCCGAGTAGAAAACTGCAGAAACGTATTTAATTTTTTTAAAGTAAAGATACGGTGAATTGTAAGCCTCAACGTTCACTTTGATCACTCAATCGTAGAAAATCTTTCGTAAGTATTTAAATTCGAAAACTTATAAACTGTAACAGCTTTGCACTGGGAAGGCGTGCCGCTTTGTGATTCCCTATAAGTCCAAGCAACTTATGATGATTTGCCACATGTTACACTGGGCACCCCAATCACACAATTCGCTGCTGCAGCATTATCAATTCGTCGAGTAATAAACCAAATAGAGGCGACATTTCACCAAAATGTGATTAAAAATTTTAATGAAAAAACAGGCTCAACTAATGAAAAGTGTTTTTGAAGCTTCTAAGGTCATCCTGCCAATAGATGTGGTATCGTAAAGTTACAATCAGTACCAGTATGGCGTGGCGAGCCCTAATACACATGCATAAAGGCTTTTCGCTCTGTGCTTGTGTGAAAGTTTGCCGAATACAGCAAAAGTTGTTGGCAAACGTTATTAAGAAAAACTTGCGATAAAACCAGGCAACAAAAAACTGCCACAATCCCTTGCAAACTAAATTGCTTGTCGATTTTACTTGTATTTGTAGGAATAATCACAATTCTCGAATTTTTTTTTTTTTTGCTTTTTCTTCTTAAATGCGATTTTTTGATACTCATTTTCCTGCAACACATGAAAATCAAAACCGAATAAAAAAACGTTCTTAATAATTCGTTCTAACATAAAAACTTAATTTAATTTTGTTAGTTTTTATTTTAAATTTAAATAATTTTTAAATAAAAAAAATTTTTCTTTCATTTCCAAAAAAAAAAATAATCCTAAACTTTTAAATTTATTTCCTCCATTTCAAGCTTTATTGCGTATGTATTTTATAAACAATTTTGCAGCAACTGTGATTTCTTTCAAATTAAAAATTCTGAATTTCATTTAACATATTTTTCTGAAAACATTTGACCCATTCACAACCAATGCAGCACTCTTCTCTTATAAGCAACATGTTGCTATTTTTGGGTGCATACAAGCATGTTGCTCTACATGACGTGCCTGCTACATGTTGCATGTAAATTATCAACATTATTTATATAAAATATTCCGAGTTTTAAGTATGTATAAATCAATTTAATATTGATTATTTATGGAAAATTTGGGAAATTTTTACAAGTATTTTTTTTTGTATTTTTGTTTTTGTTTTGTGTTTGTTTTGTTTTTGTTTTTTTTTTTTTGTTATAAACGTACATAAACTTAAAGTTTTCTTGTATATAAACTGTTATATTTTTCTTTGGCTTATCTTATATTAATTAATAAGTTTCTATATAATTTATAGTACACAATTAATTGTTTAAATTATAAATATTAAATACATACATACTTACATAATTTTTTTTTTTTTTAATTTCTTATCTACTAATTTACAATAATTCTTAAGCTTAAGTACAGTATAAAACCGGAGGAGAATAAGTAGTGAATAAGGTTAGAACTGTGGGGTTAAGGTTGAAGGGGTGATGTTGAAAGGTAGGCTAAAGAGAGTTGCTGAGAGAGAGAAAACGAGATACATGAACTACAGACGGTGTTAAATGGCATTCGACGCCAAATCATTGTAAATAGAAATTGTGATTTTCATGTTTTAAAAAGAAATCACAGAAAAAATATTGCGGCAGGCTTGTTTTCCTGGACCATATTAAATTACAAATATTTGTTTATAATATTAATTTGGTAATTTGAGATAATTTTATAAAGTGGTACAACTGGATCTTTCGGTTTGTTCTTAAAACAACTTAAGAAAGTTTTTATAGCAAAAGAAAATGAAAATGATTGTTTGCTGTTTGTAGCCTTTTAGTGAGGAGTTTTAGGAAATTTGGAAATAAATATTTCTCACTAGTTATTTAATTAATTTACTAGTGAATTAAGAGTCTGCCCTGGCTTTAATAAGCAAGATTTTGAAACTAAATTTAAAAACAAACAAAAAATTACGAGGGAAAATAAATTTTCTATAAGCCCTGTCAGAGTATTTGAAGAAATTTGGCTTCAAAAAAGCAACCCTGTGCAGTATCAAAGGCAATTTGGAATACTTTGAGTATTCATGTTCACTCATTTGATTTTGATTTAAAACTGTTGTTAAAAATTCCAGCTAAATTCAAAACTAAAGCCTTTTGAATGGAGGATTTATTTAAAATTGGAGGTCTACTATTTGCCACATTTTGGTGTTGCAGTAAAGAAAGGCGTAAAAGATTTTTATGGCTCGTGGTGGGAGGAACGCATCTGTAGTAAATTTTTCTTTTTTTTTATTAAATCAGAGATATGAAATTATATAAAACACTGAGGCATTGTGCGACCACTCCGGTAAGCACTATTAATTTCTCACAACCTGAGGCCTTGGCAACGATGATGATTGATTTCTTCTCATTAAAATTGATTTTCCTTTCAAAAGTTAAGCAATCTCTGCTAACTTGATAGGACGATGGTGTCCTCAAAATTCTAAAACATCAAATCAGCAATTATTTAGGAAAAAATATTGTTTATTGACGATTTTAAATTAAAATTCTCTCCACCCCTCAAAAATATTATTAAAAAGCTTGCATAAATAATTTTAAGCTTTCCGATAAAAAAGAAAAGGGTTTTCTACTTGCCTAACGCAATTAATACTTCTTGGGAGATATATATTTGGAATTTCCTGTAAAGAAATAACGTAACGATTGTCGTTAAATAACATTTCCATTATCGAATATTTCTACTGAAAGTTGCTCTTCACATTATATTTGCAAATTAGCCGGTTTCCTCACAAACCCTATTAGTCTTCCATTTAACAAGTTTACTTTGGTTTGCTTTTGTTTTTGTTTCTTTTTCTCTTTCATCTCTTGTTTCTTTAATTTTAATTTTTCTCTTGTCTACTTTCTTTTTATTGCAATTTGTCAATTGTCATGTGTTGAATTGTCTACAATGAATTAATTAGCTCTCACTGTATTTCACTCTCTCACTCTCGCGTTCTCTGTAAGCGAAATCCTTAAATTTAAAATGAAATTTCTCTGTTTTAAGCTCAACTGGATATTTGAAAAGTTTTATCTTAAGGAAGAATTAGGGAATCTGGGGAGGAATGCCTCTGCTGTTGAAAAGTTGAAATGAATGAACTTAAATTAAAAACCCGCCCTTTATTTAATTTTAGCTAATTTATTTGTTTAATTGTTTGTTATCGAAATTAATAATAATTATTGCAACGAGATTGAGGACAGCCTCCATTTCTTTTGGAAGAAGTAAACCAAAAGAGTTTTTTTTTGTTTTAAATGAAGCAAAAGCACGAACATTAATAATAAAATATACAGTCTCAGCCTGACTCTACATATGATGTACTTACAAGCCATGTTCGTTTGTATTGAGAAAACTTCGACAGACACGACTCACTTCGGGATTATTGTGATTGATCAATTGCATATAGATTTGTTTGTGCAGTTGCAATTCGTTGGTCATTTCTTGCAGTTGGCGGAGTAGGGCTTCCTTTTCTTTGAGCAAGCTTTTGACACGTTCCTCTACCTCACGGGAGCGCACTTTGGCCTTTTCCCGGGACTTGCGTACAGCAATGTTATTGCGCTCGCGACGGCGACGATACTCTTCGGTGCCCTTGTCGACATGTTTGAGAGATTGTTTGCGTTGCTGATGCATCTGTTTGTTGTGGTGCTTTAGCAGATGGGCACCAGCTGCTAGATGAGGCAAATTAACGGCAGAGTGATGGGCCAGGACATTGGCCGAGGTAAGAGTATTGAAGTTGTTCGAGTTTTGTGATGATGAATTGTTAGAATTACCATTGCCGTTAGTATTCTGATATGGATTGTAGAGGCCATTAGCTGAACCGTTGGTAATAAAGGCAGCGGCTACATTATTGGCGGCATTGCTTTCCTGCAAATGACGCCGATAATCGGGATCTATGGGCTCTTCTTTAATGGTTGAGGTATCTGAACCCACCGAGGAGTTTTCATCACTGGAGTTGTTGCTGTACGAGGCATTAGAATGCACTGGTTGGGGCATATAGGCTAAAGGATTACGTCCATATTGATGTTGTTGGGTGCGTAATGACTGTTGCTGCAATTGGTGTTGCTGTAGAACTTTGGCGGCAGCCGTTACCATGCCATTAGGCGGCAGGGTGGCTGATAGCACACCGGGACTCGTCACCATATCACTAAAGATACCCAAAGTTTCCTGATCACGAAAACTGTCATCGATTAAATGTTGCAAGTCTAATGAGATCTCTTGAGCGGTCAATTCATCCAAATCCGATTGCGTATACTGTTGCATGATTTGCTTTTGTAACAAGTTGACATTATTAACATTTGCATTCAACACAGAATTGTTATTGTTGTTGTTGTTCATGGCGGCCGCCTGATGCATTTGATGCATCGCATGCTGTTTCACTACCAAGCCAGCGCCAGCGCCAACGCCACCAACAACGCCATTCGTCTGCTGCTGCTGTTGCTGCTGCTGCTGCTGCTGTTGCTGTTGATGTGTGTTATTATTGTTATTATCATGTTGTGGCTGCTGTGGGTTATTTTGCGCTTGTTGTTGTTGCTGTTGGGAGGACATGGCCGTCAGGGTTATTTGCCCTATGATAGCCTGCTGAGGAGGCGGCTGTTTTTTAAGATCCAATTGTGTTAGTGTTTGTACGGTATCGTACATCTGTGGTGATTCCATGTTGAGCATTTTTAATTGTGAAAATGAAGGCAAAATTTTGACGCAGTTTTTATTAGTGAGAGTTTTCAAAAGGAACACCAAAAACCAAAGCCGAGTTTTCTTTATTTATTGATTTATTTATTTATTTATTTTGATTTATAGTGTTGTTGTTGTTGTTGTTGTTGTTGTTTATTATTTTTCTTGATGTTTTACATGAATAGTAGGAATTGGCTTAAATCATTTTGAACATGAAATATATAAAAAGTTTAAAAGAGATCATTTGATTGGTAGAATTGATCTTCACGACGTACAAAATCTTCGTATTTGCTTCTGCTTTCTTGTTGTTGTTTCAATTAATCGAAATTACTTATTTAACTGTTATTACTGTTGTTTCAGTTGTTGTTGTTGTTGTCTTGAATTTCCTTTGTTATGGGATTTTCAACTTGCTGCTGAGAGTTTCGTTCTCTCCCGTGTTAGTTGTTGCTAAAAAACAATATCCCTGGCAATTGTTTTGAATTGTTTGACAATTTGTTTTGAATGCTCTCGCTTTGCATGTATTGGTGCACTGAAAATGTCTGTTAAGAAGTAGTATTTTATTTCCTTCGCTTCCTTTTAAAAATTGTTCCACAGTTTTTTATAGATGCTGCAGTGTTTCAATTATTTCCTTTTGTCTTTCTTTCAACACTTTTTAAAAATAAAAAAATCAATATATTAATTTTGAATTTAAACACTTTTATGAAAAAAAAAAAAAAAAAAATATCAACAATTCAGTGAAAATTTTAGTGATTTTTTAAGTTTCCGTGTAGCGTCGCTTATTTAAATCGCCGTTAATTATTTCATATTTTATTAATAATTCACAACTTTATGAAATTTTTAAAAAGACAAATTTTTTGTTGACATTTTAGTGAATTTGCTAGTTAAATTTTATGAAAATTATTATTCAATATTTTGTTGCTTTTTTTTTAAACAAAAATTAATATTTTCTTAATCACATATTTCATTTCCTTCGCGACACATTATTTATAAAAATTAATATGTACTTTTTGTCACTTTCTCATGGCTTTGTAAACGTATACGAGTATGCATTTAAATTAAATTTTGTATTGAAATTAATTAATTCTGACTGATTATTTTTTTTTTTTTCAATAAAGAAATTATTTAAGTCTATTTAACATTTGGATAGACAGCACTTTGAATTTTTTTTACTAAAATATACCGCTTTTTAAATTCACTCTAAATTTTAATAAATAAATAAATTTCCAAAAGGTTTCAGTAATGTTTACTTTTTTATGTGAAGAGTCCTTTTTATTGCTTTTGAGTTAATTAAAATATTTTTTAATTTTTGTTTTATACGAGTAAGTTTTTAAAATAGTGTTTTTCTATTATCCAAATTATTGTATTCCTTGTGGTCAGTTATTATACAGGTGTCACTAAAATTTTCCAAATAATAAATTGGCAATATTTTTTTTTTTTTAATTTTAGTATTGATATTTTAAAAAAAATTAATTCTTTATTAAAAAGTTTATACGCACATTTCAAAAATCACTGTAAGCAAATTAAAAAAAAAAAAATTCATCCGTTTCCCGCTACTAAGTTCGTAAAGGAAAACCGCTTTAAAACTTTAAAACAAAGAAATTTTTATTTAATTTTTTATATGCAGATAAAATTGGTTGTTTTTATTATTATTTTAATTTAATAACATTATATTTTAATTGTGTGCATTTTAATATGATTTTTGTTTTTTACTTAAACGTCTTAATACGACTGAAGTGTTTCATAAGTGATGCAACAGATTTTATATTATTTTTGTCTTTTTTTGTATATTTTCTCACAATTTCTTTACGTATTTAAGTCGTTGTATTTATTCATTCTTCTACTTCTTCGATTCGTTCAAAATTTTACAAGAAGTGCGCGTCCGCATCCGTTTAGCTTTGGCCCATAATACCAACTACTCTGCGAGTACTCGGTGCCGTAGTGTATGTAAGACCAAATGTGGCTTTGGTACTAGGAAAATAAATCAAGAGAAGTGCACTTTTCAGTAGTAATTTGGGCACTTTCAGACCTCGCCAGTTAAAATTAAAGCAAATGTTTTAATTTGTATTTGCTGCTGTTATTTCTTCGTCTCTACGTATATTTTTATTATTTCGTTAACCGTAATGTACCGCAAGGTTGGACTATCAATGTATGAATGAATTATGCCTTCTTTTTTGTTGCCTGCTCTGGCAAAAGTGTAAAATAAAACTTTGAAGGCGTCCCCAAAAACAAGAAAAAAAAAACTCAGCAAAAGAAACAAAAATCAACCGAAATATCAAACACACAAACAAAATACATATAAGCCAAACAAAAAAAAAAATAAAAAACAAAAACAAAAAATATATAAAAATGACGTAGCGAACGTTAATGTAATGACGCGACGATCGCTTTGTTGTTGTTTATAGCTTTAGTACTGTTACTTTTCATTTTCTTGCACTCTTTGCATTAAAGACTCATTTCAATTAAGCTCTCTCATGATACAGCTTTTGTAAAGAAAATAATAATGTAACACTACCACAAATACCGTTTCTTATAATACGTTTCAAATCAGCTGTTTGCTGATACGTTTTATACCGTTATCGTACAAACGTCTGCAAGAAATGAAATGCATAAAATGTTCAAGCAATTATTTCGAGTATATTTTTGTGTTTTATTAGCATTTTGTTTGCGCACATACAACTTTTATCTGCTTTTACAGCATTCATAGCTTTGGCGCTCTTTTTGTATGGGAAGTTTTTTCCATTTACCTCCCAAAAGATTACAGGCAAGCAGCAAATAACAACACAATAACACACTTAAGCAACCAAAATGCATAAATTTATACAGTAAGTAATTCATTGTAGCGTTTTTTTAATCCGTCATTTGAGAGCTTTCATTCTGTAAAATGATGTTTTGAGATCTCGTTTCACTATCCTACATAGTCGTAAGATTTATCAAATTTGGCTTGAGTGCCATAAAAATATGCGACTTTGCAAAAGTTTATGAAAATGTTTATAAAATGATAGTTTTTGTGCGATCAGAGTCGCTTTTACTTTAAGCAGCTGAGCAAAGTATCAATATTTTGTGACGCAAAACAAAGAAAAGCCTGATATAATTATATTATTATTTATTATTATGCCAATTAAGACTTTTCCACAGCGCTAAACATATATATATATATTTATATAATTATATTTTACAACCAGAAAACATCTGATTAGTGCAACATGTGCAACAGAGCTGCCAAATATCGCCGAACTTGTTATTCTGTTATACGAATACGTACATTTATGCAAAAAATTGAAAATTTTTTACGTTTTTTTTCAGTAATAACTTTGTTGGAGTTGACACACTGTAACCGACAACCTGTGGATATATTTATTTTTATAATTTTTATTACATTAACTCAGCGCTCATTTTCTAGCTTTTACTCAATCTTCTTCTCTTTCTCTACAACTTCCTTAGTAGCTCTCTACTAATTTACAAATTCTCCTTTAGCGAAAGCCATTATTTATTTCTGCTGTAATAATTCGTGTGCGTTTGTGATTTTAATATAGCCAGTGCTGCCATTGTGCGCCAACAATTATCACCATTGCAGTAGAATTTACGAAGACGTAAGTTTTGCATAACACCGCCCAATCCTTGAAAAGCCTACTTATATATTTTTCAACGTTTACATGTATTTTTATTACTCATCCGTCTTTATTTTACGATTTATTTTGCTTTCTACTACTTTTACTAGTCAATTTTTTGTCTCAAAATACGAGTATATTTCTTATATATTTGCCAGTAATTAAATAACACAAAAAATTGCGATTTTGGTAAGTAAAACCTTAGTAATTTTTAGCTTTCCAACCCCTTCCGTTCTCATTGAATTTCTCCTTTAATTGAATTCCAAACTTGAAAATACGATAAAACGGTAAAAACTTAATTAAAAGTAAAAAGGATGCTCGATTTGATGATTCCCTTCTCCTGGATGTAATTCTTAAATGGAAATCCAAATTTTTTTAAGCTCAACTGGCCTTTATACTACTTTTACTAGTTGATTTTTTGTCTCAAAATACGAGTATATTTCTTATATATTTGCCAGTAATTAAATAACACAAAAAATTGCGATTTTGGTAAGGTAGGTTAGATTTAGTGATTTTTGACTGCCCAACTCCTTCCTTTCTCATGGAATTACTCCTTTAATTGAATTCCAATCGTGAAAATTCGTTAAAATGGTAAAAACTTAACTAAAAGTAAAGAGGATGCTCGATTTGATGATTCCCTTCTCCTGGATGTAATTCTTAAATGGAAATCCAAATTTTTTTAAGCTGAACTGGCCTTTATACTACTTTTACTAGTTGATTTTTTGTCTCAAAATACGAGGATATTTGTTATATATTTGCCAGTTATTGAAAAACACAAAATATTGCGATTTGTATAAGGTAGCTACCTTAGTGATTTTTGACTGCCCAACTCCTTCCTTTCTCATGGAATTACTCCTTTAATTGAATTCCAATCGTGAAAATTCGTTAAAATGGTAAAAACTTAACTAAAAGTAAAGAGGATGCTCGATTTGATGATTCCCTTCTCCTGGATGTAATTCTTAAATGGAAATCCAAATTTTTTTAAGCTGAACTGGCCTTTATACTACTTTTACTAGTTGATTTTTTGTCTCAAAATACGAGGATATTTGTTATATATTTGCCAGTTATTGAAAAACACAAAATATTGCGATTTGTATAAGGTAGCTACCTTAGTGATTTTTGACTGCCCAACTCCTTCCTTTCTCATGGAATTACTCCTTTAATTGAATTCCAATCGTGAAAATTCGTTAAAATGGTAAAAACTTAACTAAAAGTAAAGAGGATGCTCGATTTGATGATTCCCTTCTCCTGGATGTAATTCTTAAATGGAAATCCAAATTTTTTTAAGCTGAACTGGCCTTTATACTACTTTTACTAGTTGATTTTTTGTCTGAAAATACGAGGATATTTCTTATATATTTGCCAGTTATTGAAAAACACAAAATATTGCGATTTGTATAAGGTAGCTACCTTAGTGATTTTTGACTGCCCAACTCCTTCCTTTCTCATGGAATTACTCCTTTAATTGAATTCCAATCGTGAAAATTCGTTAAAATGGTAAAAACTTAACTAAAAGTAAAGAGGATGCTCGATTTGATGATTCCCTTCTCCTGGATGTAATTCTTAAATGGAAATCCAAATTTTTTTAAGCTGAACTGGCCTTTATACTACTTTTACTAGTTGATTTTTTGTCTCAAAATACGAGTATATTTCTTATATATTTGCCAGTTATTGAAAAACACAAAATATTGTGATTTTTATAAGGTAGCTACCTATGTGATTTTTGACTGCCCAACTCCTTCCTTTCTCATGGAATTACTCCTTTAATTGAATTCCAATCGTGAAAATTCGTTAAAATGGTAAAAACTTAACTAAAAGTAAAGAGGATGCTCGATTTGATGATTCCCTTCTCCTGGATGTAATTCTTAAATGGAAATCCAAATTTTTTAAGCTGAACTGGCCTTTATACTACTTTTACTAGTTGATTTTTTGTCTCAAAATACGAGGATATTTCTTATATATTTGCCAGTTATTGAAAAACACAAAATATTGTGATTTTTATAAGGTAGCTACCTTAGTGATTTTTGACTGCCCAACTCCTTCCTTTCTCATGGAATTACTCCTTTAATTGAATTCCAATCGTGAAAATTCGTTAAAATGGTAAAAACTTAACTAAAAGTAAAGAGGATGCTCGATTTGATGATTCCCTTCTCCTGGATGTAATTCTTAAATGGAAATCCAAATTTTTTTAAGCTGAACTGGCCTTTATACTACTTTTACTAGTTGATTTTTTGTCTCAAAATACGAGGATATTTGTTATATATTTGCCAGTTATTGAAAAACACAAAATATTGCGATTTGTATAAGGTAGCTACCTTAGTGATTTTTGACTGCCCAACTCCTTCCTTTCTCATGGAATTACTCCTTTAATTGAATTCCAATCGTGAAAATTCGTTAAAATGGTAAAAACTTAACTAAAAGTAAAGAGGATGCTCGATTTGATGATTCCCTTCTGCTGGATGTAATTCTTAAATGGAAATCCAAATTTTTTTAAGCTCAACTGGCCTTTATACTACTTTTACTAGTTGATTTTTTGTCTCAAAATACGAGGATATTTCTTATATATTTGCCAGTTATTGAAAAACACAAAATATTGCGATTTGTATAAGGTAGCTACCTTAGTGATTTTTGACTGCCCAACTCCTTCCTTTCTCATGGAATTACTCCTTTAATTGAATTCCAATCGTGAAAATTCGTTAAAATGGTAAAAACTTAACTAAAAGTAAAGAGGATGCTCGATTTGATGATTCCCTTCTCCTGGATGTAATTCTTAAATGGAAATCCAAATTTTTTAAGCTGAACTGGCCTTTATACTACTTTTACTAGTTGATTTTTTGTCTCAAAATACGAGGATATTTCTTATATATTTGCCAGTTATTGAAAAACACAAAATATTGTGATTTTTATAAGGTAGCTACCTTAGTGATTTTTGACTGCCCAACTCCTTCCTTTCTCATGGAATTACTCCTTTAATTGAATTCCAATCGTGAAAATTCGTTAAAATGGTAAAAACTTAACTAAAAGTAAAGAGGATGCTCGATTTGATGATTCCCTTCTCCTGGATGTAATTCTTAAATGGAAATCCAAATTTTTTTAAGCTGAACTGGCCTTTATACTACTTTTACTAGTTGATTTTTTGTCTCAAAATACGAGGATATTTGTTATATATTTGCCAGTTATTGAAAAACACAAAATATTGCGATTTGTATAAGGTAGCTACCTTAGTGATTTTTGACTGCCCAACTCCTTCCTTTCTCATGGAATTACTCCTTTAATTGAATTCCAATCGTGAAAATTCGTTAAAATGGTAAAAACTTAACTAAAAGTAAAGAGGATGCTCGATTTGATGATTCCCTTCTGCTGGATGTAATTCTTAAATGGAAATCCAAATTTTTTTAAGCTCAACTGGCCTTTATACTACTTTTACTAGTTGATTTTTTGTCTCAAAATACGAGGATATTTCTTATATATTTGCCAGTTATTGAAAAACACAAAATATTGCGATTTGTATAAGGTAGCTACCTTAGTGATTTTTGACTGCCCAACTCCTTCCTTTCTCATGGAATTACTCCTTTAATTGAATTCCAATCGTGAAAATTCGTTAAAATGGTAAAAACTTAACTAAAAGTAAAGAGGATGCTCGATTTGATGATTCCCTTCTCCTGGATGTAATTCTTAAATGGAAATCCAAATTTTTTTAAGCTGAACTGGCCTTTATACTACTTTTACTAGTTGATTTTTTGTCTCAAAATACGAGGATATTTGTTATATATTTGCCAGTTATTGAAAAACACAAAATATTGCGATTTGTATAAGGTAGCTACCTTAGTGATTTTTGACTGCCCAACTCCTTCCTTTCTCATGGAATTACTCCTTTAATTGAATTCCAATCGTGAAAATTCGTTAAAATGG
This sequence comes from Ormia ochracea, assembly GCA_963402855.1. Lineage (NCBI taxonomy): Eukaryota > Metazoa > Arthropoda > Insecta > Diptera > Tachinidae > Ormia > Ormia ochracea. Next base: position 9,636,870 of record OY727109.1, on the reverse strand, counting down.
TAAAAACTTAACTAAAAGTAAAGAGGATGCTCGATTTGATGATTCCCTTCTGCTGGATGTAATTCTTAAATGGAAATCCAAATTTTTTTAAGCTCAACTGGCCTTTATACTACTTTTACTAGTTGATTTTTTGTCTCAAAATACGAGGATATTTCTTATATATTTGCCAGTTATTGAAAAACACAAAATATTGCGATTTGTATAAGGTAGCTACCTTAGTGATTTTTGACTGCCCAACTCCTTCCTTTCTCATGGAATTACTCCTTTAATTGAATTCCAATCGTGAAAATTCGTTAAAATGGTAAAAACTTAACTAAAAGTAAAGAGGATGCTCGATTTGATGATTCCCTTCTCCTGGATGTAATTCTTAAATGGAAATCCAAATTTTTTTAAGCTGAACTGGCCTTTATACTACTTTTACTAGTTGATTTTTTGTCTCAAAATACGAGGATATTTGTTATATATTTGCCAGTTATTGAAAAACACAAAATATTGCGATTTGTATAAGGTAGCTACCTTAGTGATTTTTGACTGCCCAACTCCTTCCTTTCTCATGGAATTACTCCTTTAATTGAATTCCAATCGTGAAAATTCGTTAAAATGGTAAAAACTTAACTAAAAGTAAAGAGGATGCTCGATTTGATGATTCCCTTCTGCTGGATGTAATTCTTAAATGGAAATCCAAATTTTTTTAAGCTCAACTGGCCTTTATACTACTTTTACTAGTTGATTTTTTGTCTCAAAATACGAGGATATTTCTTATATATTTGCCAGTTATTGAAAAACACAAAATATTGTGATTTTTATAAGGTAGCTACCTTAGTGATTTTTGACTGCCCAACTCCTTCCTTTCTCATGGAATTACTCCTTTAATTGAATTCCAATCGTGAAAATTCGTTAAAATGGTAAAAACTTAACTAAAAGTAAAGAGGATGCTCGATTTGATGATTCCCTTCTCCTGGATGTAATTCTTAAATGGAAATCCAAATTTTTTTAAGCTGAACTGGCCTTTATACTACTTTTACTAGTTGATTTTTTGTCTCAAAATACGAGGATATTTGTTATATATTTGCCAGTTATTGAAAAACACAAAATATTGCGATTTGTATAAGGTAGCTACCTTAGTGATTTTTGACTGCCCAACTCCTTCCTTTCTCATGGAATTACTCCTTTAATTGAATTCCAATCGTGAAAATTCGTTAAAATGGTAAAAACTTAACTAAAAGTAAAGAGGATGCTCGATTTGATGATTCCCTTCTGCTGGATGTAATTCTTAAATGGAAATCCAAATTTTTTTAAGCTCAACTGGCCTTTATACTACTTTTACTAGTTGATTTTTTGTCTCAAAATACGAGGATATTTCTTATATATTTGCCAGTTATTGAAAAACACAAAATATTGCGATTTGTATAAGGTAGCTACCTTAGTGATTTTTGACTGCCCAACTCCTTCCTTTCTCATGGAATTACTCCTTTAATTGAATTCCAATCGTGAAAATTCGTTAAAATGGTAAAAACTTAACTAAAAGTAAAGAGGATGCTCGATTTGATGATTCCCTTCTGCTGGATGTAATTCTTAAATGGAAATCCAAATTTTTTTAAGCTCAACTGGCCTTTATACTACTTTTACTAGTTGATTTTTTGTCTCAAAATACGAGGATATTTGTTATATATTTGCCAGTTATTGAAAAACACAAAATATTGCGATTTGTATAAGGTAGCTACCTTAGTGATTTTTGACTGCCCAACTCCTTCCTTTCTCATGGAATTACTCCTTTAATTGAATTCCAATCGTGAAAATTCGTTAAAATGGTAAAAACTTAACTAAAAGTAAAGAGGATGCTCGATTTGATGATTCCCTTCTCCTGGATGTAATTCTTAAATGGAAATCCAAATTTTTTTAAGCTGAACTGGCCTTTATACTACTTTTACTAGTTGATTTTTTGTCTCAAAATACGAGGATATTTGTTATATATTTGCCAGTTATTGAAAAACACAAAATATTGCGATTTGTATAAGGTAGCTACCTTAGTGATTTTTGACTGCCCAACTCCTTCCTTTCTCATGGAATTACTCCTTTAATTGAATTCCAATCGTGAAAATTCGTTAAAATGGTAAAAACTTAACTAAAAGTAAAGAGGATGCTCGATTTGATGATTCCCTTCTCCTGGATGTAATTCTTAAATGGAAATCCAAATTTTTTTAAGCTCAACTGGCCTTTATACTACTTTTACTAGTTGATTTTTTGTCTCAAAATACGAGGATATTTGTTATATATTTGCCAGTTATTGAAAAACACAAAATATTGCGATTTGTATAAGGTAGCTACCTTAGTGATTTTTGACTGCCCAACTCCTTCCTTTCTCATGGAATTACTCCTTTAATTGAATTCCAATCGTGAAAATTCGTTAAAATGGTAAAAACTTAACTAAAAGTAAAGAGGATGCTCGATTTGATGATTCCCTTCTGCTGGATGTAATTCTTAAATGGAAATCCAAATTTTTTTAAGCTCAACTGGCCTTTATACTACTTTTACTAGTTGATTTTTTGTCTCAAAATACGAGGATATTTCTTATATATTTGCCAGTTATTGAAAAACACAAAATATTGCGATTTGTATAAGGTAGCTACCTTAGTGATTTTTGACTGCCCAACTCCTTCCTTTCTCATGGAATTACTCCTTTAATTGAATTCCAATCGTGAAAATTCGTTAAAATGGTAAAAACTTAACTAAAAGTAAAGAGGATGCTCGATTTGATGATTCCCTTCTCCTGGATGTAATTCTTAAATGGAAATCCAAATTTTTTTAAGCTGAACTGGCCTTTATACTACTTTTACTAGTTGATTTTTTGTCTCAAAATACGAGGATATTTGTTATATATTTGCCAGTTATTGAAAAACACAAAATATTGCGATTTGTATAAGGTAGCTACCTTAGTGATTTTTGACTGCCCAACTCCTTCCTTTCTCATGGAATTACTCCTTTAATTGAATTCCAATCGTGAAAATTCGTTAAAATGGTAAAAACTTAACTAAAAGTAAAGAGGATGCTCGATTTGATGATTCCCTTCTGCTGGATGTAATTCTTAAATGGAAATCCAAATTTTTTTAAGCTCAACTGGCCTTTATACTACTTTTACTAGTTGATTTTTTGTCTCAAAATACGAGGATATTTCTTATATATTTGCCAGTTATTGAAAAACACAAAATATTGCGATTTGTATAAGGTAGCTACCTTAGTGATTTTTGACTGCCCAACTCCTTCCTTTCTCATGGAATTACTCCTTTAATTGAATTCCAATCGTGAAAATTCGTTAAAATGGTAAAAACTTAACTAAAAGTAAAGAGGATGCTCGATTTGATGATTCCCTTCTCCTGGATGTAATTCTTAAATGGAAATCCAAATTTTTTAAGCTGAACTGGCCTTTATACTACTTTTACTAGTTGATTTTTTGTCTCAAAATACGAGGATATTTCTTATATATTTGCCAGTTATTGAAAAACACAAAATATTGTGATTTTTATAAGGTAGCTACCTTAGTGATTTTTGACTGCCCAACTCCTTCCTTTCTCATGGAATTACTCCTTTAATTGAATTCCAATCGTGAAAATTCGTTAAAATGGTAAAAACTTAACTAAAAGTAAAGAGGATGCTCGATTTGATGATTCCCTTCTCCTGGATGTAATTCTTAAATGGAAATCCAAATTTTTTTAAGCTGAACTGGCCTTTATACTACTTTTACTAGTTGATTTTTTGTCTCAAAATACGAGGATATTTGTTATATATTTGCCAGTTATTGAAAAACACAAAATATTGCGATTTGTATAAGGTAGCTACCTTAGTGATTTTTGACTGCCCAACTCCTTCCTTTCTCATGGAATTACTCCTTTAATTGAATTCCAATCGTGAAAATTCGTTAAAATGGTAAAAACTTAACTAAAAGTAAAGAGGATGCTCGATTTGATGATTCCCTTCTGCTGGATGTAATTCTTAAATGGAAATCCAAATTTTTTTAAGCTCAACTGGCCTTTATACTACTTTTACTAGTTGATTTTTTGTCTCAAAATACGAGGATATTTCTTATATATTTGCCAGTTATTGAAAAACACAAAATATTGCGATTTGTATAAGGTAGCTACCTTAGTGATTTTTGACTGCCCAACTCCTTCCTTTCTCATGGAATTACTCCTTTAATTGAATTCCAATCGTGAAAATTCGTTAAAATGGTAAAAACTTAACTAAAAGTAAAGAGGATGCTCGATTTGATGATTCCCTTCTGCTGGATGTAATTCTTAAATGGAAATCCAAATTTTTTTAAGCTCAACTGGCCTTTATACTACTTTTACTAGTTGATTTTTTGTCTCAAAATACGAGGATATTTGTTATATATTTGCCAGTTATTGAAAAACACAAAATATTGCGATTTGTATAAGGTAGCTACCTTAGTGATTTTTGACTGCCCAACTCCTTCCTTTCTCATGGAATTACTCCTTTAATTGAATTCCAATCGTGAAAATTCGTTAAAATGGTAAAAACTTAACTAAAAGTAAAGAGGATGCTCGATTTGATGATTCCCTTCTCCTGGATGTAATTCTTAAATGGAAATCCAAATTTTTTTAAGCTGAACTGGCCTTTATACTACTTTTACTAGTTGATTTTTTGTCTCAAAATACGAGGATATTTGTTATATATTTGCCAGTTATTGAAAAACACAAAATATTGCGATTTGTATAAGGTAGCTACCTTAGTGATTTTTGACTGCCCAACTCCTTCCTTTCTCATGGAATTACTCCTTTAATTGAATTCCAATCGTGAAAATTCGTTAAAATGGTAAAAACTTAACTAAAAGTAAAGAGGATGCTCGATTTGATGATTCCCTTCTCCTGGATGTAATTCTTAAATGGAAATCCAAATTTTTTTAAGCTCAACTGGCCTTTATACTACTTTTACTAGTTGATTTTTTGTCTCAAAATACGAGGATATTTCTTATATATTTGCCAGTTATTGAAAAACACAAAATATTGCGATTTGTATAAGGTAGCTACCTTAGTGATTTTTGACTGCCCAACTCCTTCCTTTCTCATGGAATTACTCCTTTAATTGAATTCCAATCGTGAAAATTCGTTAAAATGGTAAAAACTTAACTAAAAGTAAAGAGGATGCTCGATTTGATGATTCCCTTCTCCTGGATGTAATTCTTAAATGGAAATCCAAATTTTTTTAAGCTGAACTGGCCTTTATACTACTTTTACTAGTTGATTTTTTGTCTCAAAATACGAGGATATTTGTTATATATTTGCCAGTTATTGAAAAACACAAAATATTGCGATTTGTATAAGGTAGCTACCTTAGTGATTTTTGACTGCCCAACTCCTTCCTTTCTCATGGAATTACTCCTTTAATTGAATTCCAATCGTGAAAATTCGTTAAAATGGTAAAAACTTAACTAAAAGTAAAGAGGATGCTCGATTTGATGATTCCCTTCTCCTGGATGTAATTCTTAAATGGAAATCCAAATTTTTTTAAGCTGAACTGGCCTTTATACTACTTTTACTAGTTGATTTTTTGTCTGAAAATACGAGGATATTTCTTATATATTTGCCAGTTATTGAAAAACACAAAATATTGCGATTTGTATAAGGTAGCTACCTTAGTGATTTTTGACTGCCCAACTCCTTCCTTTCTCATGGAATTACTCCTTTAATTGAATTCCAATCGTGAAAATTCGTTAAAATGGTAAAAACTTAAGTAAAAGTAAAGAGGATGCTCGATTTGATGATTCCCTTCTCCTGGATGTAATTCTTAAATGGAAATCCAAATTTTTTTAAGCTGAACTGGCCTTTATACTACTTTTACTAGTTGATTTTTTGTCTCAAAATACGAGTATATTTCTTATATATTTGCCAGTTATTGAAAAACACAAAATATTGTGATTTTTATAAGGTAGCTACCTATGTGATTTTTGACTGCCCAACTCCTTCCTTTCTCATGGAATTACTCCTTTAATTGAATTCCAATCGTGAAAATTCGTTAAAATGGTAAAAACTTAACTAAAAGTAAAGAGGATGCTCGATTTGATGATTCCCTTCTCCTGGATGTAATTCTTAAATGGAAATCCAAATTTTTTAAGCTGAACTGGCCTTTATACTACTTTTACTAGTTGATTTTTTGTCTCAAAATACGAGGATATTTCTTATATATTTGCCAGTTATTGAAAAACACAAAATATTGTGATTTTTATAAGGTAGCTACCTTAGTGATTTTTGACTGCCCAACTCCTTCCTTTCTCATGGAATTACTCCTTTAATTGAATTCCAATCGTGAAAATTCGTTAAAATGGTAAAAACTTAACTAAAAGTAAAGAGGATGCTCGATTTGATGATTCCCTTCTCCTGGATGTAATTCTTAAATGGAAATCCAAATTTTTTTAAGCTGAACTGGCCTTTATACTACTTTTACTAGTTGATTTTTTGTCTCAAAATACGAGGATATTTGTTATATATTTGCCAGTTATTGAAAAACACAAAATATTGCGATTTGTATAAGGTAGCTACCTTAGTGATTTTTGACTGCCCAACTCCTTCCTTTCTCATGGAATTACTCCTTTAATTGAATTCCAATCGTGAAAATTCGTTAAAATGGTAAAAACTTAACTAAAAGTAAAGAGGATGCTCGATTTGATGATTCCCTTCTCCTGGATGTAATTCTTAAATGGAAATCCAAATTTTTTTAAGCTGAACTGGCCTTTATACTACTTTTACTAGTTGATTTTTTGTCTGAAAATACGAGGATATTTCTTATATATTTGCCAGTTATTGAAAAACACAAAATATTGCGATTTGTATAAGGTAGCTACCTTAGTGATTTTTGACTGCCCAACTCCTTCCTTTCTCATGGAATTACTCCTTTAATTGAATTCCAATCGTGAAAATTCGTTAAAATGGTAAAAACTTAACTAAAAGTAAAGAGGATGCTCGATTTGATGATTCCCTTCTCCTGGATGTAATTCTTAAATGGAAATCCAAATTTTTTTAAGCTGAACTGGCCTTTATACTACTTTTACTAGTTGATTTTTTGTCTCAAAATACGAGTATATTTCTTATATATTTGCCAGTTATTGAAAAACACAAAATATTGTGATTTTTATAAGGTAGCTACCTATGTGATTTTTGACTGCCCAACTCCTTCCTTTCTCATGGAATTACTCCTTTAATTGAATTCCAATCGTGAAAATTCGTTAAAATGGTAAAAACTTAACTAAAAGTAAAGAGGATGCTCGATTTGATGATTCCCTTCTCCTGGATGTAATTCTTAAATGGAAATCCAAATTTTTTTAAGCTGAACTGGCCTTTATACTACTTTTACTAGTTGATTTTTTGTCTCAAAATACGAGGATATTTGTTATATATTTGCCAGTTATTGAAAAACACAAAATATTGCGATTTGTATAAGGTAGCTACCTTAGTGATTTTTGACTGCCCAACTCCTTCCTTTCTCATGGAATTACTCCTTTAATTGAATTCCAATCGTGAAAATTCGTTAAAATGGTAAAAACTTAACTAAAAGTAAAGAGGATGCTCGATTTGATGATTCCCTTCTCCTGGATGTAATTCTTAAATGGAAATCCAAATTTTTTTAAGCTGAACTGGCCTTTATACTACTTTTACTAGTTGATTTTTTGTCTCAAAATACGAGGATATTTGTTATATATTTGCCAGTTATTGAAAAACACAAAATATTGCGATTTGTATAAGGTAGCTACCTTAGTGATTTTTGACTGCCCAACTCCTTCCTTTCTCATGGAATTACTCCTTTAATTGAATTCCAATCGTGAAAATTCGTTAAAATGGTAAAAACTTAACTAAAAGTAAAGAGGATGCTCGATTTGATGATTCCCTTCTCCTGGATGTAATTCTTAAATGGAAATCCAAATTTTTTTAAGCTGAACTGGCCTTTATACTACTTTTACTAGTTGATTTTTTGTCTCAAAATACGAGGATATTTGTTATATATTTGCCAGTTATTGAAAAACACAAAATATTGCGATTTGTATAAGGTAGCTACCTTAGTGATTTTTGACTGCCCAACTCCTTCCTTTCTCATGGAATTACTCCTTTAATTGAATTCCAATCGTGAAAATTCGTTAAAATGGTAAAAACTTAACTAAAAGTAAAGAGGATGCTCGATTTGATGATTCCCTTCTGCTGGATGTAATTCTTAAATGGAAATCCAAATTTTTTTAAGCTCAACTGGCCTTTATACTACTTTTACTAGTTGATTTTTTGTCTCAAAATACGAGGATATTTCTTATATATTTGCCAGTTATTGAAAAACACAAAATATTGCGATTTGTATAAGGTAACCACCTTAGTGATTTTTGACTGCCCAACTCCTTCCTTTCTCATGGAATTACTCCTTTAATTGAATTCCAATCGTGAAAATTCGTTAAAATGGTAAAAACTTAACTAAAAGTAAAGAGGATGCTCGATTTGATGATTCCCTTCTCCTGGATGTAATTCTTAAATGGAAATCCAAATTTTTTTAAGCTCAACTGGCCTTTATACTACTTTTACTAGTTGATTTTTTGTCTCAAAATACGAGGATATTTCTTATATATTTGCCAGTTATTGAAAAACACAAAATATTGCGATTTTTATAAGGTAGCTACCTTAGTGATTTTTGACTGCCCAACTCCTTCCTTTCTCATGGAATTACTCCTTTAATTGAATTCCAATCGTGAAAATTCGTTAAAATGGTAAAAACTTAACTAAAAGTAAAGAGGATGCTCGATTTGATGATTCCCTTCTCCTGGATGTAATTCTTAAATGGAAATCCAAATTTTTTTAAGCTCAACTGGCCTTTATACTACTTTTACTAGTTGATTTTTTGTCTCAAAATACGAGGATATTTCTTATATATTTGCCAGTTATTGAAAAACACAAAATATTGCGATTTGTATAAGGTAACCACCTTAGTGATTTTTGACTGCCCAACTCCTTCCTTTCTCATGGAATTACTCCTTTAATTGAATTCCAATCGTGAAAATTCGTTAAAATGGTAAAAACTTAACTAAAAGTAAAGAGGATGCTCGATTTGATGATTCCCTTCTCCTGGATGTAATTCTTAAATGGAAATCCAAATTTTTTTAAGCTCAACTGGCCTTTATACTACTTTTACTAGTTGATTTTTTGTCTCAAAATACGAGGATATTTCTTATTTATTTGCCAGTTATTGAAAAACACAGAATATTGCGATTTGTATAAGGTAACCACCTTAGTGATTTTTGACTGCCCAACTCCTTCCTTTCTCATGGAATTACTCCTTTAATTGAATTCCAATCGTGAAAATTCGTTAAAATGGTAAAAACTTAACTAAAAGTAAAGAGGATGCTCGATTTGATGATTCCCTTCTCCTGGATGTAATTCTTAAATGGAAATCCAAATTTTTTTAAGCTCAACTGGCCTTTATACTACTTTTACTAGTTGATTTTTTGTCTCAAAATACGAGGATATTTCTTATATATTTGCCAGTTATTGAAAAACACAAAATATTGCGATTTTTATAAGGTAGCTACCTTAGTGATTTTTGACTGCCCAACTCCTTCCTTTCTCATGGAATTGCTCCTTTAATTGAATTCCAATCGTGAAAATTCGTTAAAATGGTAAAAACTTAACTAAAAGTAAAGAGGATGCTCGATTTGATGATTCCCTTCTCCTGGATGTAATTCTTAAATGGAAATCCAAATTTTTTTAAGCTCAACTGGCCTTTATACTACTTTTACTAGTTGATTTTTTGTCTCAAAATACGAGGATATTTCTTATTTATTTGCCAGTTATTGAAAAACACAGAATATTGCGATTTGTATAAGGTAACCACCTTAGTGATTTTTGACTGCCCAACTCCTTCCTTTCTCATGGAATTACTCCTTTAATTGAATTCCAATCGTGAAAATTCGTTAAAATGGTAAAAACTTAACTAAAAGTAAAGAGGATGCTCGATTTGATGATTCCCTTCTCCTGGATGTAATTCTTAAATGGAAATCCAAATTTTTTTAAGCTCAACTGGCCTTTATACTACTTTTACTAGTTGATTTTTTGTCTCAAAATACGAGGATATTTCTTATATATTTGCCAGTTATTGAAAAACACAAAATATTGCGATTTTTATAAGGTAGCTACCTTAGTGATTTTTGACTGCCCAACTCCTTCCTTTCTCATGGAATTGCTCCTTTAATTGAATTCCAATCGTGAAAATTCGTTAAAATGGTAAAAACTTAACTAAAAGTAAAGAGGATGCTCGATTTGATGATTCCCTTCTCCTGGATGTAATTCTTAAATGGAAATCCAAATTTTTTTAAGCTCAACTGGCCTTTATACTACTTTTACTAGTTGATTTTTTGTCTCAAAATACGAGGATATTTCTTATATATTTGCCAGTTATTGAAAAACACAAAATATTGCGATTTTTATAAGGTAGCTACCTTAGTGATTTTTGACTGCCCAACTCCTTCCTTTCTCATGGAATTGCTCCTTTAATTGAATTCCAATCGTGAAAATTCGTTAAAATGGTAAAAACTTAACTAAAAGTAAAGAGGATGCTCGATTTGATGATTCCCTTCTCCTGGATGTAATTCTTAAATGGAAATCCAAATTTTTTTAAGCTCAACTGGCCTTTATACTACTTTTACTAGTTGATTTTTTGTCTCAAAATACGAGGATATTTCTTATTTATTTGCCAGTTATTGAAAAACACAGAATATTGCGATTTGTATAAGGTAACCACCTTAGTGATTTTTGACTGCCCAACTCCTTCCTTTCTCATGGAATTACTCCTTTAATTGAATTCCAATCGTGAAAATTCGTTAAAATGGTAAAAACTTAACTAAAAGTAAAGAGGATGCTCGATTTGATGATTCCCTTCTCCTGGATGTAATTCTTAAATGGAAATCCAAATTTTTTTAAGCTCAACTGGCCTTTATACTACTTTTACTAGTTGATTTTTTGTCTCAAAATACGAGGATATTTCTTATATATTTGCCAGTTATTGAAAAACACAAAATATTGCGATTTTTATAAGGTAGCTACCTTAGTGATTTTTGACTGCCCAACTCCTTCCTTTCTCATGGAATTGCTCCTTTAATTGAATTCCAATCGTGAAAATTCGTTAAAATGGTAAAAACTTAACTAAAAGTAAAGAGGATGCTCGATTTGATGATTCCCTTCTCCTGGATGTAATTCTTAAATGGAAATCCAAATTTTTTTAAGCTCAACTGGCCTTTATACTACTTTTACTAGTTGATTTTTTGTCTCAAAATACGAGGATATTTCTTATTTATTTGCCAGTTATTGAAAAACACAGAATATTGCGATTTGTATAAGGTAACCACCTTAGTGATTTTTGACTGCCCAACTCCTTCCTTTCTCATGGAATTACTCCTTTAATTGAATTCCAATCGTGAAAATTCGTTAAAATGGTAAAAACTTAACTAAAAGTAAAGAGGATGCTCGATTTGATGATTCCCTTCTCCTGGATGTAATTCTTAAATGGAAATCCAAATTTTTTTAAGCTCAACTGGCCTTTATACTACTTTTACTAGTTGATTTTTTGTCTCAAAATACGAGGATATTTCTTATATATTTGCCAGTTATTGAAAAACACAAAATATTGCGATTTTTATAAGGTAGCTACCTTAGTGATTTTTGACTGCCCAACTCCTTCCTTTCTCATGGAATTGCTCCTTTAATTGAATTCCAATCGTGAAAATTCGTTAAAATGGTAAAAACTTAACTAAAAGTAAAGAGGATGCTCGATTTGATGATTCCCTTCTCCTGGATGTAATTCTTAAATGGAAATCCAAATTTTTTTAAGCTCAACTGGCCTTTATACTACTTTTACTAGTTGATTTTTTGTCTCAAAATACGAGGATATTTCTTATATATTTGCCAGTTATTGAAAAACACAAAATATTGCGATTTTTATAAGGTAGCTACCTTAGTGATTTTTGACTGCCCAACTCCTTCCTTTCTCATGGAATTGCTCCTTTAATTGAATTCCAATCGTGAAAATTCGTTAAAATGGTAAAAACTTAACTAAAAGTAAAGAGGATGCTCGATTTGATGATTCCCTTCTCCTGGATGTAATTCTTAAATGGAAATCCAAATTTTTTTAAGCTCAACTGGCCTTTATACTACTTTTACTAGTTGATTTTTTGTCTCAAAATACGAGGATATTTCTTATTTATTTGCCAGTTATTGAAAAACACAGAATATTGCGATTTGTATAAGGTAACCACCTTAGTGATTTTTGACTGCCCAACTCCTTCCTTTCTCATGGAATTACTCCTTTAATTGAATTCCAATCGTGAAAATTCGTTAAAATGGTAAAAACTTAACTAAAAGTAAAGAGGATGCTCGATTTGATGATTCCCTTCTCCTGGATGTAATTCTTAAATGGAAATCCAAATTTTTTTAAGCTCAACTGGCCTTTATACTACTTTTACTAGTTGATTTTTTGTCTCAAAATACGAGGATATTTCTTATATATTTGCCAGTTATTGAAAAACACAAAATATTGCGATTTTTATAAGGTAGCTACCTTAGTGATTTTTGACTGCCCAACTCCTTCCTTTCTCATGGAATTGCTCCTTTAATTGAATTCCAATCGTGAAAATTCGTTAAAATGGTAAAAACTTAATTAAAAGTAAAGAGGATGCTCGATTTGATGATTCCCTTCTCCTGGATGTAATTCTTAAATGGAAATCCAAATTTTTTTAAGCTGAACTGGCCTTTATACTACTTTTACTAGTTGATTTTTTGTCTCAAAATACGAGGATATTTCTTATATATTTGCCAGTTATTGAAAAACACAAAATATTGCGATTTTTATAAGGTAGCTACCTTAGTGATTTTTGACTGCCCAACTCCTTCCTTTCTCATGGAATTACTCCTTTAATTGAATTCCAATCGTGAAAATTCGTTAAAATGGTAAAAACTTAACTAAAAGTAAAGAGGATGCTCGATTTGATGATTCCCTTCTCCTGGATGTAATTCTTAAATGGAAATCCAAATTTTTTTAAGCTGAACTGGCCTTTATACTACTTTTACTAGTTGATTTTTTGTCTCAAAATACGAGGATATTTCTTATATATTTGCCAGTTATTGAAAAACACAAAATATTGCGATTTGTATAAGGTAGCTACCTTAGTGATTTTTGACTGCCCAACTCCTTCCTTTCTCATGGAATTACTCCTTTAATTGAATTCCAATCGTGAAAATTCGTTAAAATGGTAAAAACTTAACTGAAAGTAAAGAGGATGCTCGATTTGATGATTCCCTTCTCCTGGATGTAATTCTTAAATGGAAATCCAAATTTTTTTAAGCTGAACTGGCCTTTATACTACTTTTACTAGTTGATTTTTTGTCTCAAAATACGAGGATATTTCTTATATATTTGCCAGTTATTGAAAAACACAAAATATTGCGATTTTTATAAGGTAGCTACCTTAGTGATTTTTGACTGCCCAACTCCTTCCTTTCTCATGGAATTACTCCTTTAATTGAATTCCAATCGTGAAAATTCGTTAAAATGGTAAAAACTTAACTAAAAGTAAAGAGGATGCTCGATTTGATGATTCCCTTCTCCTGGATGTAATTCTTAAATGGAAATCCAAATTTTTTTAAGCTGAACTGGCCTTTATACTACTTTTACTAGTTGATTTTTTGTCTCAAAATACGAGGATATTTCTTATATATTTGCCAGTTATTGAAAAACACAAAATATTGCGATTTTTATAAGGTAGCTACCTTAGTGATTTTTGACTGCCCAACTCCTTCCTTTCTCATGGAATTACTCCTTTAATTGAATTCCAATCGTGAAAATTCGTTAAAATGGTAAAAACTTAACTAAAAGTAAAGAGGATGCTCGATTTGATGATTCCCTTCTCCTGGATGTAATTCTTAAATGGAAATCCAAATTTTTTTAAGCTGAACTGGCCTTTATACTACTTTTACTAGTTGATTTTTTGTCTCAAAATACGAGGATATTTCTTATATATTTGCCAGTTATTGAAAAACACAAAATATTGCGATTTTTATAAGGTAGCTACCTTAGTGATTTTTGACTGCCCAACTCCTTCCTTTCTCATGGAATTACTCCTTTAATTGAATTCCAATCGTGAAAATTCGTTAAAATGGTAAAAACTTAACTAAAAGTAAAGAGGATGCTCGATTTGATGATTCCCTTCTCCTGGATGTAATTCTTAAATGGAAATCCAAATTTTTTTAAGCTGAACTGGCCTTTATACTACTTTTACTAGTTGATTTTTTGTCTCAAAATACGAGGATATTTCTTATATATTTGCCAGTTATTGAAAAACACAAAATATTGCGATTTTTATAAGGTAGCTACCTTAGTGATTTTTGACTGCCCAACTCCTTCCTTTCTCATGGAATTACTCCTTTAATTGAATTCCAATCGTGAAAATTCGTTAAAATGGTAAAAACTTAACTAAAAGTAAAGAGGATGCTCGATTTGATGATTCCCTTCTCCTGGATGTAATTCTTAAATGGAAATCCAAATTTTTTTAAGCTGAACTGGCCTTTATACTACTTTTACTAGTTGATTTTTTGTCTCAAAATACGAGGATATTTCTTATATATTTGCCAGTTATTGAAAAACACAAAATATTGCGATTTTTATAAGGTAGCTACCTTAGTGATTTTTGACTGCCCAACTCCTTCCTTTCTCATGGAATTACTCCTTTAATTGAATTCCAATCGTGAAAATTCGTTAAAATGGTAAAAACTTAACTAAAAGTAAAGAGGATGCTCGATTTGATGATTCCCTTCTCCTGGATGTAATTCTTAAATGGAAATCCAAATTTTTTTAAGCTGAACTGGCCTTTATACTACTTTTACTAGTTGATTTTTTGTCTCAAAATACGAGGATATTTCTTATATATTTGCCAGTTATTGAAAAACACAAAATATTGCGATTTTTATAAGGTAGCTACCTTAGTGATTTTTGACTGCCCAACTCCTTCCTTTCTCATGGAATTACTCCTTTAATTGAATTCCAATCGTGAAAATTCGTTAAAATGGTAAAAACTTAATTAAAAGTAAAGAGGATGCTCGATTTGATGATTCCCTTCTCCTGGATGTAATTCTTAAATGGAAATCCAAATTTTTTTAAGCTGAACTGGCCTTTATACTACTTTTACTAGTTGATTTTTTGTCTCAAAATACGAGGATATTTCTTATATATTTGCCAGTTATTGAAAAACACAAAATATTGCGATTTTTATAAGGTAGCTACCTTAGTGATTTTTGACTGCCCAACTCCTTCCTTTCTCATGGAATTACTCCTTTAATTGAATTCCAATCGTGAAAATTCGTTAAAATGGTAAAAACTTAACTAAAAGTAAAGAGGATGCTCGATTTGATGATTCCCTTCTCCTGGATGTAATTCTTAAATGGAAATCCAAATTTTTTTAAGCTGAACTGGCCTTTATACTATTTTTACTAGTTGATTTTTTGTCTGAAAATACGAGGATATTTCTTATATATTTGCCAGTTATTGAAAAACACAAAATATTGCGATTTTTATAAGGTAGCTACCTTAGTGATTTTTGACTGCCCAACTCCTTCCTTTCTCATGGAATTACTCCTTTAATTGAATTCCAATCGTGAAAATTCGTTAAAATGGTAAAAACTTAACTAAAAGTAAAGAGGATGCTCGATTTGATGATTCCCTTCTCCTGGATGTAATTCTTAAATGGAAATCCAAATTTTTTTAAGCTGAACTGGCCTTTATACTACTTTTACTAGTTGATTTTTTGTCTCAAAATACGAGGATATTTCTTATATATTTGCCAGTTATTGAAAAACACAAAATATTGCGATTTTTATAAGGTAGCTACCTTAGTGATTTTTGACTGCCCAACTCCTTCCTTTCTCATGGAATTACTCCTTTAATTGAATTCCAATCGTGAAAATTCGTTAAAATGGTAAAAACTTAACTAAAAGTAAAGAGGATGCTCGATTTGATGATTCCCTTCTCCTGGATGTAATTCTTAAATGGAAATCCAAATTTTTTTAAGCTGAACTGGCCTTTATACTACTTTTACTAGTTGATTTTTTGTCTCAAAATACGAGGATATTTCTTATATATTTGCCAGTTATTGAAAAACACAAAATATTGCGATTTTTATAAGGTAGCTACCTTAGTGATTTTTGACTGCCCAACTCCTTCCTTTCTCATGGAATTACTCCTTTAATTGAATTCCAATCGTGAAAATTCGTTAAAATGGTAAAAACTTAACTAAAAGTAAAGAGGATGCTCGATTTGATGATTCCCTTCTCCTGGATGTAATTCTTAAATGGAAATCCAAATTTTTTTAAGCTGAACTGGCCTTTATACTACTTTTACTAGTTGATTTTTTGTCTCAAAATACGAGGATATTTCTTATATATTTGCCAGTTATTGAAAAACACAAAATATTGCGATTTTTATAAGGTAGCTACCTTAGTGATTTTTGACTGCCCAACTCCTTCCTTTCTCATGGAATTACTCCTTTAATTGAATTCCAATCGTGAAAATTCGTTAAAATGGTAAAAACTTAACTAAAAGTAAAGAGGATGCTCGATTTGATGATTCCCTTCTCCTGGATGTAATTCTTAAATGGAAATCCAAATTTTTTTAAGCTGAACTGGCCTTTATACTATTTTTACTAGTTGATTTTTTGTCTGAAAATACGAGGATATTTCTTATATATTTGCCAGTTATTGAAAAACACAAAATATTGCGATTTTTATAAGGTAGCTACCTTAGTGATTTTTGACTGCCCAACTCCTTCCTTTCTCATGGAATTACTCCTTTAATTGAATTCCAATCGTGAAAATTCGTTAAAATGGTAAAAACTTAACTAAAAGTAAAGAGGATGCTCGATTTGATGATTCCCTTCTCCTGGATGTAATTCTTAAATGGAAATCCAAATTTTTTTAAGCTGAACTGGCCTTTATACTACTTTTACTAGTTGATTTTTTGTCTCAAAATACGAGGATATTTCTTATATATTTGCCAGTTATTGAAAAACACAAAATATTGCGATTTTTATAAGGTAGCTACCTTAGTGATTTTTGACTGCCCAACTCCTTCCTTTCTCATGGAATTACTCCTTTAATTGAATTCCAATCGTGAAAATTCGTTAAAATGGTAAAAACTTAATTAAAAGTAAAGAGGATGCTCGATTTGATGATTCCCTTCTCCTGGATGTAATTCTTAAATGGAAATCCAAATTTTTTTAAGCTGAACTGGCCTTTATACTACTTTTACTAGTTGATTTTTTGTCTCAAAATACGAGGATATTTCTTATATATTTGCCAGTTATTGAAAAACACAAAATATTGCGATTTTTATAAGGTAGCTACCTTAGTGATTTTTGACTGCCCAACTCCTTCCTTTCTCATGGAATTACTCCTTTAATTGAATTCCAATCGTGAAAATTCGTTAAAATGGTAAAAACTTAACTAAAAGTAAAGAGGATGCTCGATTTGATGATTCCCTTCTCCTGGATGTAATTCTTAAATGGAAATCCAAATTTTTTTAAGCTGAACTGGCCTTTATACTATTTTTACTAGTTGATTTTTTGTCTGAAAATACGAGGATATTTCTTATATATTTGCCAGTTATTGAAAAACACAAAATATTGCGATTTTTATAAGGTAGCTACCTTAGTGATTTTTGACTGCCCAACTCCTTCCTTTCTCATGGAATTACTCCTTTAATTGAATTCCAATCGTGAAAATTCGTTAAAATGGTAAAAACTTAACTAAAAGTAAAGAGGATGCTCGATTTGATGATTCCCTTCTCCTGGATGTAATTCTTAAATGGAAATCCAAATTTTTTTAAGCTCAACTGGCCTTTATACTACTTTTACTAGTTGATTTTTTGTCTCAAAATACGAGGATATTTCTTATATATTTGCCAGTTATTGAAAAACACAAAATATTGCGATTTTTATAAGGTAGCTACCTTAGTGATTTTTGACTGCCCAACTCCTTCCTTTCTCATGGAATTACTCCTTTAATTGAATTCCAATCGTGAAAATTCGTTAAAATGGTAAAAACTTAACTAAAAGTAAAGAGGATGCTCGATTTGATGATTCCCTTCTCCTGGATGTAATTCTTAAATGGAAATCCAAATTTTTTTAAGCTCAACTGGCCTTTATACTACTTTTACTAGTTGATTTTTTGTCTCAAAATACGAGGATATTTCTTATATATTTGCCAGTTATTGAAAAACACAAAATATTGCGATTTGTATAAGGTAGCTACCTTAGTGATTTTTGACTGCCCAACTCCTTCCTTTCTCATGGAATTACTCCTTTAATTGAATTCCAATCGTGAAAATTCGTTAAAATGGTAAAAACTTAACTAAAAGTAAAGAGGATGCTCGATTTGATGATTCCCTTCTCCTGGATGTAATTCTTAAATGGAAATCCAAATTTTTTTAAGCTGAACTGGCCTTTATACTATTTTTACTAGTTGATTTTTTGTCTGAAAATACGAGGATATTTCTTATATATTTGCCAGTTATTGAAAAACACAAAATATTGCGATTTTTATAAGGTAGCTACCTTAGTGATTTTTGACTGCCCAACTCCTTCCTTTCTCATGGAATTACTCCTTTAATTGAATTCCAATCGTGAAAATTCGTTAAAATGGTAAAAACTTAACTAAAAGTAAAGAGGATGCTCGATTTGATGATTCCCTTCTCCTGGATGTAATTCTTAAATGGAAATCCAAATTTTTTTAAGCTCAACTGGCCTTTATACTACTTTTACTAGTTGATTTTTTGTCTCAAAATACGAGGATATTTCTTATATATTTGCCAGTTATTGAAAAACACAAAATATTGCGATTTTTATAAGGTACCTTAGTGATTTTTGACTGCCCAACTCCTTCCTTTCTCATGGAATTACTCCTTTAATTGAATTCCAATCGTGAAAATTCGTTAAAATGGTAAAAACTTAACTAAAAGTAAAGAGGATGCTCGATTTGATGATTCCCTTCTCCTGGATGTAATTCTTAAATGGAAATCCAAATTTTTTTAAGCTGAACTGGCCTTTATACTACTTTTACTAGTTGATTTTTTGTCTCAAAATACGAGGATATTTCTTATATATTTGCCAGTTATTGAAAAACACAAAATATTGCGATTTTTATAAGGTACCTTAGTGATTTTTGACTGCCCAACTCCTTCCTTTCTCATGGAATTACTCCTTTAATTGAATTCCAATCGTGAAAATTCGTTAAAATGGTAAAAACTTAACTAAAAGTAAAGAGGATGCTCGATTTGATGATTCCCTTCTCCTGGATGTAATTCTTAAATGGAAATCCAAATTTTTTTAAGCTGAACTGGCCTTTATACTACTTTTACTAGTTGATTTTTTGTCTCAAAATACGAGGATATTTCTTATATATTTGCCAGTTATTGAAAAACACAAAATATTGCGATTTTTATAAGGTAGCTACGTTAGTGATTTTTGACTGCCCAACTCCTTCCTTTCTCATGGAATTACTCCTTTAATTGAATTCCAATCGTGAAAATTCGTTAAAATGGTAAAAACTTAACTAAAAGTAAAGAGGATGCTCGATTTGATGATTCCCTTCTCCTGGATGTAATTCTTAAATGGAAATCCAAATTTTTTTAAGCTGAACTGGCCTTTATACTACTTTTACTAGTTGATTTTTTGTCTCAAAATACGAGGATATTTCTTATATATTTGCCAGTTATTGAAAAACACAAAATATTGCGATTTTTATAAGGTACCTTAGTGATTTTTGACTGCCCAACTCCTTCCTTTCTCATGGAATTACTCCTTTAATTGAATTCCAATCGTGAAAATTCGTTAAAATGGTAAAAACTTAACTAAAAGTAAAGAGGATGCTCGATTTGATGATTCCCTTCTCCTGGATGTAATTCTTAAATGGAAATCCAAATTTTTTTAAGCTGAACTGGCCTTTATACTACTTTTACTAGTTGATTTTTTGTCTCAAAATACGAGGATATTTCTTATATATTTGCCAGTTATTGAAAAACACAAAATATTGCGATTTTTATAAGGTAGCTACCTTAGTGATTTTTGACTGCCCAACTCCTTCCTTTCTCATGGAATTACTCCTTTAATTGAATTCCAATCGTGAAAATTCGTTAAAATGGTAAAAACTTAACTAAAAGTAAAGAGGATGCTCGATTTGATGATTCCCTTCTCCTGGATGTAATTCTTAAATGGAAATCCAAATTTTTTTAAGCTGAACTGGCCTTTATACTACTTTTACTAGTTGATTTTTTGTCTCAAAATACGAGGATATTTCTTATATATTTGCCAGTTATTGAAAAACACAAAATATTGCGATTTTTATAAGGTAGCTACCTTAGTGATTTTTGACTGCCCAACTCCTTCCTTTCTCATGGAATTACTCCTTTAATTGAATTCCAATCGTGAAAATTCGTTAAAATGGTAAAAACTTAACTAAAAGTAAAGAGGATGCTCGATTTGATGATTCCCTTCTCCTGGATGTAATTCTTAAATGGAAATCCAAATTTTTTTAAGCTGAACTGGCCTTTATACTACTTTTACTAGTTGATTTTTTGTCTCAAAATACGAGGATATTTCTTATATATTTGCCAGTTATTGAAAAACACAAAATATTGCGATTTTTATAAGGTAGCTACCTTAGTGATTTTTGACTGCCCAACTCCTTCCTTTCTCATGGAATTACTCCTTTAATTGAATTCCAATCGTGAAAATTCGTTAAAATGGTAAAAACTTAACTAAAAGTAAAGAGGATGCTCGATTTGATGATTCCCTTCTCCTGGATGTAATTCTTAAATGGAAATCCAAATTTTTTTAAGCTGAACTGGCCTTTATACTACTTTTACTAGTTGATTTTTTGTCTCAAAATACGAGGATATTTCTTATATATTTGCCAGTTATTGAAAAACACAAAATATTGCGATTTTTATAAGGTAGCTACCTTAGTGATTTTTGACTGCCCAACTCCTTCCTTTCTCATGGAATTACTCCTTTAATTGAATTCCAATCGTGAAAATTCGTTAAAATGGTAAAAACTTAACTAAAAGTAAAGAGGATGCTCGATTTGATGATTCCCTTCTCCTGGATGTAATTCTTAAATGGAAATCCAAATTTTTTTAAGCTGAACTGGCCTTTATACTACTTTTACTAGTTGATTTTTTGTCTCAAAATACGAGGATATTTCTTATATATTTGCCAGTTATTGAAAAACACAAAATATTGCGATTTTTATAAGGTACCTTAGTGATTTTTGACTGCCCAACTCCTTCCTTTCTCATGGAATTACTCCTTTAATTGAATTCCAATCGTGAAAATTCGTTAAAATGGTAAAAACTTAACTAAAAGTAAAGAGGATGCTCGATTTGATGATTCCCTTCTCCTGGATGTAATTCTTAAATGGAAATCCAAATTTTTTTAAGCTGAACTGGCCTTTATACTACTTTTACTAGTTGATTTTTTGTCTCAAAATACGAGGATATTTCTTATATATTTGCCAGTTATTGAAAAACACAAAATATTGCGATTTTTATAAGGTACCTTAGTGATTTTTGACTGCCCAACTCCTTCCTTTCTCATGGAATTACTCCTTTAATTGAATTCCAATCGTGAAAATTCGTTAAAATGGTAAAAACTTAACTAAAAGTAAAGAGGATGCTCGATTTGATGATTCCCTTCTCCTGGATGTAATTCTTAAATGGAAATCCAAATTTTTTTAAGCTGAACTGGCCTTTATACTACTTTTACTAGTTGATTTTTTGTCTCAAAATACGAGGATATTTCTTATATATTTGCCAGTTATTGAAAAACACAAAATATTGCGATTTTTATAAGGTAGCTACCTTAGTGATTTTTGACTGCCCAACTCCTTCCTTTCTCATGGAATTACTCCTTTAATTGAATTCCAATCGTGAAAATTCGTTAAAATGGTAAAAACTTAACTAAAAGTAAAGAGGATGCTCGATTTGATGATTCCCTTCTCCTGGATGTAATTCTTAAATGGAAATCCAAATTTTTTTAAGCTGAACTGGCCTTTATACTACTTTTACTAGTTGATTTTTTGTCTCAAAATACGAGGATATTTCTTATATATTTGCCAGTTATTGAAAAACACAAAATATTGCGATTTTTATAAGGTAGCTACCTTAGTGATTTTTGACTGCCCAACTCCTTCCTTTCTCATGGA
Source organism: Ormia ochracea (assembly GCA_963402855.1). Lineage (NCBI taxonomy): Eukaryota > Metazoa > Arthropoda > Insecta > Diptera > Tachinidae > Ormia > Ormia ochracea. Next base: position 9,614,590 of record OY727109.1, on the reverse strand, counting down.
ATTACTCCTTTAATTGAATTCCAATCGTGAAAATTCGTTAAAATGGTAAAAACTTAACTAAAAGTAAAGAGGATGCTCGATTTGATGATTCCCTTCTCCTGGATGTAATTCTTAAATGGAAATCCAAATTTTTTTAAGCTGAACTGGCCTTTATACTACTTTTACTAGTTGATTTTTTGTCTCAAAATACGAGGATATTTCTTATATATTTGCCAGTTATTGAAAAACACAAAATATTGCGATTTTTATAAGGTAGCTACCTTAGTGATTTTTGACTGCCCAACTCCTTCCTTTCTCATGGAATTACTCCTTTAATTGAATTCCAATCGTGAAAATTCGTTAAAATGGTAAAAACTTAACTAAAAGTAAAGAGGATGCTCGATTTGATGATTCCCTTCTCCTGGATGTAATTCTTAAATGGAAATCCAAATTTTTTTAAGCTGAACTGGCCTTTATACTACTTTTACTAGTTGATTTTTTGTCTCAAAATACGAGGATATTTCTTATATATTTGCCAGTTATTGAAAAACACAAAATATTGCGATTTTTATAAGGTAGCTACCTTAGTGATTTTTGACTGCCCAACTCCTTCCTTTCTCATGGAATTACTCCTTTAATTGAATTCCAATCGTGAAAATTCGTTAAAATGGTAAAAACTTAACTAAAAGTAAAGAGGATGCTCGATTTGATGATTCCCTTCTCCTGGATGTAATTCTTAAATGGAAATCCAAATTTTTTTAAGCTGAACTGGCCTTTATACTACTTTTACTAGTTGATTTTTTGTCTCAAAATACGAGGATATTTCTTATATATTTGCCAGTTATTGAAAAACACAAAATATTGCGATTTTTATAAGGTAGCTACGTTAGTGATTTTTGACTGCCCAACTCCTTCCTTTCTCATGGAATTACTCCTTTAATTGAATTCCAATCGTGAAAATTCGTTAAAATGGTAAAAACTTAACTAAAAGTAAAGAGGATGCTCGATTTGATGATTCCCTTCTCCTGGATGTAATTCTTAAATGGAAATCCAAATTTTTTTAAGCTGAACTGGCCTTTATACTACTTTTACTAGTTGATTTTTTGTCTCAAAATACGAGGATATTTCTTATATATTTGCCAGTTATTGAAAAACACAAAATATTGCGATTTTTATAAGGTACCTTAGTGATTTTTGACTGCCCAACTCCTTCCTTTCTCATGGAATTACTCCTTTAATTGAATTCCAATCGTGAAAATTCGTTAAAATGGTAAAAACTTAACTAAAAGTAAAGAGGATGCTCGATTTGATGATTCCCTTCTCCTGGATGTAATTCTTAAATGGAAATCCAAATTTTTTTAAGCTGAACTGGCCTTTATACTACTTTTACTAGTTGATTTTTTGTCTCAAAATACGAGGATATTTCTTATATATTTGCCAGTTATTGAAAAACACAAAATATTGCGATTTTTATAAGGTAGCTACCTTAGTGATTTTTGACTGCCCAACTCCTTCCTTTCTCATGGAATTACTCCTTTAATTGAATTCCAATCGTGAAAATTCGTTAAAATGGTAAAAACTTAACTAAAAGTAAAGAGGATGCTCGATTTGATGATTCCCTTCTCCTGGATGTAATTCTTAAATGGAAATCCAAATTTTTTTAAGCTGAACTGGCCTTTATACTACTTTTACTAGTTGATTTTTTGTCTCAAAATACGAGGATATTTCTTATATATTTGCCAGTTATTGAAAAACACAAAATATTGCGATTTTTATAAGGTACCTTAGTGATTTTTGACTGCCCAACTCCTTCCTTTCTCATGGAATTACTCCTTTAATTGAATTCCAATCGTGAAAATTCGTTAAAATGGTAAAAACTTAACTAAAAGTAAAGAGGATGCTCGATTTGATGATTCCCTTCTCCTGGATGTAATTCTTAAATGGAAATCCAAATTTTTTTAAGCTGAACTGGCCTTTATACTACTTTTACTAGTTGATTTTTTGTCTCAAAATACGAGGATATTTCTTATATATTTGCCAGTTATTGAAAAACACAAAATATTGCGATTTTTATAAGGTAGCTACCTTAGTGATTTTTGACTGCCCAACTCCTTCCTTTCTCATGGAATTACTCCTTTAATTGAATTCCAATCGTGAAAATTCGTTAAAATGGTAAAAACTTAACTAAAAGTAAAGAGGATGCTCGATTTGATGATTCCCTTCTCCTGGATGTAATTCTTAAATGGAAATCCAAATTTTTTTAAGCTGAACTGGCCTTTATACTACTTTTACTAGTTGATTTTTTGTCTCAAAATACGAGGATATTTCTTATATATTTGCCAGTTATTGAAAAACACAAAATATTGCGATTTTTATAAGGTAGCTACCTTAGTGATTTTTGACTGCCCAACTCCTTCCTTTCTCATGGAATTACTCCTTTAATTGAATTCCAATCGTGAAAATTCGTTAAAATGGTAAAAACTTAACTAAAAGTAAAGAGGATGCTCGATTTGATGATTCCCTTCTCCTGGATGTAATTCTTAAATGGAAATCCAAATTTTTTTAAGCTGAACTGGCCTTTATACTACTTTTACTAGTTGATTTTTTGTCTCAAAATACGAGGATATTTCTTATATATTTGCCAGTTATTGAAAAACACAAAATATTGCGATTTTTATAAGGTAGCTACCTTAGTGATTTTTGACTGCCCAACTCCTTCCTTTCTCATGGAATTACTCCTTTAATTGAATTCCAATCGTGAAAATTCGTTAAAATGGTAAAAACTTAACTAAAAGTAAAGAGGATGCTCGATTTGATGATTCCCTTCTCCTGGATGTAATTCTTAAATGGAAATCCAAATTTTTTTAAGCTGAACTGGCCTTTATACTACTTTTACTAGTTGATTTTTTGTCTCAAAATACGAGGATATTTCTTATATATTTGCCAGTTATTGAAAAACACAAAATATTGCGATTTTTATAAGGTAGCTACCTTAGTGATTTTTGACTGCCCAACTCCTTCCTTTCTCATGGAATTACTCCTTTAATTGAATTCCAATCGTGAAAATTCGTTAAAATGGTAAAAACTTAACTAAAAGTAAAGAGGATGCTCGATTTGATGATTCCCTTCTCCTGGATGTAATTCTTAAATGGAAATCCAAATTTTTTTAAGCTGAACTGGCCTTTATACTACTTTTACTAGTTGATTTTTTGTCTCAAAATACGAGGATATTTCTTATATATTTGCCAGTTATTGAAAAACACAAAATATTGCGATTTTTATAAGGTAGCTACCTTAGTGATTTTTGACTGCCCAACTCCTTCCTTTCTCATGGAATTACTCCTTTAATTGAATTCCAATCGTGAAAATTCGTTAAAATGGTAAAAACTTAACTAAAAGTAAAGAGGATGCTCGATTTGATGATTCCCTTCTCCTGGATGTAATTCTTAAATGGAAATCCAAATTTTTTTAAGCTGAACTGGCCTTTATACTACTTTTACTAGTTGATTTTTTGTCTCAAAATACGAGGATATTTCTTATATATTTGCCAGTTATTGAAAAACACAAAATATTGCGATTTTTATAAGGTAGCTACCTTAGTGATTTTTGACTGCCCAACTCCTTCCTTTCTCATGGAATTACTCCTTTAATTGAATTCCAATCGTGAAAATTCGTTAAAATGGTAAAAACTTAACTAAAAGTAAAGAGGATGCTCGATTTGATGATTCCCTTCTCCTGGATGTAATTCTTAAATGGAAATCCAAATTTTTTTAAGCTGAACTGGCCTTTATACTACTTTTACTAGTTGATTTTTTGTCTCAAAATACGAGGATATTTCTTATATATTTGCCAGTTATTGAAAAACACAAAATATTGCGATTTTTATAAGGTAGCTACCTTAGTGATTTTTGACTGCCCAACTCCTTCCTTTCTCATGGAATTACTCCTTTAATTGAATTCCAATCGTGAAAATTCGTTAAAATGGTAAAAACTTAACTAAAAGTAAAGAGGATGCTCGATTTGATGATTCCCTTCTCCTGGATGTAATTCTTAAATGGAAATCCAAATTTTTTTAAGCTGAACTGGCCTTTATACTACTTTTACTAGTTGATTTTTTGTCTCAAAATACGAGGATATTTCTTATATATTTGCCAGTTATTGAAAAACACAAAATATTGCGATTTTTATAAGGTAGCTACCTTAGTGATTTTTGACTGCCCAACTCCTTCCTTTCTCATGGAATTACTCCTTTAATTGAATTCCAATCGTGAAAATTCGTTAAAATGGTAAAAACTTAACTAAAAGTAAAGAGGATGCTCGATTTGATGATTCCCTTCTCCTGGATGTAATTCTTAAATGGAAATCCAAATTTTTTTAAGCTGAACTGGCCTTTATACTACTTTTACTAGTTGATTTTTTGTCTCAAAATACGAGGATATTTCTTATATATTTGCCAGTTATTGAAAAACACAAAATATTGCGATTTTTATAAGGTAGCTACCTTAGTGATTTTTGACTGCCCAACTCCTTCCTTTCTCATGGAATTACTCCTTTAATTGAATTCCAATCGTGAAAATTCGTTAAAATGGTAAAAACTTAACTAAAAGTAAAGAGGATGCTCGATTTGATGATTCCCTTCTCCTGGATGTAATTCTTAAATGGAAATCCAAATTTTTTTAAGCTGAACTGGCCTTTATACTACTTTTACTAGTTGATTTTTTGTCTCAAAATACGAGGATATTTCTTATATATTTGCCAGTTATTGAAAAACACAAAATATTGCGATTTTTATAAGGTAGCTACCTTAGTGATTTTTGACTGCCCAACTCCTTCCTTTCTCATGGAATTACTCCTTTAATTGAATTCCAATCGTGAAAATTCGTTAAAATGGTAAAAACTTAACTAAAAGTAAAGAGGATGCTCGATTTGATGATTCCCTTCTCCTGGATGTAATTCTTAAATGGAAATCCAAATTTTTTTAAGCTGAACTGGCCTTTATACTACTTTTACTAGTTGATTTTTTGTCTCAAAATACGAGGATATTTCTTATATATTTGCCAGTTATTGAAAAACACAAAATATTGCGATTTTTATAAGGTAGCTACCTTAGTGATTTTTGACTGCCCAACTCCTTCCTTTCTCATGGAATTACTCCTTTAATTGAATTCCAATCGTGAAAATTCGTTAAAATGGTAAAAACTTAACTAAAAGTAAAGAGGATGCTCGATTTGATGATTCCCTTCTCCTGGATGTAATTCTTAAATGGAAATCCAAATTTTTTTAAGCTGAACTGGCCTTTATACTACTTTTACTAGTTGATTTTTTGTCTCAAAATACGAGGATATTTCTTATATATTTGCCAGTTATTGAAAAACACAAAATATTGCGATTTTTATAAGGTAGCTACCTTAGTGATTTTTGACTGCCCAACTCCTTCCTTTCTCATGGAATTACTCCTTTAATTGAATTCCAATCGTGAAAATTCGTTAAAATGGTAAAAACTTAACTAAAAGTAAAGAGGATGCTCGATTTGATGATTCCCTTCTCCTGGATGTAATTCTTAAATGGAAATCCAAATTTTTTTAAGCTGAACTGGCCTTTATACTACTTTTACTAGTTGATTTTTTGTCTCAAAATACGAGGATATTTCTTATATATTTGCCAGTTATTGAAAAACACAAAATATTGCGATTTTTATAAGGTAGCTACCTTAGTGATTTTTGACTGCCCAACTCCTTCCTTTCTCATGGAATTACTCCTTTAATTGAATTCCAATCGTGAAAATTCGTTAAAATGGTAAAAACTTAACTAAAAGTAAAGAGGATGCTCGATTTGATGATTCCCTTCTCCTGGATGTAATTCTTAAATGGAAATCCAAATTTTTTTAAGCTGAACTGGCCTTTATACTACTTTTACTAGTTGATTTTTTGTCTCAAAATACGAGGATATTTCTTATATATTTGCCAGTTATTGAAAAACACAAAATATTGCGATTTTTATAAGGTAGCTACCTTAGTGATTTTTGACTGCCCAACTCCTTCCTTTCTCATGGAATTACTCCTTTAATTGAATTCCAATCGTGAAAATTCGTTAAAATGGTAAAAACTTAACTAAAAGTAAAGAGGATGCTCGATTTGATGATTCCCTTCTCCTGGATGTAATTCTTAAATGGAAATCCAAATTTTTTTAAGCTGAACTGGCCTTTATACTACTTTTACTAGTTGATTTTTTGTCTCAAAATACGAGGATATTTCTTATATATTTGCCAGTTATTGAAAAACACAAAATATTGCGATTTTTATAAGGTAGCTACCTTAGTGATTTTTGACTGCCCAACTCCTTCCTTTCTCATGGAATTACTCCTTTAATTGAATTCCAATCGTGAAAATTCGTTAAAATGGTAAAAACTTAACTAAAAGTAAAGAGGATGCTCGATTTGATGATTCCCTTCTCCTGGATGTAATTCTTAAATGGAAATCCAAATTTTTTTAAGCTGAACTGGCCTTTATACTACTTTTACTAGTTGATTTTTTGTCTCAAAATACGAGGATATTTCTTATATATTTGCCAGTTATTGAAAAACACAAAATATTGCGATTTTTATAAGGTAGCTACCTTAGTGATTTTTGACTGCCCAACTCCTTCCTTTCTCATGGAATTACTCCTTTAATTGAATTCCAATCGTGAAAATTCGTTAAAATGGTAAAAACTTAACTAAAAGTAAAGAGGATGCTCGATTTGATGATTCCCTTCTCCTGGATGTAATTCTTAAATGGAAATCCAAATTTTTTTAAGCTGAACTGGCCTTTATACTACTTTTACTAGTTGATTTTTTGTCTCAAAATACGAGGATATTTCTTATATATTTGCCAGTTATTGAAAAACACAAAATATTGCGATTTTTATAAGGTAGCTACCTTAGTGATTTTTGACTGCCCAACTCCTTCCTTTCTCATGGAATTACTCCTTTAATTGAATTCCAATCGTGAAAATTCGTTAAAATGGTAAAAACTTAACTAAAAGTAAAGAGGATGCTCGATTTGATGATTCCCTTCTCCTGGATGTAATTCTTAAATGGAAATCCAAATTTTTTTAAGCTGAACTGGCCTTTATACTACTTTTACTAGTTGATTTTTTGTCTCAAAATACGAGGATATTTCTTATATATTTGCCAGTTATTGAAAAACACAAAATATTGCGATTTTTATAAGGTAGCTACCTTAGTGATTTTTGACTGCCCAACTCCTTCCTTTCTCATGGAATTACTCCTTTAATTGAATTCCAATCGTGAAAATTCGTTAAAATGGTAAAAACTTAACTAAAAGTAAAGAGGATGCTCGATTTGATGATTCCCTTCTCCTGGATGTAATTCTTAAATGGAAATCCAAATTTTTTTAAGCTGAACTGGCCTTTATACTACTTTTACTAGTTGATTTTTTGTCTCAAAATACGAGGATATTTCTTATATATTTGCCAGTTATTGAAAAACACAAAATATTGCGATTTTTATAAGGTAGCTACCTTAGTGATTTTTGACTGCCCAACTCCTTCCTTTCTCATGGAATTACTCCTTTAATTGAATTCCAATCGTGAAAATTCGTTAAAATGGTAAAAACTTAACTAAAAGTAAAGAGGATGCTCGATTTGATGATTCCCTTCTCCTGGATGTAATTCTTAAATGGAAATCCAAATTTTTTTAAGCTGAACTGGCCTTTATACTACTTTTACTAGTTGATTTTTTGTCTCAAAATACGAGGATATTTCTTATATATTTGCCAGTTATTGAAAAACACAAAATATTGCGATTTTTATAAGGTAGCTACCTTAGTGATTTTTGACTGCCCAACTCCTTCCTTTCTCATGGAATTACTCCTTTAATTGAATTCCAATCGTGAAAATTCGTTAAAATGGTAAAAACTTAACTAAAAGTAAAGAGGATGCTCGATTTGATGATTCCCTTCTCCTGGATGTAATTCTTAAATGGAAATCCAAATTTTTTTAAGCTGAACTGGCCTTTATACTACTTTTACTAGTTGATTTTTTGTCTCAAAATACGAGGATATTTCTTATATATTTGCCAGTTATTGAAAAACACAAAATATTGCGATTTTTATAAGGTAGCTACCTTAGTGATTTTTGACTGCCCAACTCCTTCCTTTCTCATGGAATTACTCCTTTAATTGAATTCCAATCGTGAAAATTCGTTAAAATGGTAAAAACTTAACTAAAAGTAAAGAGGATGCTCGATTTGATGATTCCCTTCTCCTGGATGTAATTCTTAAATGGAAATCCAAATTTTTTTAAGCTGAACTGGCCTTTATACTACTTTTACTAGTTGATTTTTTGTCTCAAAATACGAGGATATTTCTTATATATTTGCCAGTTATTGAAAAACACAAAATATTGCGATTTTTATAAGGTAGCTACCTTAGTGATTTTTGACTGCCCAACTCCTTCCTTTCTCATGGAATTACTCCTTTAATTGAATTCCAATCGTGAAAATTCGTTAAAATGGTAAAAACTTAACTAAAAGTAAAGAGGATGCTCGATTTGATGATTCCCTTCTCCTGGATGTAATTCTTAAATGGAAATCCAAATTTTTTTAAGCTGAACTGGCCTTTATACTACTTTTACTAGTTGATTTTTTGTCTCAAAATACGAGGATATTTCTTATATATTTGCCAGTTATTGAAAAACACAAAATATTGCGATTTTTATAAGGTAGCTACCTTAGTGATTTTTGACTGCCCAACTCCTTCCTTTCTCATGGAATTACTCCTTTAATTGAATTCCAATCGTGAAAATTCGTTAAAATGGTAAAAACTTAACTAAAAGTAAAGAGGATGCTCGATTTGATGATTCCCTTCTCCTGGATGTAATTCTTAAATGGAAATCCAAATTTTTTTAAGCTGAACTGGCCTTTATACTACTTTTACTAGTTGATTTTTTGTCTCAAAATACGAGGATATTTCTTATATATTTGCCAGTTATTGAAAAACACAAAATATTGCGATTTTTATAAGGTAGCTACCTTAGTGATTTTTGACTGCCCAACTCCTTCCTTTCTCATGGAATTACTCCTTTAATTGAATTCCAATCGTGAAAATTCGTTAAAATGGTAAAAACTTAACTAAAAGTAAAGAGGATGCTCGATTTGATGATTCCCTTCTCCTGGATGTAATTCTTAAATGGAAATCCAAATTTTTTTAAGCTGAACTGGCCTTTATACTACTTTTACTAGTTGATTTTTTGTCTCAAAATACGAGGATATTTCTTATATATTTGCCAGTTATTGAAAAACACAAAATATTGCGATTTTTATAAGGTAGCTACCTTAGTGATTTTTGACTGCCCAACTCCTTCCTTTCTCATGGAATTACTCCTTTAATTGAATTCCAATCGTGAAAATTCGTTAAAATGGTAAAAACTTAACTAAAAGTAAAGAGGATGCTCGATTTGATGATTCCCTTCTCCTGGATGTAATTCTTAAATGGAAATCCAAATTTTTTTAAGCTGAACTGGCCTTTATACTACTTTTACTAGTTGATTTTTTGTCTCAAAATACGAGGATATTTCTTATATATTTGCCAGTTATTGAAAAACACAAAATATTGCGATTTTTATAAGGTAGCTACCTTAGTGATTTTTGACTGCCCAACTCCTTCCTTTCTCATGGAATTACTCCTTTAATTGAATTCCAATCGTGAAAATTCGTTAAAATGGTAAAAACTTAACTAAAAGTAAAGAGGATGCTCGATTTGATGATTCCCTTCTCCTGGATGTAATTCTTAAATGGAAATCCAAATTTTTTTAAGCTGAACTGGCCTTTATACTACTTTTACTAGTTGATTTTTTGTCTCAAAATACGAGGATATTTCTTATATATTTGCCAGTTATTGAAAAACACAAAATATTGCGATTTTTATAAGGTAGCTACCTTAGTGATTTTTGACTGCCCAACTCCTTCCTTTCTCATGGAATTACTCCTTTAATTGAATTCCAATCGTGAAAATTCGTTAAAATGGTAAAAACTTAACTAAAAGTAAAGAGGATGCTCGATTTGATGATTCCCTTCTCCTGGATGTAATTCTTAAATGGAAATCCAAATTTTTTTAAGCTGAACTGGCCTTTATACTACTTTTACTAGTTGATTTTTTGTCTCAAAATACGAGGATATTTCTTATATATTTGCCAGTTATTGAAAAACACAAAATATTGCGATTTTTATAAGGTAGCTACCTTAGTGATTTTTGACTGCCCAACTCCTTCCTTTCTCATGGAATTACTCCTTTAATTGAATTCCAATCGTGAAAATTCGTTAAAATGGTAAAAACTTAACTAAAAGTAAAGAGGATGCTCGATTTGATGATTCCCTTCTCCTGGATGTAATTCTTAAATGGAAATCCAAATTTTTTTAAGCTGAACTGGCCTTTATACTACTTTTACTAGTTGATTTTTTGTCTCAAAATACGAGGATATTTCTTATATATTTGCCAGTTATTGAAAAACACAAAATATTGCGATTTTTATAAGGTAGCTACCTTAGTGATTTTTGACTGCCCAACTCCTTCCTTTCTCATGGAATTACTCCTTTAATTGAATTCCAATCGTGAAAATTCGTTAAAATGGTAAAAACTTAACTAAAAGTAAAGAGGATGCTCGATTTGATGATTCCCTTCTCCTGGATGTAATTCTTAAATGGAAATCCAAATTTTTTTAAGCTGAACTGGCCTTTATACTACTTTTACTAGTTGATTTTTTGTCTCAAAATACGAGGATATTTCTTATATATTTGCCAGTTATTGAAAAACACAAAATATTGCGATTTTTATAAGGTAGCTACCTTAGTGATTTTTGACTGCCCAACTCCTTCCTTTCTCATGGAATTACTCCTTTAATTGAATTCCAATCGTGAAAATTCGTTAAAATGGTAAAAACTTAACTAAAAGTAAAGAGGATGCTCGATTTGATGATTCCCTTCTCCTGGATGTAATTCTTAAATGGAAATCCAAATTTTTTTAAGCTGAACTGGCCTTTATACTACTTTTACTAGTTGATTTTTTGTCTCAAAATACGAGGATATTTCTTATATATTTGCCAGTTATTGAAAAACACAAAATATTGCGATTTTTATAAGGTAGCTACCTTAGTGATTTTTGACTGCCCAACTCCTTCCTTTCTCATGGAATTACTCCTTTAATTGAATTCCAATCGTGAAAATTCGTTAAAATGGTAAAAACTTAACTAAAAGTAAAGAGGATGCTCGATTTGATGATTCCCTTCTCCTGGATGTAATTCTTAAATGGAAATCCAAATTTTTTTAAGCTGAACTGGCCTTTATACTACTTTTACTAGTTGATTTTTTGTCTCAAAATACGAGGATATTTCTTATATATTTGCCAGTTATTGAAAAACACAAAATATTGCGATTTTTATAAGGTAGCTACCTTAGTGATTTTTGACTGCCCAACTCCTTCCTTTCTCATGGAATTACTCCTTTAATTGAATTCCAATCGTGAAAATTCGTTAAAATGGTAAAAACTTAACTAAAAGTAAAGAGGATGCTCGATTTGATGATTCCCTTCTCCTGGATGTAATTCTTAAATGGAAATCCAAATTTTTTTAAGCTGAACTGGCCTTTATACTACTTTTACTAGTTGATTTTTTGTCTCAAAATACGAGGATATTTCTTATATATTTGCCAGTTATTGAAAAACACAAAATATTGCGATTTTTATAAGGTAGCTACCTTAGTGATTTTTGACTGCCCAACTCCTTCCTTTCTCATGGAATTACTCCTTTAATTGAATTCCAATCGTGAAAATTCGTTAAAATGGTAAAAACTTAACTAAAAGTAAAGAGGATGCTCGATTTGATGATTCCCTTCTCCTGGATGTAATTCTTAAATGGAAATCCAAATTTTTTTAAGCTGAACTGGCCTTTATACTACTTTTACTAGTTGATTTTTTGTCTCAAAATACGAGGATATTTCTTATATATTTGCCAGTTATTGAAAAACACAAAATATTGCGATTTTTATAAGGTAGCTACCTTAGTGATTTTTGACTGCCCAACTCCTTCCTTTCTCATGGAATTACTCCTTTAATTGAATTCCAATCGTGAAAATTCGTTAAAATGGTAAAAACTTAACTAAAAGTAAAGAGGATGCTCGATTTGATGATTCCCTTCTCCTGGATGTAATTCTTAAATGGAAATCCAAATTTTTTTAAGCTGAACTGGCCTTTATACTACTTTTACTAGTTGATTTTTTGTCTCAAAATACGAGTTTATTTCTTATAGAACTTTTACAGTTTTGCAAATTCTAATTTGATATCATTTGCCGTTTATCAAGTAGTTACCAGTGGCCTAATGACAACTGTTCCAGTATGACAATGAAAATGAAACGTCTTATTGGTGCACCCTATAATAACCAATATTTCATGAACTACATATAATTTTTTAGGTACTCTTTTTGTCACCCATAGCAAAATGTTCTGTGGTAATCCGCTCCACACTATTTGCTTTAGGCAAACTCTCACTTCACGAAAGTGTTTGTTGTCTGAGTATGAGTGAGTGGGTAAGAAATGTAAGGCATTCTTTAAATCAACTCTTTTCTTCAGTCTTCAGTCTTCGGTTTCTTTTCTTGTTAAAATTTCCAGCATTTAAATTTGTGTCAGATGCGATTAAAAGCAAAAGTTTTACGAGCACAAACCCATTGTTGTCTTTCTTATATTTACATTTACAAAATGTTCGATCACTTTTACTCTCGATTTCCAGGTAGATGCACACGCACCACAAACCCACACACGAACGGAAGTGTGTGTTAGTTAGCTTGAGCTGAAGCAAAGCTTTTGTGCGATATTTAGCTGTTTGCAAGACGGTTTTCGGTTTTATTGCTTGATTTAAATAATGATAAATAACGTCATTGTTGTGCTTGTGTGAATCAGATCGTTTGTAGGCATGTAGTGCATGCATGCTTCCATACATACATATATCTGGATCTAAGTAAATACCTTGGAATGTGTGCGTGCATGTATGTATCTGCACGCGTAGGATTTTAAATGAAGTTTTTATAGGTCAATTTTGATTAGAAATCGTTAATTAGTGTATTGTATGTGTGTCAGCGATGGAAATTAAATGACTTTAATTTATTTCCATACATACTCACATACGCACACATATGCAGCATACACATAAGTGCAATTTGTCACTTAGCAGTAGTTCATATTTCACCATTGTGGAATATGAATCGCTGCTCCTGTTCTCTATTTCATCGTCTTTGGAATCGCTTTATGGTGTTATGTATTTAACCATTTTTTTAGGGCCTCGTATAAAAAGCGACATTGGAGGCAGAAAGTAAGAAAAGAAAGCTCAAAAGTAACTACCAGAAATATTCAGGGGTCAGGAGAACTATTTGCAAGTGCTAAAATCAAATTCTAACTGAAGACTTGAAATAGAAAAAAAAAAGTAAAAAATTAGTTTAAATTAAAAAGTTATTTATGATTTTAAACTAGTTTCGAACACTTTTAATTGTTCCTTGTGCGGGGTCAAGTTTTGCCGTAACATCTTAATGTTCGAAGGGAACAATCCGGCGTGTAACGTGTCAAAAACAAAAATACAAAAATAAACATACGGGAACTGATGGCCTCAGCCGCCTTTGCTTCTACTCATATTATAATTATATTCATATAATGGAATATTAAGTAATAAGTAAATAAAACACTCTCGCTTTCATTTCCGACACCATTCGAACATACTACAGTTATCGTTAAGGGCTGCCAGACTTTTAGAAATTTAGTGGTACAAAACGAAATTGGATAAAAGCCGTCGAAAATTATTCACGGTTAAGCAGTAAGATATGAAAAACTAGGGAGATAGAGTTAGTAATTTGAAAGAGTAAGATACTGCTACATAATCTGGTCAAAACTTATCATTTCTGGCCCGTTAGAGAGGAGAGCCATATGCAGACGTTTGAGTTATTTGTGACAAACTTAAGCAGCATTCAAATTATTATCGTTTTTCAGTCGCTCATTAATTATATCACCAGCCATCGCAGAAATGGGGTATCTGCAGCATACTGTATGCACCATCGGTAATATATGTAAAGTGTGGCAAGCTTTGTAGGCAACACAGTGGTTAAAATGCATCCTGAAGGCGGGGCAGTATTTAAAGGAATATTTTTTTAACTTAATTATTAACTTATTAATTATTATTTTGTTATATATCTATAGAAAAAAAAGCTTATAACAATTAATTGAACATATATATATATATTAAATACTTATTAATTATTAAATATATATTGTAATTAAAATGTTATTAATTATTTTAAATAATTAAATTATTTATATATATATAAATATTAATTTATTAAATAATTTATAAATAATAATAATATATACATATATATATATATATATATATATGTATATTTATGTATATATTATTATATTATATATATATATATTATATATATATATAATATATATATATATATATAAAATAAATAAATATATTATAAAAATATAATATATTTATAATATATAAATATATTATAAAATAAACCTATATATATTATAAAATAAACCTCTCTCTCTCTCTCTGCCTCTCTCTCCTTCCTTATTACTTAAGAGAATAATAAGTAATAATAATTTTTTCCCCTCAATCTTAATTTTTATAACTGAGTCCGAATTGTTGTTACTCCATTTCCCCACCCCTCTCTCACTCTCTCCCTCTCTTTCATATGGCTAATAAATTAGTGGATTAGCTAGTTTTCCGGTTTCAACCACATTTAATCATTTAAATAATTATATTATTATATTTATATATATACCGGTAGAGGCTTAGGCCATCTTCAAGCGTAAAAATTGCCCGTTTAAAGCACTATTAGAAACCGTATGATTATGGCAATGTAAAGTTTGTGATAAAAATTAAAAGTTTAAAAATTTTATGTTAAATTTTCTGCACAAAATACAAAACCCTTTTTTCACAGCGGATAAAGAGAAATCGAGTCATGACGAAATTTAAACCCTATTTAGCGAAAATGTGCCACATTTCGTTCTTTATGTTTTACTTAGAAAATTTTCATAACCTGATAGACCGCTACAGTTTACCATATTAATTTTTTTTTGAAGGAGGAAAAGCTTAAACGAGAGTGATCTTTAGATTCAAAGTTTAAACTGGGTATAAATAAAACGATACCAGGTTTAAAAAAAAACTGGCCTTTAAGCCTTGACTGACGTGTTGTAGCTTTAGATTAATATTTTTATTTCTATCTGGCCACTCTATTTTGTAGCAGCTTTAGAGAAAATCTTATGAATTATGATGTATTTTGTGAGAAATTGCTTATACGACTTTTTGTTCTCTGTTTACATATGGGCTTTTGGCTACTTTTGTCCTTTGTTGTTGTTGTTGCATTCTCTCTAAGCTACGACCCTACATGTTGTAAATTCCCATGCGGTTAACGATTATGTATGTGTTCCGTCATACCTTTCCGGAGTGCGCGTAATGCGTTTTAAAATTTTTCTTTTCTATGCCTGCGCATGTGTGCTTGTGCGCTTTTAGTTTGCCCTGCGATTTTGATTATTTTCCACATAAAACAAATTTAAATTTGTGAATACACATTGTTATTTTGCTGTTGTATAATATTTAAAGTTTATTTTTTTTTTTTTTTTGTTCAAGTTTTTATTTTTTTTTTTTTTGTATTTTTTCGCTTTCTTTTAAATTTTGTTGGTAACGCGCAAGTGCGTAAGTTTAGTTGTTGTTGTTTTTTTTATGAAAGAGCTTCAATGTACTTAACAATTGTTTTTAACAGTTTTCTATTTTTAATTAGTTAAAGCTTCTTATATTTGCCTGAGTAACTAAGCCGTGCAGTGTGTACAGGCTTTTACAGCAATACACTAGGGAGGACCTCCGTTGGTCTGGCTGAACGAATTTTAAATATGTTTCTTATGATCGCTTTAAGCCATGTTTCCCTATTCTAAACAGTGATGCGATTTATGAAAAATGGTATCTCTGCTGAAAATATCGGATAGTGAGGCCTAAAACCATCAAATTTTTTTGACAAGCAAAAGTTTATGAACAAGTTCATAAAATAACCATTTTCATGCGATCAGGGTTGCATAAACTTCTCCATCATTCTTGTATGATAGTGTGCCACCTTCTAAAGCATTTTCATGCGATTTTTTAATATAAGCGGCCTTCACTATCTAGAGATTTTAACGAATTTTATTGTCAAAATCTGAGACGTGCTCTGAAAAGTTGATTTTCGCCATTGAATTGAACCCTCTATTTCTTTCTTCCCTTGAGGAAAATGATTTTCTTGCGATCCACTCTTTCGGCTATACATAGCCACACAAATAAGCTTCAAAATTTAAACGTTTACGCAAAGCTTTCACGTAACTTTGAAGTTTCAGTCACTTAGATGCTCTATTTTAAGCTTTTGGCTTATTTAAAATTTTTAATTTATTTTCCAAATGAAATGTTACGAAATAGACAAAATTTTATTCATATTAACGGGTTTTGCTTTTAGGTTTCATAATTGTATTTCTTTCCATTTATATTGTAATAAACAATTTAATAACAATTTAAAAAAAAAAAAACTTGCAGACATTTCGTTTTTTTTGCTACATATTAAGCATATTTTTTTTGTTATAATAAACCTTAAGAGCCCAGACTTACTACAGATATCGTGATAAAGATAAAGTCAATTAACTTAAGGAAGATCAATTTGACTAAAAAAACGCAGCCAAGTAGCAAAAATTAAAAAGGAAGCTTGAGAAAAGCTTCAAAATTATACGCATTTCTTATAATCAGAATTTAAAGAATAATTTTACTCATCAATAAATATGTATATATATATATATATTTCAACTTATGGTTTAATTAACTATCCTTTATATATTGGTAATTTATTAGTTAAATATTTTGATCAAGGTTGATCAGAATATTTTGGTAGTCAAAATATTTATTTAAATTTATTACATAGTCCTCAATATAGTCAAATTTTTCATAATAATAATTTGAAAATTTATTTATTGAGTTTTGAGAATATGTATTTTCATAAATGTTTATTATTTATATTATTAACAGCTTTTGAAAATTATATTTCTTAATTTGCTTACGACATTCAAACCTTATCGATTCCGATAAATAATCAATAAAGTTTTCTTTGTTACAGAATTGGTATGCCGATTACAACATCAGATTGTGCAAAAATTTATAATCATTTTCATACAGAAAAAAGAACGATTCATTCATTCGATCGTACCGTCTTTTATCTTTTTCATATTTTCAATTGTTTTTTTTTCTTTTTTTGCAATTTATTATTCATTTATTATTGATTTATTACGGTGAACTTTTGTTAAAATGACTTAAGGCGAGCTAAAATGTTTCTTCAGTTAGATCTTTTTTCAGTTCAGCCACCGATATGTTTAGGAAGCCGACTTAAGTTACTATAACTATCTGCACACGCTTGTAAGAAGTAGTTGTGTGGCTTGCCAGAAACACGGTTTGGCAAACTCTGCTGCAAATGCTTCTCTTATCCAAATCCGTATGTTCGTGGCAAGATGGCGAGACCAGACTGCATTCTAAGTGATGGCTCTCTGTGTCTTTATGAAGGTAATGAAAATTTATATTACAGTAGAACATCCATAATTTGTTCAATGCAAAAGTTTAATAGAAAATGCATATCAAGCGATCCCGTCACGTTTTCATACAATTTTCATGCCTTCCTTTATTCATTTTATTTCCAGTTATAATAAAAAAAAAATTTTTAATTTCCCCTGTTGCACATCTGCTCCGGTGCTGCATATCAACAGTGTACCAGCACAATGGTTACTTGTAATTTTCCTGCATTTTTCACAAAACGCAGTAATTTCTAGGAAAAATTTTAATTATCCAAATAATGGCTGTGGGCCTTACAACGAAGCATAACCGGCTTACATTATCATCAATTTGGTGGGCAATTTGTGATCAATTCCTCTTTGCGTGCTCATGACTTCTATTGAAAACTCGTGTGAATATTTGTGAGTCATGGGTTCAATACGTATATTTCAACCGATAACATTTAAAAACAAAAAATCTTTTGCACACAGATAAAACGTCTGTGCACCTTTCCAAAGCTATATGAATTCATATCAATAATATTTCTAGATATAAATTATAAAAAAAAAAAAAAAAACAATAAAAAAGAAAAGATTATGAATTCCGGGTTCAATGGTTTCTCAATAAAAACAATGCACTGTTCCAAAAATATTAATCGCTTCCTTTAATACATTAATTTATTTTGATGATAGAAAATGTTTGTTACTGATAGTTTGAAAGTAATTTTATGAAAATTAAATTATTTTTTCTTTTAATTGTATTTATAATTATTTTAATTAAATATTAAACAATTTAAAAAAGGGAGACAAAACGTGTAATATAAAATGTCAACAAAATCGGAAACGTGAACCCCCTTAATAAAATTGGTAACAAATTGGCCAGCTAGTTCTGATGAAAATATTAGGAATTCTTTGTAGTTCGTTTTGTGAGACAAAACGTGCAATATAAAATGTCAACAAAATCGAAAACGTGAATACCCTTAATAAAATTGGTAACAAATTGGCCAGCTAGTTCTGATGCAAATATCAGGAATTCTTTGTAGTTCGTTTTGTGAGACAAAATGTGCAATATAAAATGTCAACAAAATCGAAAACGTGAATACCCTTAATAAAATTGGTAACAAATTGGCCAGCTGGTTCTGATGCAAATATCAGGAATTCTTTGTAGTTCTTTGTATTGCACGTTTTGTGAGACAAAACGTGATATATAAAATGTCAACAAAATCGAAAACGTGAACCCCCTTAATAAAATTGGTAACAAATTGGCCAGCTGGTTCTGATGCAAATATCAGGAATTCTTTGTAGTTCGTTTTGTGAGACAAAACGTGCAATATAAAATGTCAACAAAATCGAAAACGTGAATACCCTTAATAAAGTTGGTAACAAATTGGCCAGCTGGTTCTGATGAAAATGTCAGGAATTCTTTGTAGTTCCCAAAACCATACTGAAAAAACTAAAACATTCTGAAGGACTTTATGAAAATGTTTAACAAAGTAAAAGTATGCTTTAAAAAGCTCAACGAAAGCAGTTTACATATAAAAAAAGCTTTTCCCCATTATACATTGGTATTGTTACAATTCTAATTCTGGCTGGATATGCCGGCACACTTTTTTTCCAAATAAATCCATATTATTAGTTCACTGCAAATAGATATTCCAAAATAATATATTGGAGTTATACGGGTTAAATCTTTTACGTACTGAAAGCTTATCAGTCGTTTGTCTTATTTAATTGTCATTATTATTTGTAAATTAAAATCGCTTTTTTTTCTTTTTGTTTTATATTTTGACTGGACTTACTAATTAAGACTTTTTTTATCATAGTATCTTCTTATCTCATAACTCTGCAAATAAAATAATTATAGCGTGTAATGCATTCGGTTGTGTTCAGTTATCCGACACCCTACTTTAGAGTGAGAGTGTGTATCATTCTCCACTGTGTTATGGGTTTGGCGATTATGCCATATATTCGTCATGGAGGAAAAGATTAACCAAGAATCGTACTTAATGTGTTTTTGAAAATGCATCCGAAATATATTCAGATAACATTACAGCATAAGTTTAATACAAAATTAAAATTTTTATTAACTGTTATAGGAGTTGTTATTCCTTTTTCACAGGAAAATCTGATGAGATTCTGACCTATTTTAGGCAATCGCATTAAAATGGCGTTTTAGGTGCCACACTTTTATACAATTATGAACCTAAGCCATATTGTCGCTTGAGGTAAATACAAATCGGATCAGCTGGAAATAATAATGTTATGAAAATTTTGCAAATCTTACGACAGAGGGAGGCAATTTTATGACACACCATTACACTTTTCAGCAAACATGTCATACTTGTCAAATCATACGGAATTTTTAGGATAATGCAACTTTACCTTTACTGAATGTAAAGTATAGTCTTGTGCAGAGAGCTGCAAAAAATCAAATTTTTCATAATTTCAATGAAAATAAAATTTTTACTCACATTTAAGTATTACCAGAAAATTAAGAGCTGACTAAAATCAGGTCAAATCTCCACCCAATTCATTCTTCCTATGAGTCAAAGGATCGACTCGCTTTATTCACTTTTATTAATCCGCCGAAGCTAAATTGTTTGACTGCTAAATTCTGTACTGACTAAAATCAGGTCAAATCTCCACGCAATTCATTCTTCCTATAAGTCGAAGGATCGATTCGCTTTATTTACTTTTATTAATCCGCCGAAGCTAAATTCTTTGACGGCTAAATTCTGTACTGACTAAAATCAGGTCAAATCTCCACCCAATTCATTCTTCCTATAAGTCGAAGGATCGATTCGCTTTATTCACTTTTATTAATCCGCCGAAGCTAAATTCTTTGACGGCTGCGTTCTTATTTGATATTCATCTCAGTTGGCTTGCGATCATCTCACTTTGAAGTATTTTTTTTATAAGTTATTGAATGACAAACTTTTTTTCAATCAAATAGCTGATTGTATGACGTCGTTGAAAAGTAATTTGAAATTATTTTGTTATTATTAAGATAAAATGTTAATATAATTTTTATCAAAAACAAAAACAACGACGTCAAAAGTCAGCAAACTCTTTTAGATTTTGGTACCTCTTATCGGCTAATGGCTCTTGTATATATATCACATATACATATATTTTTTAATATAAAAAAATAATTGCGGAAATATTTGACAAATTGAATTGTTTATAAAATTACCTGCCCGCAATTGGTAACAAGCAAATTATACAAATAATTTTTATTCAAAGAATTGAGTTCATTTAACCTTTTATCAATTAACATGTTTTGCTATTCACATTATTACCAAATTATATATATATACATTTTCATCTGAATGTAATTGATCTTTAAACAAATAAAATACTCGTATTTGTAAATTTTGCAAATTCAAATTAATTTTTGGTATGTTTGTTTCTTAAATTCATTTAAAATATTAGAATTGGAGTACAAGTATCTCATACCATTTGAAGAAGAAATTTTGCAACTATTAAAGAAAAATTTTGTCGAAGTTCATTGACTTTATGACGCTTTATTGTTACTTTTATGTTGTTTATTTTTTCTGTCTTTTCGCTATAGTTAATCACACGTTCCGTTTTTATAAGTTGTTTCATATTTTATTTGTTCAGCATATTTTTTGTTTTGTTTTAATTTTTACAATTAAATCTAAATTGGCTGATGATGAGTTCATTTTTTTTTACATTTAATTTTACGTTATTTTGTATTCTTTTTCTTTTTAAATTGGTTTGCAGAAGTTCGGTGAGGTTCTATAACTTGTATTTAAATATTATAATAGTACAAAAAATCATTCGTTCATCTACTCTCTATTCTAGCTAAATCGTTAAGTCATTATTATGATTATAGTTTAAGACTATAAAAAGCTTTTTCCTTTAGTGGCATGTTTAGATGCATAATAACTTACATAAAATTCTTCACTAAAAATGAGGTTAACAACATAATTTAATTAATTTTATAAGATTTTAAAGTTTAAATAATATTTTATTTGTTAGAAAACAAGATTAATACGGCAATTAAATAGCAATTTAATTTAGTCAAACTAAATAAATAATACTGTACGAAATTGTAAAATGTCCCGAATAATATTGAAAATCAGCGACAACTCAATCATTCAAAAATTTTTTATTTCATACCTTTTTTATAGACTATTAAAATTAATAAATCAGTATTAATTAAGAAATCAAATTAATTAATAATCAATATACTTTTTTGAAAATATCAAATAGTAACGGAATATATAATACACCCTGTTATTGTCAAGTTAATTTACATGAACCATCCTGCTGAATTAGTAAATGAGATAGCTTAAAATTGGCAAATCGATAAGATTTGTTATTTGTTGAAAAGTATAAAGTGTTTGCCAGCCATTACTTTAAATATTGGTAATTTTTTTTAGTCTAACGAAATAAAAAATACTGATCGAAATTGTAGAATGTCCCGATTAATATTGTAAATCAGCGACAACTCAATCATTCAGAAATTTTTTATTCTAAAAAAAATTATTTTAAAAATGATTAAATATAATAAATTTATATTAATTAAGAAATCAAATTAATAATCAATAGCCTGTTTAAAAAACAGTACCTTAAATATACGATACACCCTGTTTTTACAAGTTAATTTACATGAACCATCCTGTGAAATTAGTAAATGAGACAGCTGAAAATTGGCAAATCGATAAGACGTCATCTTTTATTTGTGTTTTGTGTTTTATTGAAAAGTGTGGTGTTTGCAGCCTTAACTTTAAATATTAGAGAATATTATTTAAATTAAAAAAAAAATGAGCGAGGAAGATGAATTGCCTACAGAATTTGACTTAATTGTGATCGGTACAGGTAAGTTAAATATATAAATATGGATGCAGTAAATTAGATCAAAGATGACTCATGACTGTTAATTTCACATTAACATACGCCGCAGGCTTTCCTGAATCGTGCGTTGCGGCAGCAGCAAGTAGAATAGGAAAAACTGTTCTGCACATTGATCCAAACGAATATTATGGTGCATCGTGGGCTTCTTTCAATTTAGATTCGTATATTACACTGCTACAACAGTCTGCGGATGATGGAAACCGGAGTGGAATTCGAAATGGGAAATACGAATGGCATATACCAACTGAAATTGTTAATTCTCCAGATAGTCTAGAGGCAAACGTTGCTAATTTAACCGATGATATGAAATCACAAACGCAAGAGCAATGGTCGGTAGAAAAATTGTTGAAAATCTCTAGAAAATTTAATCTAGATCTATGCCCAAAGATACTTTACTCTTCGGGATCGTTAGTGCAATTATTGATTTCATCAAATATATGCCGCTATGCTGAATTTAGAGCTGTAGATCGTATTTGTACGATATTTGAAGGGCAGCTGCTTAGCGTACCCTGCTCACGTAGTGATGTGTTCAATACAAAGGATTTAAGTATTGTAGAAAAGAGACTATTAATGAAGTTCCTAACATTGTGTCTCACCTATGGTGAAGATAAATGTGAAGAAGACACACTGGAATTTAAAGGGAAAACTTTTGCGGAATATTTACGAGCCCAAAAGGTTACTGAAAAGATAAATAAATGTATAATGCAGGCCATTGCCATGACCAATGAAGAAACTCCCTTTGAAGTTGGTATGGAACGTACCAAAAAGTTTTTGCAAAGCTTGGGACGCTACGGAAATACTCCATTCATATTTCCCATGTATGGTTGTGGTGAAATACCGCAGTGTTTTTGCCGCTTGTGCGCAGTTTTTGGTGGCATATACTGTTTAAAGCGCCAAATTACAGCAATAAATATTGATGAATCGTCTGAAACTGTGTCCATAAATATAGATGGTCACCAAAATATACAAACCAAACATGTAGTTTGCTCAGCTAACAATATGCCAACACAAATGAGAACTTCCGGTTCTAAAAATCACTTGTCTAGAGCAATTATTTTGACTTCCACTCCACTAGGAACTGAGGATCTTAATAGTGGTGGGGGCGGAGTAAATTTATTGAGACTAATTGATAATAAAGGCGAACGTGAAGCTATATTTGTACAATTATCTCATTATTCAGGAACTTGTCCTAAGGGTTTGTGTAAGTATACTATATGTTTTTATGTAATATTTGATTTAAGAAGTAACCAATAATATAATTCCACTTTTTATGTTCGACGTTTTTATGGAGTGAAACGAAAGTTTTAAACAATTGCATTAGTTCTCATAGTTGGAAATGACTGCATTACTTTTTTAAATTCGTATTTTCACCATAAAAACATTTGACCAATAGGGCAGTTCGTCTTAATTCCAAGTGATAATGTTAATCAAAGTCAACATATTTCTTTAATTTTTTCTTTAATTGCAATTATTTTTGTAATATCAAAGAATATCATTTACATTGGCTTATAGACATTTTCCACTTAACAACACCCGCTATATCCGATGAACCAGCAGCGGATCTTCAAACTTTTGTAGAACAATTATTCCCAAAATCATCGCAATTAACGCCAACAGTATTATTCTCTTCGTACTTCTCAATATCTAGTTACGAGTGGCAAAATAAGTCATCATCTCTAATATACACCACAGCGCCACCATTTTATGAATTGGACTACGATTTGTCTATTAACAATGCACATGCAATTTTTACCAAATTATATGAAAACGTGGAATTTTTGCCAAGAGCACCCGATGCAGACGAAATAGTTGTTGACGGTGAAGATCCTAAGGCATTGAGTGAACAACAATTGCCGGACGATTTGCGTGAACAATTGCGTGAACTGGAAAAATTCACTGAAAAAATGGACATTGAAGACGAGTCACAAATCAAATCTGGAGCTGACCACGAAGCAAGTGAAAAGATGATTTCAGATTAAAAAAAAGTTTTTCACATAAGGTTTTTAAACAACATAACTTGTAAGGCCTAAATTTTTATTACTTAATATTTGATGATAAGAAATATGTCTGTATTTACTGAAAATGATGTTTCCTATGAAAAAAAAAAACCATTTAAAATGAATACATGCTTTCCGAAATCATTTTACACTAACCCAGATATTTATAGTTTTTTCAAAACCCAAAAAATAACTGTATTAAAAGAAAATAATTTATTCGCAAAAAATTGAAAAATTTTCTATATAAAATATTTATAAAAACAATTTTATAAGAAATTCAAAAATTCTTGTGAGAAATGTTGGTAAATTGTTTTTAAATACATAATTTATAATAAGCACTATAATTCCTTAAAGGATTTTATAAAAAGGCTGCCTTTTTTATATGTTGATGTATTTAATAATAACTTCTTTTAAGTTAGAAAATTATTTTTAACTTAGCTTTTTTTAAATACATTTAAATACTTGATAGAAGAACCATGAAACTATAAGATTTTGATATTTTTTAAAGTATAAAAAATTTTCAGCTTAAGACCGCTACATAACATAGCAGACTTTCCAAATGTATTCTACACAAATCACCACAAAGTGAATTAAATAAGAATGTTTTAAAGTTTTTTTTGTAGCATCTTTAGTTATATAAATAATATTTGTTAATTCGCAAATGGAACTATTACTATGCTGAGATGATTTATATTCATTGTTGGTAAGCTGGCTTTACAACATAATAAGATTAATTGTTGCTTTAAATTGCAAAATACAATTACACGGACCGATCGAAGTGCACATTAGTATTTTACATCAATTTTAACGTTTCCACGGCATTAGTTAGGCGTTGGATTTCACTTTCTGTCTGTTGTAATTTTTCCATATTAGCCGTTTGTACTTCAATGGGCACTTTCGTGGCATAATCGTTAGCTTCCATGGCTTGCTTTAATTTACTAACAGTTTGCATCAATTGCACTTCTTTCTTTTGCAATTTGGCAATTTCTTTATCCGCTTCAATCAAACCTTTAAGCAGTAAGTGCACTTCACATTGTCCGGAAATTGTTAAAATAGCACAGCCAGCAGGAGGTGTCGTCTTAAATTCAATTTTTGAACAGTATGAAACGATAGCTAAATCGTTGGCATATTTTTCAAGTGTATCATTAAGTTGTGAATCGGTGCAAACAATATATACTTCAGTTTTGGTTTTGTTAGGTAAATTGTAATCTGAACGGGCCGAACGAATAACACGTGCTGCCTTTTGCATAAATTCCACTTCTTTTTCAACTTGTTCGTTGCGCCACCCAGTATTAGCTGCAAGAAATTATTAAAGAAATGAATTAAATAGAAAAAAAAATTGTGTACGAAATATGTTTTAACTCACTGGGATAACTAGTTACGCATATACTAGGTGTTGTATCAGCTCTTGGTAAACGCTGATATAACTCTTCCGAAATGAAAGGCATAAAAGGTGATATTAATTTCAAACCCAAATCTAAGCAAGCAAACAGGGTTTTGCGTGCAGCTGCCTTTTCGTCATCCGTACCATTCTGGAATATTGGTTTCAAGCATTCCAAATAAACATCACATAAATCGTATAGCCAAAAACTATAGCAGGCACTAGTAACTGCAGCAAAATCGTATTGTTCAAAACCGTAATTGCAAGTCTCGATGGCAGCGGATAAACGTGACAGTATCCACACATCCATATTGTTTTCATTGCCCGATAATTGCAAATCAGATAAATATTTTTCTTCTCCCGAGAAATACATAAGAGCGAATTTGGTTGCGTTCCATAATTTATTGCAAAAGAAACGGTAACCCTGTACACGATTAATATCCAAATTAATATCACGCGCTTGCGTTATGTAAGCACACAAAGCAAATCGCAATGCATCTGAACCGCACTCTGGTATACCATTTGGGTAGTCTTGTTTCTGACCAGCTTTAGCCTTTTCAATTTCACGTGGATCCAAATTAGAGGTCAACAATTGTGCATGCAGGCCCTCCAAAGTTATGCCATTAATAACATCCATGGGATCGATAACATTACCCAAAGATTTGGACATTTTACGGCCATGAGCGTCGCGCACCATCGGATGTAGATATATTTCCTTAAAGGGCAATTTTCCTAATAATTTTTGGCCAAAGAACACCATGCGAGCAACCCAGAAGAACAGAATATCATGACCTGTTTCTAATAAAGTTGTTGGATAGAACGCTTGCAAATCTGCCGTATTATCAGGCCATCCAAACACTGAGAAGGGGAAAAGGCCAGAACTAAACCACGTATCTAAAACATCTTCATCCTGATTAAGTTGAATTTTGGTAGCATCCACATTGAATCTCTGAGCTGCCTTTATCAATGCTTCTGCAGGTGAACGAGCAACAATCCAATAAGCTTCATCATCAGTCTATAAAAAAATTGCAGTAAATAAATACAAACCAAGCTCTAGTCATGTGTGCGATCAACTTACCGAACCAGATTCAATAGAAGGATCGGTGAATGTAACATGATAAGCAGGAATGCGGTGGCCCCACCACAACTGACGTGAGACACACCAATCGCGAATACCATTCATCCAGTGGTACCAGATTTTAGTATGATGCTCAGGTATAATTTTAAGTTCCCCTGAACGCACAGCTTCAGTGGCCTTTTCGGCCATGTCAGAACATTTCACATACCTGGAAGCACTATCCGTTAAAAGTTGCTCACTTCAATATAATAACAATAATAAATACCATTGAGGTTTAATAATAGGTTCCACAACATCTTTGGAACGTGAACAAATCGGCACCACCATAGGATTGTTGACAGTTTCTCTATACAATCCCAATTCTTTCAGGCGCACCAAAATTTGTTTACGGCAAGTAAATCTCTTCATACCCGTGAATTCACCATAATCTCCAATTATGTAACCATCATCATTAAATATATTAATAAAAGGTAAATTGCAACGTTTTCCAACATCATAATCATTGGGATCGTGGGCTGGAGTAATTTTAACGGCACCCGTACCAAAGTCCATTTCAACAAATTCATCGCACACAATTGGTAAGCGTCTCGCACAGAAAGGATGCTTCACAAATTTTCCATGCAAATGTTTGTAACGTTCATCTTTGGGATGCACAGCTACGGCAGTATCACCCAACATAGTTTCAATACGCGTAGTAGCCACAATTATCTCTTCATCGGTGTCCTCAACTTTGTAAGCAAATTTAACAAGAACACCAAACTCAACCTTCTCATCATAGCCCGGAATCGAAAGGAATGTGCGACCGCTTATATCAATTTTGTCTACTTCTATATCGGATATAGCTGAACGTAATGTACACGACCAATTGACCAATCGGGAGCTGCGGTAAATGCTACCATCTTCATGTAAACGTACAAAAGCCTCAGTTACAGCCTTACACAGTTTTGGATCCATGGTGAAACATACACGACTCCAGTCATAGGAGGAACCTAAGCTTTTCAATTGATCATATATGCGATCACCCTTTTCACGGCGCCAAGCCCAAATTCTTTCAATGAATTTCTCTCGTCCCAAATCGTGACGTGTCAATTTTTCATCACGCCACAATAATTTTTCTACCACCACTTGTGTAGCAATACCAGCATGATCACAACCTGGAACCCAGAGCGTTGTTTTGCCTTTCATGCGATTATAACGAGTGATAGCGTCTTCAATGGCATTAGTCAGGGCATGTCCCAAATGCAAAGAGCCAGTTACATTTGGTGGCGGAATGACCATAACAAAGTTTCCATTAGGATTTGGTTCAGAAATGCTAGAACGCTAATAAATAATAGCACATTAAAAAATTGGTTTAACGGATTTTTCTCGCAGTTTCCCGAACCCTGATCTAACACTTATTCTGAAATAGACGTTTTGAAGCTAAATGCGAAAATATTTTTTTCCTAAATGTAAAGGTTAGTAAAATCCATTGGAATAATAAAATTTCAAGGGAGTACTCTAAAATACTTTTAAATAATACTTACACCATACTCTGGTTTGAAGAAACCTTGCTCTTCCCACCAACTGTACCATTGAGCCTCAACATAACAGGGGCTATAAGCATCGGGCAAAGGACCTGAAATGTCTTTCATTTCACCAGGAGCTGTGTTGGCTGTATAAACTGCAGCTTCTTTAATTTCCTTTGTTTTTTTCTACAAAAAAAAAAGAAAAAATCAGCAACAATCAGCGGTTGCATCATCCATTTTTGAATTATTGTAATACTTTTATACACTTGCAAAACCTAATCCTACTAGTACGCAATCAACATAGTACATATATATATTTATGTTCTTTTCTTTGGACACTTTAAAATTGTATCCTCATGTGGAAACAAGTATTTACCTCAGGTTTTTCTTTCTTATCGGTAGTATTGGATACTGACGACGCTTTTTTATCCAATTTTGCCTGAAGTTTAGCTAATTTTTCTGCTTTTTTAGCTTCCTTCTCCAGTTGCTTGGCTGTTTTTGGTGGACCTACTACCTCTCCAATAGTGGAAGCCTCCCCATTGAGAGCAGCATTTTGTTGTTCTGGCATTTCCGTTTTAAAGCTTTTCTATCTTAATAAATATTTTTATTTAATAATACTATAATTGGAAAACGGAATCAACGGAGAAATGCTTGATTCATGCACAGTTGACTGCGCCTGATGAAATCTTTCGGAAAACGTGTAATACACAGAATACCCAAAAGTGATAGTAAAAATGCCCAACTCATATGATATTGCCACGATTTCATAAGTGAATAAAAAGATAGTATGGGATCTTTCGCAACCATGTGTTAAAAGAAACAGCTATACGACACAAAGAGTAACATATGTTACTCTATTTAGTAAATGTAAAATTAAAGAAAAATTTATTAATTTTTGAAAAAATACTACTTGTAAACTAGTCGGATTCCAAAAGTAGTATTTCAAACACTAATTACCAATTTTGTGTTTAAATTTGGTACAAAATTTTTCATATTTTATGTTGCAAGGAATTATAAAAGATTAGCCAAGAAAATCTTAATTTTGTTTAACAAAAAAACAAAACAAATAATCATTGACATAATATCAAGAAAGAGTTGGATATATATTTATAAAATTTTCTGTCGTTCTTAATATTTTTTTTTTGCAATGATTTGCAGTGATTCCTTACATTTTTTGCGAATTGACGGGTCTAATTAGTTGTCCACGATGTGCTGTGACAGAGAACCAGCAAAAAAAGTACAACTTTTTTCAAAGTGTACAATGTGGCTCATGTACTTAAATTTTTTGTATAATAATTTCGACTTGGGAAATCTCAAATAATAACTAATTTATGAAATAGTATCAAAATCTGTATTAATATAGGCGATTTTTTAGATGTAACATAACTTTCGATGTCAATAAATTTAATAACTTAGAATGTCAACGAAATTGTTTGTCATATTATAATCAAAAAGATTCTTAATATTTCTGTTGTGTATTATAAAATTAAATTGCCATGGCGCTACAAAAGCAACAGTTACAAATTTAAAATCTGGCAACTCATATTCTGCTTTTGATGAGCAATATGGCAGCCTTCTCTGTAGGTGAACAACAAAAAGAAATTCCTCTAAACATTTTGACAATTCGGGCAGCAAAAGTTTTTTCTTCTCTCGCAAATTTTCATTTATTTCTTCTTTCTTTTGTTTGACAAAAAAAAATCCAATTCAAGGGGAGAATTAGAATTTTCGACGCCTTTAAAATGATAAAATGTGTTTAATAAATGGACTGAATTTGTGAAAATTAAAAAATATTGCCGCAACAAAAAAATTTAGAAAGAAATCAAATAATAAATATCTGTTTTTGTGCATGTGAACTTAAAATGTCTTCTAAAAGTGAATTAAAAAAATTATCCGAGGAGTCATTGTTGCAGCCACCGGAGAAGGTCTTTGACATTATATGCAAATTAGGCGAAGGTAGTTATGGTTCTGTGTATAAGGCTTTACACAAAGAAAGTAGTTCTATAGTGGCTATTAAACTGGTGCCGGTAGAATCTGACTTGCATGACATTATTAAAGAGATTTCGATCATGCAACAATGCGACTCCCCATATGTGGTGCGGTATTATGGTTCATATTTCAAGCAATATGATCTGTGGATTTGTATGGAGTACTGCGGCGCCGGTAGTGTTTCCGATATAATGCGCTTACGAAAGAAAACGTTGACCGAAGATGAAATTGCCACAATCCTTTCCGATACTTTAAAAGGCTTAGTTTATTTGCATTTGCGACGAAAAATACATCGTGATATTAAAGCGGGCAATATTTTGTTAAACACAGAGGGTTTCGCAAAATTGGCAGATTTTGGCGTGGCCGGTCAGTTGACCGATACAATGGCGAAGAGGAATACTGTCATTGGCACTCCTTTTTGGATGGCTCCAGAAGTAATAGAGGAGATAGGCTACGATTGCGTAGCAGATATTTGGTCTCTAGGTATTACTGCGTTAGAAATGGCAGAAGGGAAACCACCTTATGGTGATATACATCCCATGCGGGCCATATTTATGATACCGCAAAAACCCCCACCATCTTTTCGAGAACCCGATCGTTGGAGTACCGAATTTATAGATTTTGTTAGTCGCTGTTTAGTTAAAAACCCTGAAGAGAGAGCTACCGCCTCCGAACTTTTGGATCACGAGTTTATACGAAATGCAAAACATCGCAGTATTTTAAAGATCATGATCGAAGAAACATGTGTCATACGTGAACAGCAACGAATTACCCGCGTGGCAGGTGGTTCAGTACAAGGAAGTCAAGCTAAAAGCTTGGCCACCCAACAAGAAGATCTCCTGCAAGAAGAAGAAACCGAATTTCCCGCTGAAACGGTCAAAACGTTTATCGATGATCCGGGGACCTTAGTGCCAGAAAAATTTGGCGAATATCAGCAGACGTCGAATGCTTCTGATGCCACAATGATTTCGCACCCAGAAGATGCGGGTACCTTATGTCCAACTAAAGTGAGTGGTCTGCGATGTGTGGTAGCAAACAAATCAGCTGATGTTGGCGATATACCGCCTGTCGACTGTGATACAATGGTTGAGTTAGAATCTAATTTGGGTAAGTTGTGCTAATTTAATTTATATAATTTCATTGTTTGATATTTTACTATTGCTTTAAAATATATAAAATAATGGGTAGTTGTTTAGAAATTATTTATAAATTTCGAAATTCTTGTTTGATAATTAAAACATACTTAAATTAAAAGTGTGCCGTCCTCAAAAAATTATGTTTGCCACCAAATATTCTGCATTCAGTCAGAATTTAAGAGTAGTGTAAGAAGAACTAAAATAATTTATTGTTCGCTTTAAGAAGGGACGCAGAGTAATGGACAGGTATTCTGAACAAGATATGATACACCTGCTGTTTATTTCAAGAAGTTTTTATAGCAAATATTTGGTGCTTTTGAAATGGATTATATTTTAGAATTCAAGAAAAACAAACCCTCATTTGGGCGTGCTTCATAAAAAATTGAACGAATTACTGAATTATTTTATAGGCACCATGGTTATCAATTCTGATTCAGATGATTCATCGACGACAAAACGCAATGATTGTGCCAAACCACGATATCGCCCGCAGTTTTTGGATCATTTCGAAAGGAAAAATTCTTCAACAGATATATGCGAAAAAGCCACTGAGTATTCACCAGCAGCAGCACACGTTGCTGCCTTAGCCGCTCAAGCCAACCATCAGGCCAGCAATTTAAGTAACCACAATCGCCAACAGCATCCGCCACTTTCGAATGCCAATTCGAATGATATGAATTGGGAAAACAAAATGGAAATGCGTTTTCAACAAATTTCTGCCATTAATCAATATGGTTTACAACAACATCAACAACATTTACAACAGCAGCAGCTGCAACAACAGCAACATGCACCGGCAAATGTAGCTGCAGTAGCTGCCGCTGCTTATTATGGAGTAAATCCAATCGTAAATGAGCAACATATATTAGCTTTAAATCAACAGCATCAACTGCAACAACAACCTCCTGCCTATCCACACCAACATCCCCAGCCACCAGCCCACCATCATCATCCTCACCACCATTTACACACACAGTCCCATACTTATGTAGATGGCGAATTCGAATTCTTGAAATTCCTCACATTCGAGGATTTGAATCAACGCCTTAACAATATTGACTCTGAAATGGAAAAGGAAATTGAGGAACTCAATAAAAAATACAATGCCAAACGCCAACCCATTGTTGATGCCATGAACGCCAAACGCAAACGTCAACAGAATATTAATAACAATTTAATTAAAATTTAATGTTAAAAAAATAGTAGAGAAAAAAACAAAAAGTGGCATTTTGCAAAAAAAAAAAATGAAACGTTAAAACAAGTTAACCACGAATGAAAAGAAAAATGAATTTACAATTATATTTTTTTTTTTTTTACATAAATATTAAGATTCTAAATATGAAGTGCTAATGCGACGTCCTGAGATAATCAGATTTTGGTGGATATTGAGGATAGAATTTGTTTAATATAAAAAAAATCGAAAAATAATGTAAATGAGTGAGAAACCGTTTGCTTTTATAAACAGTAGAACCCCCACGCATGAAACAAAATTTATTGTTCGTATGTAGTAGAAAATTTCTTATTTTTAATTTCATTTCCTTAGTTCGAATTTGTTTTTGTAACAGAAATTTTTATGATTTTTGTAAAAAAAAATATGAATGTTGATTAATTAATTGGTTTGATTTTTGTTGGCGTGAGGTCAGTTAAAAGAAAGTAATTTTCGAATATTTTCATAAATATAGTAATATTTTAATTTTTTTTTTTTTTTAGTTAAGCAAATAGAGTATTAAAGAAAATCATGTGCTCATAAATAAAGAGATAAAAATCTTATAGAAATAAAATAAATAACGAAAAGGTCAGCAATTTTATAGGGAAGAAAAAATATATGACTTATAATACAAAATTGAATGTGTTCATAAATCAAAAGTGCAAAAAATACAAAAAAAAAAAAAATTATATTAAACCGTGTGTGTTTTTGTTTTTAACGCTTTTAATTACTATTTTTAGAAATGTTTTAGCCAAACCGACGTTTAGGCAAGTCATTGGCTTTTTTAACTTGTTTAGGTTTATAGCTATCATGTAATTCTCCCTACTGAATCAACTGGCCGCGCTGCAAAACCTTTTTTAATAATAAAGCTTTATAAAAATCACAATCTTTTTTTAATTTCTAGAATTAAAACAAAATAACAATTGACAAAAATTTAAATTAAAAAAAAAATATATATATATTAAAAGAGTTAAGAAATATTTAAAATATTTTAATCATATCAGCTCAAAAGAAATTAGTTTTAAAATCATATATATTATGACAAATTATAAATATAAAAAATAAAAACGAAAAACATAGATGCCTGCCACCAAAAAAAAAAAAAAATCTCAAACACAGATCCTATAAATTTATTTAATTATTTCAAGTACGTATTTTTATTGTTCCAATAATTCTTAATATTTAACAAATAATTATATGTTTAAACCACATTTAAACAATTTAATTTTTAATAATTTTTTTTTAAATTGAGTTCTGAATTTTGTTAGGCAAAATATTATTTATTAATTTTTTTTTATATATTTTTTTTTTGTAACCAAAACTACTTACTCACGATTGTAAAGAACACTTATAATAAAAAATAACTAAAATCATAAGTATTTTTATACCTTTGCAAATTTTTAGAAATCATATACACCAATTCTTATATTTAATAATAAAATAAAGTGAACGAGAAATACAACAGATTTTTTTAGTACGTAAAATAATTATGAACCGAAAAATAAGAAAGAAAGGAAAAAAGAATAATAGTTGTAGTTCCGTTTAAATAATAAACAATTTCAGTTTTTAAACCGATTTTATCACAAATTTACTTTTATTTAAAAATGTGGAAATAAAAATTTGCATTTGGAATTGCTTAAGTAAAAATCGAAAAACTTTCCAGTTCTCTTTTTCATAAATTTTGTGCCAAATTTCCAAAGTACCAATTAAAAAACTTTGCTATTTTCATTTTTTTTTTTTTATGATAAAAACAAGTTCTTTTGTGTAATGTTCCATTTTAAGGGACCGGAATGTATTTAGACGGCTCAATCCTTTACATCGGCCTAATTTTTTGATAGAAATGAAACAAATTTATTTTATTCCCTGTAATAAATGCACTCGAACTGCATATTTATTGAAAATTGTTTTTTTATAAATAATTTTACAAAAAATTAATTTTATACTGTGCTAAATCTAATCAAATTGTTTTTGGCATTCCTGTATTAATTCAAATCCTGCAGTTGCAGTTGCTTACAACACCCATGAGTTCTATCTATATTAGAAGATACCAGGCATTAGAACCAAAAAAATAAAAGTTAAAGTATACAACTAAAACTCAAAAAATGTAGAAACTTTTATACATAAATATTTAATTAAATTTGTACTAAAAGATTGGCACGAAGTTACCAAGTTAAACGAGTGGCATGATCAGTTTTACGTTTGGACATTTTGATGTAACCCAGAAATTGCAATTCAGCAACGGCACGAGTGAAGCGGGCCCTGTTATAAAATAAGCAAATTACAATTAAATATAAAGTAGACATGCTTCAATGTTAAACTTACTGTATGTCAGGATCAACTTGTTCTTGATCCTCTTCATTAAAGTCAACTATAGTGCGGAAAGCCTGTAGCCAATCGTAGAGGTTGATCATACGGCCGCATTCCAAATGTAATTTGTAAATAATGGAGAGGTCTGGCAACGTCGCCAACAATTGAGAATGTTCTTCGAGGCCGCAACATTTACATTGTAAATAAAAATGCGGATTGTTGAGGGCCATGTGTAGAGCTGCTCTGGGTGCTCCTATAATATTACGCCTGACCGTCGATATATCGGAGAACACAAAGAGTTCATATAGTGGTGGTGCTTTTTGCATGGGCCGCAAGTGGACCACAATTATCTGTTGTTCTATATATTTCAGAGTTGCTTGCAGCGAGCGAGTAAATTCTGATGCCGAACTTTTTTGCTGCTTCGACATTTGCAACAATTTTTCCTTTAGGTCCTGGCGTGACGATAATTTTGTAAGACTATGTGGCGATGAAACTGCGTCTTGAGATTCCAAACTATTAGCATTTTTTTCCATGCCAGCCATCACTACTTTGTTAACAAGTTCCTTTACAGTTTGCAATTTTTCCTCAACAATTTTCTCACAGTCATCTGCCAGCTCCAGATGAATTTTTATTTCACGATTAAAAAATTCCTCTGTGATTTTTACAGCTTTCGAAATCTTAGCAACAAATTCATCTTTGGACATAAATGTTAATATTTGCCAACATTCTTTAAATTCCGGTTGATTCCAAATCTCTTTGGCCATGCAATTGGTATATAATTCTCGCCGATATTT
This sequence comes from Ormia ochracea, assembly GCA_963402855.1. Lineage (NCBI taxonomy): Eukaryota > Metazoa > Arthropoda > Insecta > Diptera > Tachinidae > Ormia > Ormia ochracea. Next base: position 9,578,736 of record OY727109.1, on the reverse strand, counting down.
ACCTAATGGACATTTAGGCAAATCCTCAACCAAAATCGTAATAAATTCAAGAAATATACGCATCAACAAAAAATATACGTGGCATTCCTTTAGAAGACTTGGCAGTTTCTGTTTAAGGTAGTCATCGTCTGTTAAGATTGCTATGATTTGTTTGCAATCTTTAATGCTCTCCACATAAGGTCGAAAAGATAATTGTTTGCGTATGGTCTCCATATCATCATGATTCATACTTTTAATTCTGGTCAAAGATGCAGAATAATTTGTACAGAGCGAAAAAGCATTACCTTGAAAATAATGCTCCATAAGACAATACTAAAGAAAATAAGGGATTTTTAATTAAACTGCTTTTTAAAATGTAAAATCAACATTATATTCACCTTAAAGCCTTGTATAAATCTGTTGACAGAAAAATCATAATAAAGAAAAATATGGGTAAGAAATTTAAACGATTTGCCTGATAAATGAAACGTATACTTGGGAGACAATATAACTTTTTCAAGAATCTGTAAAAATAAGCAGAATTATTTTAGTGTACACTTTTTCGTAGGATCCAGTTTAAGTTTAGCAGGCTCCATTTGTAAATCCAAATATGTCATTGAGTGCCATAATATAGAAAAAAAATAAAGTGAATATTACAATGGAGTCCGATGGATTTAAACTGATTTGTTTTAAATTATTCACAATCTTTTCAATAATATTTAAGTATTTTTTATATATGTACATATAAAATATATTTACCTCATTTAAATTGGCTGGAGCGACTTTTGTTTGGAAAATACGTAAACTAATTTTTGATGTAACATGATAAGGCAATGCGCAATGGACAGCTGTTATAGATGTGGCGACTCCCAATATAATTAATAGGGGCAAATCGGAGCAATTGGCGCTTAAAATTAATATTAAATCTTGTAGGATTGTCGCACTAAAACATTCAAAATCCGGCAATATGACAACTAACATATGACGCCCCTCATCATTATTAGTATCACTAATACTGTCGTCTTCCAGATGGGGAAATCCATAAGTCAAGGGATAGTTATTGCGATACCAATGTTTTAACTGGTTCATTGTACATTGTAGCTTTCTTAAACATTTGTGATCACGGTCGTCATCGTCATCCTGTGGAGCTTCTATAAAATTATAAACCAATGTTTCAATAGCTGACTTAACATTGACACAATCTCTTGACTGTAAAATGGAAATACTGGCAGAAATCCTTTCTTTAATTCTTTGGCTCAGGTTAATAAATTGATTTAAATGATCAGGTTGATTTACGCCAGTTAAAAGAGCTGCAGTTGGCAAAATGTTTTCCATATCCAATGCATCATGTTGTCCTTTACTCTCCCTGACAACATAGTCCACTAAGTCTTCTAAGGTACGAGAACTACTTTCCCTTTGTAAATCATCTATATGACTTTGGATATTTTGCCAAACTTCCCGATAAACCCGATAAAATGGTTGCTCAGTGATTTCTTTACCCAAAATGCCGGCATCATTCATTTTTGACCCACTTTTTCGTTTCGTCGTCTTTTTCGCCTTATTCGCTCTAGTAGCTCCATTTTTAAAAACAAAACATCCCTGGAGTTTTCAAGCACATTTATACAAATTTCTCAAAAAAATGTGCACATATAAATTCAAAAACGAACTTACCTTGGATACAGATATGGTTGGATCCATTATTGACTAACTTTACTCTTCGCTCTGGCACTATATATATTGGGTTTTCTCGTAGAGTTGTCCTTAAATATGTAATATAACTATTTAAAATTTATTAGCAATTTTTTAGTTCTTTATCGCCAAAAATAAAAACTTTTAATATTTTGAAACTTTTTTAAAATTACTTGCCAACAACAAAACAAACCGCATTTTGCTGTAAAAAGAAAATATATTTTACAGCTGTTTTTGACATTTTCAATTTTGGCGCCACAACTTTTTTCAAAGTCAGTGTTGGTTAATGAGATTTTTTTTTAGAATTTGTAAGCAAAATACGTTCTCCGTTTAAAATTGTGAAAAATATTACAAACAGTGCAGACTTACTTAGTAATAATTAATTAGTAAAATTAGAAAAATATTTTAATTAAATGAGGTACAACAAACGGTTATTTAGATCAGGCTGGGAATTCCAAACTCACTACATGCATTAAGTCTACAAGCAATCTTGACAAATAAACAGTGTTTTATACCATTTAAGTTTGTAGGAAAATAAAAGTATTGGAAATTGGAATCGCTTTTTAAATTTCCTTTTGCAACTAGAGAGTTTTGATACTCACCTCCTCGTATCTAAAAATAAACAAAATAGTTAAACGGGATGTACATGAAGCAATTGCACATGAAATTTTGTGTTACAAAAATGGGTTGATTTTTTTTTTTTTTGATTTTTTTTTTGCCTACGCCTACTTGCCTATTCAAATAAAATTACATAAATAATAAATTTCATTAATTTTTCTTTCCTACAATTATTAGGTAAAACAAATTAGGCGGAACCCAATCATCTATCATGGAATATATTAAAAAAATTGTGGTTTCAAAAATCTATGTCAAAAAAATAAAAATTTGTAAAAAAAAAAACTAAAGTAAAAGTACAAGAAGAAGGTTTCAGCTTTCTGACCAATTTCTCAAAAACTTTATGAGGGTTTTTAATAAACATAAATTTGAATATATAATTTAATATAATGTTATTAGTAATATAAAATAATGGTATATATGCAAATGTATGTATAAAAGCTTTAAATAAAAACAGTTATATAAGAAATGGTAGCTTTGTGTGAAATTAGCAATTCTAAAGCATGCTTTATATTAAGCAAATTCAAGTGTATTTTTATATATTTTTTTATTTATTTTTATATATTTTTTTATTTTTATACCTGTTTCTGCAAAGCAACGAAGCACTGCATGAAACGCATCAAAGCTCTTGCAAAACCGCACCACTGTGCCAATGCTGCATAACGTTTGCAGAAACTTGTGTTTGACAGTTCCTTCAAAGGCGCTGTTATATTTTTTAAATAACAACCATATGATAGCAAAACAGATTAAAAATCCGATTTTACTTTAGTGTCTGCTTCTTAAATAATAAAATGTTTTGTATTTGAATATTTAGCAATATAATAAAGGTTAACGTGTTGAGTATTTAATAAAATAAATAAAATTCCAAGTAGAATGGACGAGCTCGCTTTATATGATGACTTGGACGCGTTTCACGAGGAAGAAGCAAAGGTAAATGAATGATTTGAGTAAATCCATAGATACTGATATACAATAATAATAACTGGCAGAAATCCAACGAATTGCAAGAAGCGGAAGAGAAATATCAACAATCGCTTAAAACTATCGAAGAGCTGCAGGGCGAAATAAAGAAACTAAACAAAAACATTAAATGCATGGAATTGGGATTTCAAAGTCTGTTGGACACAGCCCGTGCAGAAATTAAGCGTAAGGATAAGGAAATTGAACGGTTAAGGAAAGAGTGAGTTCTAACTTTTTTATAATACATTTCACATACATATTTTTGTGTATGTACTTGCCTGTCTACATTTATTCTATGTATTTCAGAAATGATGACATTTGCTTTAGGCGTAAAATATACAAGCCTCCAGCCAACACAAACGGAAATTTGTGTTTGACACAAAATCCAACAATTAACCCATTTAAGCAAAATAATGTAAGAGATGAGGAAGTGCATCCAAAAAATATTGCTGCAGCAACAACAACATCAACGATATCTTATACTAAAAATGAGAAATCAGAATCGGAATCGGATAAACGAAAACGTATTCATGATTATCAGGACGAGAGCTTTCATTTGACCAGCGTTTCAACATTTAATGTTAAAGATGATGTAGTGTTACCAAAAAATATTGCTACAACAAGCACAGGTGCAATATCTTGCGTTAAAGGTGAAAAACCAGAATCGGATAAAAGAAAACGTGGCCATGATTATCATGATGACAGAGATCCAGAATATAAAAGGCAGTACAAAAAAACACATTCTGACGATGACAAATACCACCACACTTCTCAATATTACAGAGGTTATAAAACAGTTGACGAATACCCTGAGGCTAGGAGGACACATAGTAGAGAGAAAGAAAAGGAAAGGCCAAGTAAAAAAGATTATGAAAGACATTATAGTAGGCATTGTAAACCAAATGAAAAAAGTATTAGTAAAAACAGTCGTGAAAAGTCTTCTGAAAGTATTGAATTTTATAACAAAGTCTCTGAAAGAAGTCGCAGTAGAAAACGGGAACAGGAAGTTATACACCACAAAAATATTGCGAAGAAAAATACACATACCAATGAAAGTAGCCCTGCTGTATCAAAATCATCTAAAAGTACGTCATGCAACGATCACAAACGTGATAAATGTGAACGCGAAACAAAAAATAAGAATTCTAAAGAGATATTTAATAAGGATTTAGGGTAAGTTTTATATGTATTTTTTATGTGTTGTGTTAAATATTATAGTGTAAGTTGTTACGAATAAAATGTAATTAAAACAGGGATTTAAAATTTTCAATTATTGTACATGCTGTTTGAAATGACGGTTTTTTGCAAACGGTTAGCTAAATGTAACTAAATTCTAGTCATATTCTTCTTGCATTCGAAGTTAGATTGAAGTAATTATAAAATCTATAAGAAAAAGTCCGGAAATAACAAAAATTAAGCTCTTTACTGATTCCATTATGATTTCTAAAAAAAAATGTTAATGAAAATTAAAAATGTTTTCTTTCGAATAATTAGTTTATTATAAAAATTTCAACATTTCACAAAAGTCAAATAACAAGCAGGGAGTTGTTATTAGTTAAGAATATGCAAGTGTTCGTTTATAGATTGGTAAAATTACATGTAATCTTTTGTACGTTACACTTAAAATTTTTTTAACTGATTTGGAATAGATGCATTCTTAGCATCTTTAAAAAAAAGTTAAAAAAATTGATGTATGTCGAATTCTATGTTGGTCGGCCCTAACAGTGTTAAGTGAATACAGAGATCAAAATTATAACTAACTATTATATTAGGGTGGTACAATTTTTTACATTCGAATATGGTAATGCTTGCAAAAATAATGATCATACAAATGTGCGTGTTCTCATATTCACCTTACAAAACTTAATTTAATTAAGTAGTTGAATTCCTACAATGTAGTATCCACAAAAAAAATTACGTGCCCATGAGTTTGGTGTGGTGCTGTCTCTTCTATTTGTGTTATGTTATACTTCTCTTTATTATAAATAAATATGTAGTGTTTAAATAAAAATTAATTTTATAATTATAATTAAAAAAAAAATTAGCTTGAGTGGTTGCTGCACTTGTGCTTCTGTAATTCTCAAATGATTTTTGGAAATATAGGATACACACAGCAAGTTTTTAGAATTATTTTCAAAACTGTTTACGGTTTTAATATCAGAAGACGTAAAACAGTTTTTCTTTTCTAAGCAAAAAACAAAAAAAAAAAAAAAAAAATTATATCTATTTTTTTAAATTAAAATTTTTTTTATGGATTATTATACTTTTTTTCTACTATTATTAATATTTCCACAATATAAAATTGTTCCAAGCAACACACAACACTACATATAGAAAATTTCGTATACCAAATTTTATTTTGAAAAAATGTATAAATAGAGCTTTCGCCGAGCTTCCTAAATATAATCAGAATATTTTTATTTTTAGAAATACATTAGCTTTGAAGGCATTTTGAAAATTTCTACTACAGATACATGTACAATTGGCTTTAAATTGGCTTCTTAAAGAAAAGAAATTATAGTAATTCTTTAGGGACAAACGTAATCCGCGTAAGGAGTATGATGTATAAAAATTTTTCGTGTTGTTTTTGTAAAATAAATTTTTCTTTTTGAAATATTCGAATATCTGTTGTGGTATCCCGGCTCACAAGCAGTGACTCCACAGCCAGCAGTAGAATTAAGAAACTTTAATAAAAGTTGTATTACGATTTTTTTTTTTTCAGTGAAGAAAAACACAAAAATATAACAACCGAAAACTCAGAAAAGGAGATGATTAATAGTGATGCAAATGAAAAAAAAAAATCAAAAATAGACGATTCGAATTTAACGCTTAAGGAAGAATTAAAAGCTCAACATATCACTGTTAAAAATAACCAAGTAAATAAATGCGATAGTGTGGGTGTTCAAGGAAATGATAGCAATGCCCAACTAGAGGCGACGGAGAGTTCTACGACAGATACAGGCGAACTTAGTACACACCGTAAAGTAGCAGTATTTAATGAAATTTTCGGGAAATCGTCTAGCGAATGCAGTTCAACTTCTGAAGTAAAACCTAATTTAAATTTAAATAGCATTAAATATATATTAGCGAAAGTTTCACAAACTGAAATCAATAGTTTGAAAACGACTTCAACGCGTGATTACGTAGATATCTGTAGCCGTATGTCAATGCCATTTAACAAAAATATAGAAAGTATATATACAAGTCCAACCAATAGTTCGAATGAAATTGTCGATATGCATAAACCCCAAACGACGGATCAATATCCAGTAGATAATGATATTATTCCCAATAACAAATCTGAACCAAATTTCTCAAATCTTGTTAAAGATCCTGCAATTATTAAACCAATAAAATATGTTGGAGTTGTTGGTTCTCTTAAAAATCCTTGTAAGACTGATGACGATGAATGTCAAATAAAAAGTAAAACTATACAAAAATCAAATAAAGAAAGTGAATTAAAAACAACATTATTTGGCGAATCCAATTCAAATACAGATGATTGTATTGTGAAAACTGTAAAAGAGAAAGCTGCTCAGCTGGTAGTTGCGAATGTTTCCGACACTGAAACTATTCAAAATAAAATATTTGAAGATGTTAAAATTGATGGAGCCCCTATTGTGGCTAAGCAGCAATCGGAACAAACTTCTGAAATAAAATCGCATATTGATGCGAAATCATCTGTGGTTAAAGAATTGATAAAGATTTCGGAAACTCGTGAAAAAGAAGAATCCTTAAGAGCAGAAAAACTTGCTAAAACTGTAGAAATTGTTGAATCGCAAAAATCACATAACGAACTAAGATGTGTACAAATTGATAATCAGAATTTTTGTTCCATCATAGAGCAGCATGATACAACTGAAATAAAAATATATGAAACTGCGGAAACTAATGAAAAATGTACTGACACAAACGTTTTGCAACTCCAATATGAACAATGTAATTCAATAACGTGGAATAGTTTTGAAGAAGAAGAATTAGGAAATAATGAGAAATTGAATAGATCTGTAGAAATTGATAATAAAAACAAAGGTCTTTACTCAATAAAAGAGAAGACCAATTCATCTAGTGGAAACGATGTTATTAAAGTGATTTCTTCCGCAGAGAGAACACACACTACCAATAAAGAAAGCTTAAACGTATTGGAGGAACCGGTGCAAACAATTTCTCGAATGCCAGCTTTGCAACTTCAAGACGAAAATCTCTGCTGCATCACAGAAAGACCTTCTCATAAAGAAAAAAGTATCGAAATTGTTGAATGTTCCACCGAAACGAAAAATAAGGAAATAAAGCATACATCAGTGATTCATTCCGGAAATCCATCGTCAATTACAGAAGCCGAGAGAGTATCTAATTTATCTGAAAATATTTTTGAAGAAGCAGCATTCTTAAATGATGACAAATTTGGTAAAACTTCTCAAACGGTAAAATTGCTTGATCTAGGCAAAGAGGCAGCTATTACAGTGCAGGAAATATCATGCATGTCGGCAGAAAAAGATGATTATGATCATTTGCAAAGGAATGCGGAGGAAGAAATTCGGTGTTCAGCTACAGACCAAGCAATTTCATCGTCAATTTTGTGTGAAAATCCATCTAAGAAAGAAACATTGTTCGTTAATTCTATTAGAAAGCAAAGAAATGATTCATCTAGCCCATCAATGCAATCAAATCATGATAATAATGCAACATGTGCCGATAAAGGAACATCCGTTAATAAAGAAAACTTAAATGACGATGAAAATCTCTCTTTAATTAACGAAGAAGAAAATGTATGCAAATTATCCGAAAGCACTTCTCATGAAGAAGATTCAAGAAAATTTATTCAAGAAGAAAACTTATCCAAAATAATTAATAGTAATTCTCCAGAAAAGGATTCATTAAATAAGGAAAAATCTGATGGACAGACTATTATATTCTCTAATAAAACAGAAGATGGACGAACTGCAAATAGTTGTTGTATCTCTATCACAAATAAGGAAACTGTTTGCAATGCATCAGACAAGGGATCTAAGAATGTTGACACCAGCGAAGCGAGTCCTTCTCAAGAAGAAGATTTATTTGATAAAGAAAAGTGTAGCAAAGGAGTAGAAACTGTTGGAACATTTCAAGCAAAATGTAAACTAATGGAAGAGAAATCATTGAGAGAAACAAATTTGAATGAAATTGTACCCAAAGTTGAGTTGCCGGTTATCCAACTGATGGAGTTACAACCCAATCAAATAGATTCTGGATTTAGCACAGATGAACCGACTGAACACTCACATAAAATTGTAAGACTTGTTGAAAAAATATCTGAAGAAGAACTGGTACAAGTTGAGGGAAGTGTTTCCTTTATCGCAGACCAACAAACCTTATCAAAATTACAATCTGCTTGTGATTTTCAAAACGAAAGGCCGGTATGTAAAAAAAATGTTGATAATACTAAAGGAATCGCTCAGATTACTAAGGAAACGAATGATATAAAAATTGGAACTGAAGATCTCTGCGCTAGTGTGGAAGATGTTAGTCTTATTCAAGTGATTTCTTTGGATGATAGTATACCAACGAATAAAGATGAATTGGGGCAAATAATAATTAAAGATTTAAATTTGCCAACTGAAAATAATCTTCCCGAAGAGGATACAGAAACAACGTACAACTTAAAGTCTTTAGTAACTGATAAAAATCATGTTGAAAATAATAATGAAGTTTTAAGTCATCAAAAAACTGAACTAGAGGTTACAAAGCAACTGCTTACAGAGAATACTCGTGAAATTATTCCAATTAAACCAGAAAATCGATATTCATTACTGGAGGGCAATGACATAATATTGTTATCGAAAAACGAACACCATGCCCCTATAGATGTGGAAATTAGCGATACCAGCTTTGAGCTTTTAAGAAAATCCAGTGGATATTTAACAGTTCAAACGAATGAAGATGGAAGTGAAGTAACAGTTCAGGATGACAATTTCCGAGAAGAAATTAATGATGATCTAAGCAAAACGAAAAATGTTTTAAGTGAAGTTGTGGAAAAACACAAATCGCTTATTATATATAAAACGAATGAATCAGATGGAGGTATAAATGAAAAGATCTCAAATAAAATGGAGAGCAAAAAAGAATTGCCGCTTGAAGGCAATTCTCCCACCTGCACAACCAATCTGAAACAAGAAAAGACCTCGCACGACCAACATGAAAAGAATAAAGTTATAATTTTAAAGCAAGTGATTACAAAAGAAATCAATATGGAAGGAGAAATTGTAGAAATTGTCAAGAACGTTATAGATTTCCACGAACCCCAAACTATTGCCGAAAATATTCGATTGGCAAGTCAAAATACTGAAATTGCAGACAAAATAGAAAACCCTTTAGCAAAAGTACAACAACCAGATGTTGTACTTGAAATAGCCAATGCCGAACTTAGAGATCATAGCATTGATCAGATGTCTGACAAGCAGATACCTTCAGCTGAAGTTGTTCTACAAAAAGGAGATTTTCCAACAAGTTGTACAATTTTGCCGGAATCATATAATAACATTCTTATATTGCCTTCGATTTCCACTGATTTTCCCACACCTCCAGATTTTAGCGGAATTTTTTCAAAAAAGACTTCCTCCGAAGTTGCCAACGCAGAAGAGCCTAACAAAGTTAAGAAAAAATGTACACTTTTCAACGCCAAACGGAAAGAATATATTCTGCCCGCTGCTAGTGTTCTGTGCAATGTGGACAATTTAAAGAATGCCACAAAGACTAAAAAGAAATTGCATTGGGAATTGTTGGATAATAAGAATGAAGTGACAGAAATTGAAGACGATGCAGACATCGATGCAACTGAGGATGAATTAATAGAAATTAAAAAGGAAACACTGGCCAAATTGCAAAAATGTTCAACAACTGAAAGTGATATACAGGCAGAAGATGACTCCATTTTAAACGTCTTGACACGGAAAAGAAGAATAAATAAAACATTAAAGATGAAACTGAAAACTTCCAAAAACCTGGAAGCTAAGGAAATATCTTTAAAAACTTCTAAAGCTAAATTAAATGCGATTGGAAAAATTAATGTTGACACAGGAATACGTGGAAAATCATTGTTAGAAAAGCCGACGAATGCTCCGCCTTTAGTGAAAAAGCCAGTTGGAAGACCCAAAAAGCAAAAGAAAAATATGACAGCGAATGATAAAGAAATAACAGCACAGCATAAAAGGAAATTATGCATCAGCAACGAAGTCAGCCTAAGTGACTGTGCGAAAAGCGAAATGCAATTTAAGAGGGGAAATATTACTACTGACTCCTTGAAAAGCCTGATGGACAATTCCATGAAAGCCTTGTCAAGTTCTGTTGAAAAGCTGGAAATCTGCGATGAGCCCTGTAGTTCAAAAGGTAAGTCCACTTAGAGATTAAGTATGCCTGCAATTTATATAAATCTCTAAGATGCACTAGAGAAATCCTTTTTTTTTTTTTATTAAGAAGTGCATTAAAGTAATTGGTGATAAAGCATTCTGCTGAGAAATTTTATATTCAATTAAAATCCTTCAATACTAAAGAAAAAACATAACTCTCCCAATAATCAATTTGAAAGTGCAGCCGATACTTGAAAATGTTAATTTCTCTCTAAGAAGTTAAGGGTTCTGAGCGTACGACCTTTTAAGCGTATCATGAAAAATAATGCTGGTATCGGTGTTGATACAGAATTTTCAAAGTATTTCTTTTTGTCGAAGACTTGCGCCCAGCGGAGTGAAGAGCGAACAGTGTGCTTTTTTCTGCAACGAATCTTATGTGGACCTTCTTGAAGAGGGGGGGGGGCGGAGGGGTAGTAGTCTGCATTTACGGCCCACTATTGTGAATTGTTTGATGGCGAAGAGTCAGTTATTGAAAAGATATTTTATTGCCAAAAATTATCCTCTGAAAAGCACAATGAGAGACAAAAAAATTAAAATTAAACAAATCGCGAATTCACCTGATCCATCTTTTTCCCCAACGAAAGTCATCCAGAGTTACTCTGCACTTAAGATATCTAGTACAAAAATACATCAAATTTTTTTTTAAATTATAAAAATTGGGGCTTTAAAAGTAATTTAATTTGGTGTTTGTTGTTGGTTTGGTTTTGAAAACTATTTAAAAAAATTCAATTAAATTTTCTCCTCTCTTTAATTCTGCTGTACTTTTAAATTTAAAAAAATATACCGACCATAAATATTTATCTGTAAATGTAGCCGTGTTGCAGAATGTTTGTATTGTATGTAAAGCTCATGCAAAATCTTATTAGACTGAAATGTCAGGTAACCGTTAATTTCTCAATCTTCAATTCGCGTTTTCGTGACACTTCGGGGTAGTAACTACGAATCAGTATGCTCAATTAGCCTTTGTTTTTTATGTGCACTTAGAAAATACAATATTAATGAACTTTTAAGTACAATAAAATATTTGGTAGGGGGACTTCTTGCAACAATTGTATATATATGTATGACGTTGGTGTAATATAAAAAGGCCCTAACTTCCACTTTTTTTCCAATAGATTTCTTTTATGATTTCAATATATTTTCAGTTGAAATATTGAAGTCCTAAAAATCCTATTGTAAAAAAAAAAATGCGATTTAGGGTCTTTTTACACGACAAAAACTGTACATGGATGTATAAATAATTTTTTATTTGCCTAACACATATGACACGTTTTTCGGCCTTCTGGGTAAAGAAACCTTAAAATGAAAATGTATAAAACTAAAATTATAATGTTTTACAAAATTAAGAAGTAAGAAAATATTATAATAACAAGAACTTCATATGGACTTTCCATGATATTATCACTGTTTCAGATTCTGTTAAGGAGCGAAAAACTATGGAAAATCAAACTGTAGATGTTGCGAATGAAAATGCTCGCAATGCTCTCTCACATTATCATAAAAATGTTCATTCTCTAACAAATGCCTATAACACTTCCATAGAGGCAACTCATTCTGGTGGTATTCACAAGCCTGCAAGCGAAAATTCTGAACTATTAAATACACTTAAAGAAAAATGCACCGAAATGAAAAATGAAGTCAACAATTTCATATCATTACAAGAAACTGATATTGAGCTGCAACCATCTAAAATGAACTTATCACCGTTTCGTATACCGAGAATAGTGCAGCACCCTAAAAACATAATGGGAAATTCTAGGAAATTAGAAGAGTTTGTCGAGTTGGAAAATGAAAAGAAAGAGAATAGAGACGAAAAAGTATACACTTTGCAAGGGGGAAAAGTTTTGAAGTCAAGAAGTTATGAAGATGTTGCCCACCAAATTAATAACTCCTGTAAAGGATTGCCAGAGAATAGCGACATTAACTCGAATGAAATGCTAAACACATTAAACAAAGCAGATTCACATGAAAGTAAAAAGCGAACAAAAAATTATACTCCAAACACCAAAATAGGTCAGAAAAATTTGATTTATGCTCAATTGAACAATAAATGTGATACACAGCGTGATCCTGAAATAACAAGAGAGAAGCAGCATTCGGATGAATCAAGTACTTTTGCACGTCAGCGAAAATTTGATCGTGTGATTCACAATCATTTGCAAACATGTCCCGAAAGCAAAACCACTAAAAAAACTTTCAAAAAATCTATTAATATACATCGACGAATTTTAGACTTCAGCGATGATGAAGTTAATGAGCAGGAACAGAAAATAAATGAGGATCATCTTTCTGCAAAAGAACAAAGGCAGTGTAGTAGTCCAATTACAAGCGTATACACAGTTCCTTTAAAATTCACCATGGAACAACTGGAGTTGGCTACAACTAATGAAACAGAAAAAACTATTGCCGAAAGTGCCATAGAAGCAATTGAGACAACTGATAAAAAAGGTGAGAAACAACAACTTCCCAAGGAAATTAAATCGTTTGAAATGCGTAAAAATTCAGTGGATGTGGACGCAACATCTCTGAAAAATACTTCAGAAAAATTAGGAGAGGAATCAAGTGCGCCTGGTACAGAGTTGCATTACCAAGTAGGTAAAATAAGTAATAAAAAATGTGACGACGCACGTCAAAGTCTTGCAGAAATCGACGTAAGAAAGCCAATAACATCACTTAAGATGCGTAAAAATTCTGTGCATGTTGAAAGCAATTCACCGAATACAAATGGATCGAATAAATTGAAAAAATCGCTGGGGAACATTATTGAAGACAACAACAAAAAAATTAAATTGCTTGCCACTTGTAACGCAGCGGCTAAAGAGCAAAATTTAATAAAAACTCGGAGAAAATCTTCGAACACTGAAGAAAAATTATTGAATATAAAAGAAAGTAAGGAACAAGATCTGCAAGTACAGAGAAAATGTAAAGACGACGAAGTTATCTGTATTGAGCGCGGTCGTGAGACATGCGTTGCTAACACCGATTCTTCAAATAAGTTGGAACAGCAGACTTCTACAAGTAAACGCAGAAAGTCCACGAATGAAAAGCAAAATAAAGATGATCCAAGAAAGAGTACACCACAAAATAATCAAAATTGCAAAGAATTGAAGGAATATGTGCAGAAAGCCGGAAACAGAACTAATGCAATTAAATATGACAAAGACAATAATCAAGCAACCAGTGAAATTGTCGATCCTTCGACTATAAGAACTCACTGTAAATCCCTTGAGAGAACAAAATTAATCAAAATAAACTCTCCAAGTAATGAAAACCCTGAATTGGATACAGCTCAATTAGATGTATTTAAAAAGGAGATTAAAAATCTGGACTCTCATTTGGTTGGAGCATCAGAGAGAAAATTATTTAAAATGTGTCCAAAGTTAAACAATAAAATTGACACTTTGGTTCCAAAAGCTAAAATAAATTCACCTGAAGCCAAAGAATTCGGACAAGAACTGTTAAACACATTCAAGGAGAGCGAAAATCCACCGCTCTACGAACCCTACTCTGAAGAAACACAAAACTCGGTGAGAAAATATATCGAATCATTTCCGAATATTACTGATAGTTGCACCACAAAATCATCTGAATTGCCACAACACAAAGTTACGAAAGTACGCAGAAAATCCACAAATCAGTCTCAAGATCAATCACATCTAAGTGAATTGGAAAAATCTCAGCAAGACATACTGATACCCAAAGAAGTTTCAAAACTGAAACGGGCCAGAAGCCCCCTTTTGGGAGCAGATAGTAATGCGGCTTCTCCAATATTCTCACAACAAAATCATATTCAACTGCGCAGAATGTCAACAAATAAACGAATAATTTTAGATTCGAACAGTGACGACAACGAAATGCTTATTAAAAAAACAACTGTGATACCAAGTAAAATGAAAGCTCCTTTACCAGCAGTGAAAACCCAAAAACAGCGCAAAAGGCGTGTTGTTAAAGTATTGAGTACATCTTTTGATTCACCCACTAGGGAAGCAAAGAATTTACCGCAATCTTGCATTCCCCTCACACCATCCAGTCATCAAATTTTTAATAGAGAAGTATCAATACAGAGTAGTGAATTTGCCGCTTCTCTGCCCACAACTGTGAGTCAGCAACCCGATAATACGTTAATCGAGATTGAATCGAAGTTACGTGAAATCTTCGAGTCTCCCACTCATGACCCAGATTATAAGCCAGTGCTCAATGCAACAATTTTACCACCGCCTTCCAACGAATTTCTAGTTGATGGAACAGCTAATTTGGATAGTGACCACGATCAAAGCTCATTAAATGAACTTCTCGCGCAAGAGTCAAGCCCGTTTTTAAGTGAGACATCTGTTCCGAATCGGGAACGGGATCAAAGCTCATCGAATGCACTTCACGCGCAGGAGTCAATAGTGTCTTTAAGTGAGACATCTGTTCCGAATCGGGAACGGGATCAAAGCTCGTCAAGTGTACTTCACGCGCATGAGTCAATGGTGTCTTTAAGTGAGACATCTATTCCGAATAGAGAACAGGATCAAAGCTCGTCAAATGTACTTCACGTGCAGGAGTCAATGGTGTCTTTAAGTGAGACATCTATTCCGAATAGAGAACAGGATCAAAGCTCGTCAAATGTACTTCACGCGCATGAGTCAATGGTGTCTTTAAGTGAGACATCTATTCCGAATAGAGAACAGGATCAAAGCTCGTCAAGTGAACTTCTCGCGCAAGAGTCAAGCCCGTTTTTAAGTGAGACATCTGTTCCGAATCGGGAACGGGATCAGAGCTCATCGAATGTACTTCACGCGCAGGAGTCAATAGTGTCTTTAAGTGAGACATCTGTTCCGAATCATGAACAGGATCAAAGCTCATCAAGTGTACTTCACGCGCAGGAGTTAACGATGTCTTTAAGTGAGACATCTATTCCGAATAGAGAACAGGATCAAAGCTCATCGAAAGTACTTCACGCGCATGAGTCAATGGTGTCTTTAAGTGAGACATCTATTCCGAATCAGGAACAGGATCAAAGCTCGTCAAATGTACTTCACGCGCATGAGTCAATGGTGTCTTTAAGTGAGACATCTATTCCGAATAGAGAACAGGATCAAAGCTCATCGAATATACTTCACGCGCATGAGTCAATGGTGTCTTTAAGTGAGACACCTATTCCGAATAGAGAACAGGATCAAAGCTCATCAACTGTACTTCACGCGCATGAGTTAATGGTGTCTTTAAGTGAGACATCTATTCCGAATAGAGAACAGGATCAAAGCTCATCGAATGTACTTCACGCGCAGGAGTCAATGGTGTCTTTAAGTGAGACATCTATTCCGAATAGAGAACAGGATCAAAGCTCGTCAAATGTACTTCACGCGCATGAGTCAATGGTGTCTTTAAATGAGACAGCGCCTATGCAAAATAGGAGCGAAATTAAACATTTATCACTGGGCTCCGCCAATTATCGTTTTGAAAAAGTCTCGGAAAATGTTATAAATTTATTTATATCACGCAAGCGTAAACGTAAACGCGCTAACTGAGTTGTAATACATGTTAAACTTATTTTTTTAAATATTATTAATTAAAGATTCCGAGAAATAAAAACTGTTTCAGCTTTGGTTTAAGTAAATTTACCGTGTGTCTTTTCTTGGAAAAAACTAAAGATTTTTTTTTTTTTAAACTTTTAAAGAATAGTTTTTTTCAGTAACCTAATTCAGCCAACGAAATCCCCGCTTCCATTTGTGTTTATTCTAATTTAGATGATCCACCATACGAAGTTGTGAAATCGAATAACTTTGTTTGAGAAACAAAATCCAAAAATCAATTGAGAAATTTTTTGTAATGATTGCGCACAAAATATGAAAAAGAGTACCAAATGCTCTAGTTTCGCTCCCTCATGTTTTTGGTGCATTTTCGTGTCAAGGCGTTGCCCCTTCCTTTGTGAAGATGCAGCTCTTTCATTACTCGGTCACCGAAAACATTATAACAATGTTGTAAATAACATCGCTAGCATGTAGCCTAGACACTAGCCCTGCTATTGCGCACAAGTACTTCGAAAAGTATTTGCGAATTAATATTTAAAATGGTGAAAGGTTCACTGCTCCCAAACTTATGACGCACCCTGCGGCCGTATTTCACTATTGCCAATAGCCTGCAGATGCTTTTACGCACTTCTAAGCAAATATTACCACGTCATTTCATTACCATATGTATGTACGAGTATGTATGGATCTGTGTTTATCCACATCCATATGTATATATTATTATTTACAAACAATTTTAGCCAAATACTTTTATTATATACCTGAAAATTCTAGGAGAGCCTAAATAGTATGTATGCAAATGAGGCTTTACTGTTGCCTGAAGCACTCATTAATTAAGAGTGTAATTCTACATTTAGTTTCATCGCTGAAATGAAAGTGTACCCACAAATCAATTACAATAAATACTTAATGGGTAAATCCATTTTGGCAAATTACGATAGGACCTAAGAAAGAGCAACTCAGTTTGAAAAGTGTGTGTGGTCACCAATTAAGAGCAATAATTTATCACTACAGCAGTGATGGCATTTTACTGAGTTTCGGAAATATTTTGCTCCTTCCTTTCCCTTATCTGCAATCTTTGGAAACTTTAAAATTAACGCTTTTGGTATCTTAAAGTGAAAAGTACTGCTATCTTTATTCTTGACTGAACTAGTTAGAAAGTTCGTCAACTGCATCTGACTGAGATCGTGGATGCGATCTCTGCCAATATCCACTTAAAATATTAAAAGTTTTCATAAATTTTTTGCAATTTACGTAACAGCCGATTAAAAATTTTGGATGTCTTATGGGACGAAGGTGTGATCACTGATCACTTTCTTAACATTTCCCAGCAAACAACTTATATCAAATAATCACCACTATTGTACCTTTCTATCATATCCTGTATATTGCTTTGCATGGCCAGCGGCTATCCACGGACTTAGAAAACAAACTTTTTATATCACAAATTGCTTAAGGCGTATACACTCTTTCGTTTCTAGCTAAATTATTAAATTGAGAGAATGTGTCGCAAGAAAATGAATTCGCCGCAATCTAAATTTTTCTTTATTATTTTATTATCATTTCTACATTATTAATTCGAAGAATTATTTCAAAGAATTTACGTATTTAAAATAATGGAAAAAAGTGACAACGAATACGAATAATTCGATATTTTTATATTGGCTTCAGAAACGTACATTTTTATTGTAAAAAACAATCAAGCCGATGTTATCTTTTGTCAAAATTTTTATAATACTAAAAATATTCCCCAACTCTTATATGAAATATCGTACTTATCGAGGGCGTACTGTAATTTAGTGGCTAAAACTACAAATAGAATCGAAATGTTGAATTCTTATTAAAGAGTACTTTAGTTGTTACGCGTTTGTTCAACGGACTTAATGTACTCTCGTGCTGGGCGTTAAAACGCCACACTGTAAAATCAGAATTATTTTGAATTTTAAATATCTTTCTTCTATAATTTTTATCAATTCTTTTAGCAACAAGAAAGTGTTAATACAATTTTAAATCAATTTTAAACAATTAAAGGTATAAAATTCGTTTTGGAAAAACGAATACATTTTCAAAATGCGTTGCATAAAAATATTGAAAATAAAACTGTCAATTTAGGCATCATGATGAAGGACTGAAATACATATTTGAATGTTCATTAAGTGATTAAAACTCAAAACTATTTTTAGCTGCATTTGGCTCTGCGAAAATTTATTTAAATATGATTTTGTGCTTTTAGAATTTTCAATTACCTTGTATTCTCTATATAAGAACGAAATGTCGTTGGGAATATAATAAAATTGGTTCACAGTCTCTCACACATTCAGATGAAACATTTTCAATATTTACATCTGTTTGACCGATTTCTTAAGAGCATGTGAGAATTTTTGCAAATTTTGCTTTGATATCAAAACCAAAATGAAAAGCAAACAAAAACAAAAAAAAGGAAATTTTTTTTATATGAAAATTTATTATTTAGCCGGCAGCTTTCTTTGTTAAATAATTAAAAGTATTCGTAACTACGCCGAAATATTTAAATTAAAAAGAAAATAGTTTTTTTCGCCGAAGTTTTTTTTTCTTTAATTGCAACAAAAACGTTTTGGAAAGCAGAGGAATATTTCTAGATGAAGACTTTCCCTTAATTGAAGTTGCATTTCCAGCTTTACAAAAGTGAAAAAAACTTAAAATGCGTTTGTTCACTGCACAATGGGAATGAGAAGGCTTTCCGTAACTGCATTTGATTGGAGTTGTTGAAAAATTTAGTTGCTGTACATGCAAGTGGAAAACTGCATTGATGCATTGAATTAAGAAAACTGAAGAAAAGCATCAGCACGCGATTAATCCCCTTCCACTATTTGCATAGCAAAAAATATTCCTCAACTCTTATATGAAATATCGTACTTATCGAGGGCGTACTGTAATTTAGTGGCTAAAACTACAAATAGAATCGAAATGTTGAATTCTTATTAAAGAGTACTTTAGTTGTTACGCATTTGTTCAACGGACTTATATTTATATTTCCGTATATTGTGCTCATATTCAATGATCCGATTAATAAAAAATTAATATTCTGCAGCACATTAAAAATGCATTACTTTTTTTTAACCAACTTAACCTGCAAAGCTTTTGGCTTCTCCGCAGGAAAACTCACACGATCTAGGCAGGAATCGAACCGGCAACCTGCGCTTTAGTAGACTGCGCATTATTCGTTTGTTTAAGGAGGCAACCAAAATTATTTATTTTGGTTTATCAGCTGAATGCTAAGTTCATTCCTAAGCATGCCAAAGCTGATCTTTGGCAATCGCCCTGCAAATACTTCTTGGAACAGATCTTTAGAGAACTTTTACTCAAGTGTTTTGGGATTTGCGCAGGCAAATAGCAGCCAGTCTAAAAGTATGTAAAAGTTTAGACCATTTGGGTAAAGGTTCCCAGAAGATGTGCTTTAGCATGCGGTAAAAAGCTGATACTCTGAAATAGTCAGCTTCAATGGATTTTCATATCCTGCTATATAATATCAGTTTTTCGGAAGTCAGTTCAACTTCTGTAATAATATTGCGCCTAAGACCCTGCTGCTATAATCTTTTGAAAACATTAATTAATAATTAATTGGCTTAAATAAATACATAAATAATAATATTAATAATAAATATTTATTTGGTAACATTCCCCTATTCTCCCTATCGAATATCGTTGTGATATCGCCCCGTCCGATCGGACCTAGATTGACAAAGAGCAAAAAAAAAAATAAAAAAAAATTATGAATAGTATACAAACATTATTAATTACCGATTAATAATAGCACAAAATCTCCTAATAACAATATTCCACGAAGGAAGGGTTGTTATCGTTCCATAATGTCGATGACAGCATTAGGTATAAGCACTGCCTTTATGGTGGGATGTTGTGTGGCCGCACAAATTGCCCGTCGTGTAGCCAAAAATGTTTTAAAAGACGAAGGCATTGTGCCAATATTAATGAATGAAGCGATAGCAGCTGCTGAATTATGTGCCTGCTGTTTTGAACTTATAATTGGTAAGACAATGGCGTATGTGTGTATGTGTTGTGAATATGGAGGCATTATTTGATTAAAAATCATTTGAATCTAGTGGCTGATAATTTCGGTGTAGCTGCTTATGCGGTATTTCTTTTCCTGCTCACTGTGTGGTGGGGTAAAGTTTGGGGTGATGCTTCCGCTTGCCCATACACTCATATGGAGGATCTAATAGAGGGTAAAACCTCTCTTAAGGAAGTGGCCCTGCGTACTTGGGCTGAATTAATGGGTGGCTGTTGCGTTTATCGCATTGTTCAAGTGTTCTGGTGGTTTGAGTTCGCTGAGACTCATGCTGGTCGCGCCTTTGAAGACTGTAATGCTGACTTACAGGTGCATTAACTGAATAAACAGACTGAAAATTATATTGTTTACAAGATTTTTTAAAAACAACATCAATAGGTGCATCCGTATATGGGTGCAGTTATTGAAGGTTTTGCTACTCTGTTGTGTCGCCTAGCATCGAAAACGCTGAGCGAGAAGGACCCCAAGTTTTGTAGCATAATTGATTCCTTTATTGGTACAAGTCTGGTGGTAGCTGGTGAGTTTGTTATATTTATTTTCATTTACTAATCCCTTGTATTATTTTCACACCGACCTGGAACACTTGTATAGTTCTCAAATACAGTTTACGCGTTTAATTATATGATGTTTTCAGCTTTTAATTTTTCTGGAGGCTATTTCAATCCTGTCTTGGCCACTGCTCTGAAATGGGGCTGTAGCGGTCACACAAATTTAGAGCATATTATTGTTTATTGGATTGGTGCTTGTGTTGGTGCTATACTTTCGGTACCACTGTTTAGGGTTCAAGCCGTACGTAACGTTTTGCTTGGCACAGAAAAGAAAAAAGGCGATTAACATTGAGTTTTCCCACTGTCTTCAAGGGTTCGTAAAACTATTTTGTTGTTATTTATTTAAGATTTATTAATTTGTGACAAGTGTGAAGTTTAAAACCATTTAACTCAAATACTCAAAATAATTATTTAATTGTTAATTTGATTATTTATTAATTAGATTTTAATATGCAGTATGTACTTTATAGGTAAATGATAACAATAAACTGACAATATTTGTTATAATTTTGAAAATCCTTTTTCCTAAAGTTATTTCATACATCCGCATGCGCAAACACATTTTTAAACTTCAAATTCTTACAGAGATCGTAGCAGGCAAGTTAATGGAATAACAAAGGTTTCTTGTAGAGCTCCATTTTATGGCTCAGCTACAAAATAATTCATTGACTTCAACATTCAATACTGAATGTTGAAGTTCAGTATTTGGCTCGTTTTAAACAAGTGCCAAGTTATTGCTGTGCTGTTCCCAGTTATCAAAATAATTTGTTCCCGCAGTTGCTGAATATCAATTAAAAAATTATTATTTCCAAAACAATCAAATATTCAAAGAAGCAAAAAAATTTTTTTTCAAAAGATTTTTCCCATTAATAATAATTTTTCTAATTTTTTTTAAATATAACGGGTTTAATTTGAAATGGACGCCGGCAACTTTGTCTAAATAGCCATCTGGCAACTTTTGTTAAATGTCATCTAAAACAGCTGGTTGTTGGTTTTTTTATTTGTCATTTGTTTGGCGGTGCAGTGTTGTGCAAGCAAAAAAAATTCTCCACATTAAAGGTAAAATATAAAAAGCAAAGGTTAAAAATTAAAAAATAAATATTCTCTTAGCATGTCTAGGTTTTTAATTCGGGCCTGCTTGGAAACTTCGTTGAAATACTCACAAGCAGTAAATGGCAGAGTGAGTGTGATTAAAAATAGTTGGCACATTTTACCGGCTGCACAGAGATCTTATAGCACACAGAAACCAATTGATGGGAATAGTAATGAGTGGAGAGCGGTATATCATTTTCCTTTAATACAGGCGGCTTCGGCATTTAATCGACTTAAGATATCATATGGCATCATGAACTGCATAGTAGTGCCGTCAGTATTTGCTTTGGAACATTCTGCTTATTTGCCACCAACAACAGCAGTGCTAATAAGTGCCGTGGGCACAACGCTCTGGTGTACTTTGGCAATAACAAGTTTTTTAACGCGGAACTTAATTGGAATAATTTATGTAAACGATAATAATGATAAATTGAGATTGGCGTACGTTGACTATTGGGGCAAGCGGCACGATGTGTGTGTAGATTTGGATGATGTTATACCCGAAAATGAGAAGAAACGCCCATCCAGAGTTGATTTCTTCCAGACTATTTGTCTGTACAGTAATGATAAAGCTAAATATAAATTGTTGCAAAGATTTGGTAACATTAAGGATCCCAACACATTCTCCAGAATATTGGGGGAGTGAATAACTTTTTCTTTATTTCGACCAAAAATAGTTTGTTGATTGAATTTACGTATGATTATAAAGTTCGATTAAGTCTAAGAAGTAAGTATAAATATGTTATATGATGACATTTTACTGCAAAAAATAAAAAACCAGATCCCTTACGCAGTTTCAGCTTATTCTTATATATGTTGATATTCGATTTCCGAATTCAACCTTCGCTTCATTAAGCGCGACTTTGTAAAAAAATATTCAATACATTTATAAATTATGTAAATGGATAAAAATGTACGCGAAGGACTATCCCCTGAAAAGTGTAAAGGTTCATTCGATTTCAGTAGTTAATGTTACTTAAGTATTCACTGAAGCGATCTTGATGCAGTTGATTTTCATGCAGTGCGGTGTTATCTGTTAAAAAAAATATATAAATTTTTGAATAATTTTTAACACATTACATTTTCTGCAAAAAATTTATTTGCATTGTATTATTCGTGCAAATGTGATTTATAACCATCGACATCATTTTCATTATTTATTTTTTCACTAAACAAACTTTAATTTTTTTTATTATTAGTTGTTTTAACGAATGTATTTTATTATTAACCGATTTTATTAAATTTACTAAACACTAGCATTTTTTTAAAATAGCTATCAACCAGCTTCATTGTTTTTTTTTAATTTCGTTACTGAAACTAGAAATTATCTCTTCATGCCCGCATTTTAAAAAATAAAAATTACAAATTTTCAACCTCTGAAATATAATTATTTTAATAAATCAAAACAAATTAATGAATTTTAAAAATTCAATAAAATTACACACAAACAGATTTAGTATTAAGAGCAATGGAAATTAATAACTTGTTAGTTAGACAAAATAAATCACCATAAACATTTTGTAAACAAGTTGCATATTTATATTTGAAAAAGCATTTAAATATAGTTTTTATGGGATTATAATTTCTTTTAAATTTTCCGCAGGTTCCAAAGCGAGGAAATCAATAATGTAAAATTATTATTTAAGATAATGATCATGAAATTAGTGACGTGTTAAATGAAATGTGTCGTGTAAATAATTTATTATGTATGAAGCAACATTCTGTCTTAAAACTTCTAATTGTGCAGTAAATTATAAAATATCGTAATTGTATAAAATACAATTATATGAAATATCAAAACAACAAGGCAAATATCAATTTAGAACACAAGTATTTCAAAATCTTTAACTCAAAACACAAAATTCTGAATTCAGTTGATGGAAGGCGTATGACTACAATCAATAATCAAAAGGTGAGTGAATTTCTTTTACTTTTATATAAGATGTTTCTATTAAAAATGGTTTTTAATACAATTGCTAGACTACGTATAAAAATCAAGACGTTTTTAATCTATAAAATTTAAGTGCCTGAATAACATTAGAGTTTTCAAAAAAGAAAATTGTATAGAGAAAATCGGGAAGAATAAAAAGTTTATTTACTTTAATTTATTTACCTCGAGAACACTATTTTCAATATTTTCTTGCTGAGAAAACAAATTAAATCAATCAATTTTCATTTTCATAATATATTTAAAAATATATAAAATATATAATATTATAAATAAAATCATTCGATTATTCCCATAGTTGTATTTTCTAACTTATCTTTAATTCTTATATCACAACTTATATAATTAAAATTGTAAAACTGTTTTATAAAAAGCTTACTTTAAAAGCTTTTATTCAAAGCACTTGTTTCTATCCCCTTACGACACATTTTGTGTTACTTCCGGGCCACTGGTATTATTAGACTTGCCCAATTGCTTTGCTTCAGCCACCTAAAATAAAATGAACAAAAACGAAAGCAATTGCTACGCAAACTTATGCAAACAATAATAATGCAAACTAAATTTGCTGAAAAATAAATAATAGGAGTAATTAAATAAAAGACTAACCGTATCTGGTAATTTCTTGCCAAATGTTTCTGGCAACAAAAGCGCCAGTAAAGCTGCAGACAGAGAAGAACCGCCAAATAACAATAAAGGCAATGGCTCATAATAAAGACCCTTTAAGAATAATTAATAAAAATATTTGCTAAAAAAAAAAGTACTAAAAACGTTTACCAATAGGGGCACAAATGGGGCCAACATTGCACCGAAACGGGCAAAGGTCGACATTACACCAACGCCGCCACTACGTATGACCTGTTTAGTTTAAAAGGATTAAAATGTGATTAGAAAAAATAAAAGTAGGTTTTTCAACTCTCACCGTTGGCATCATTTCCGCTGTGTAGGCATAAATAACGGCAAAGGAGGACGTAATACCAAGTTTACCGATCAAAAACAATAAAATGATGATCCAATTGGAACCTGCAAATTAAGCTTGTAGTTCAAATTCATTCTCTTTTTTGTTAAAAAAAAAAACTCTGTAGCACAACAAACCAAATTCTTACACTAACCGATAGTTGTTGTACCTCAAAGGAGAATCCACAAAACACAAAAAAAAAAAAATTAATATTTTATAGTGTAATAAAAAGTAATAAAAGTACCTGTTATTAAAATTACAAAAAATATAATTTTTGATAAATTATTAAAAATTAAAAAGAAAAGTTATGTATTCTTTATAGTTAGGGTATGAACCTAATAGCTTAAATTTAGCTTATCTTTTTAGTTTATCTTTTTAATAATGTATAAGATATATATATATATATATATATATATTTATATATTTTAGTGTACGATGCACATAAGTTTTTGATACTTTTAGCAATAGTTTAATTCTATTAAATATAATAAATATAATGGTTTAAAATATTAAAAAATAAATTAAATTAATGAATGTAATAAATTACATTATTTACCCTATCAAGGTAACCCTTTTAAATCAGGCAATTCATTATAAATATGCATATTAATATATTATATAATCTATTAAAATAAATAATTTCATATGTAAAAAATTACATATAAATAAATCAATTTTTTTTTTTTTGTTATTTTTAAATTTTAATAATTTTTTAAATAAATAGAAATTATTTAATTATTTTTAATTTATATAAATTATAAAATAAATAATTTTTTTAGGTTTTGATAAAATTTTAATATAAATGTTAATAATATTAAAAAAAAATTATTTATTTTAAAATCAAATATAATAAATTTAAATAATTATTATTTGCATATATATATATATATATATAATAATAATAATAACAATAATAATTTATAAATTATTTAATAAATTAATATTTATATATATATAAATTTTAAAATCTAAAATTCTAAACTCTACTAATTCTTTTCAACTCATGGTCTTTTTTTTTTAATCCAAATATATTAATTTTTTTCAATATTTTATAAGTTCGTTGCGAACTAAATTGCAAGTATAAAAATTTTATATAAAAATATGAATACAATTTGTTTTTGGTGAAAAGCTACAAATTAATATTTACTCTTGGCATACTTAAAAGGATTTCGTTACCCCTATTTATTTCAGTTTCAGTTTTCAAGTCTTAGTTGTGCTTATTTATAACCTTCTCCATCGAAAAGGATGGGAGACTGTACACTCCAAATATTAATTTGCTTTCTATAAAGTATATATTCTTAAATATATTTTGCTTTGTACGTCTGTCTGTTCCCGGTTGGTTTGACATATTTGTTGCGCTGTAATTTGACTTTAAATTTTGCTTAAAATCAAACATTTAAAATCCCATCTGTTCATACTTTTCTCAAAATTATCCAACATGAAAATCACCGAAATCGGGTAATAAAGAAAAAGAAATATATAGAAATATAGTTTTTTTTACATCGGGGGCTTCCAACTTAGTTTTAATTATTTTTAAATTATCACTTTTTTAGTAATTCTTTTTATACTTTTCTCTTTTTATATTTTTCTGCCATTTAAATTTTTTAATTTAGCCTTATTTTTTTCGTACCGGAAATTAAACCGTTTCCACTGCTCAAGTAAAAGAATGTTCTTTGCAAGAAAAACTGAAACTATTCTTTAAACTTCTTGATTTTTCTATATTTTTATTAGTCCCCTTCTTTTTATTCAACATAAAAAACATTTTTAATTTTTAACATTTTTTTAATTAGTAGTAGTAAAAAATCTACAGTATAGTCTCCATTATCGGCACAACCAACTAATCATTCATCGCTTTTAATTTTAATTGTGATTTGGATGATGTTTTAGTTTAAGACTTTGTTTTGATTTGCCTTTATTATTTCTCTATAAAAATTAAAGGCTATGCAAATAAGGCCCGTCTTATCTTATAAGA
Organism: Ormia ochracea; assembly: GCA_963402855.1. Taxonomy (NCBI): domain Eukaryota; kingdom Metazoa; phylum Arthropoda; class Insecta; order Diptera; family Tachinidae; genus Ormia; species Ormia ochracea. Next base: position 9,552,011 of record OY727109.1, on the reverse strand, counting down.
TCTTACGAGTACAATGGAAAAGCCTTTGTAGAATTTGAATTTATTACAACAAGATTTGTGCTAAAGAGTTTATTAATATTATTATTTTATATGAAAATTTTACGTGTTTCCAAGTTTGTTTGCACTTTTTAAAAAATTAAGAAGAATAAAATCATCTCATAAGTACAGTAATAAATATTATATAAATATAAGTGCAATTACAAAACGCTTTTTAAAATTTATTTTTTCATTGTGAATAGAGCGTGTAAAAATATTGCAAATTTTATATCAAAAGTAAAAAGTTTCAACTCGTAGCATATTAAAAATGTATTAATGTATGTGTGCAAATATATACATACATACGCACATGTCTATTTATGTTTAAATTTCATATTGCATCCAACAGTGTTGTTGGCTTATCTGTAGTACCAACGAAGCCATTTTCATGAATTAGCATTTTAATGAATTTTCACGATTGGAATTCAATTAAAGGAGCAATTCTATGAGAAAGGAAGGAGTTGGGCAGTCAAAAATCACTAAAAATCGCAATATTTTGTGTTTTTCAACAACTGGCAAATATATAAGAAATATACTCGTATTTAGAGACAAAAAATTGACTAGTAAAAGTAGTATAAACGCCAGTCCAGCTTAAAGAAATTTGGAATTTCAAGTTTGGTATGCAATTAAACGAGGAATTGCAGGCGAAAGGATGGGGCTTCCTATACTGACTCGTAATCACATGATTATCGACCCGGATATACTCAAGAAGTTTCCGATTGAGAAGATTAATTTAAACTACGGTAATATAACTTGCATCTGGCAATGACACATTAATAATGTTTAAAGTCAATACAATATTATTTTTCAGCTATGGAATGGCTAAAATAACAATAATAAATACTGTAGAATTCTTAAGAAATAGAAGGTAATAACAATGATTCATGGGCAGTGGCGTAGCAATGTGTAATATTGCGTTCATTGCGCAATTTATGGCGGAATAGAGAATTTAGTGTATTTGTTCATTTGCTTTTAACTTTCTCACAGAAAAGGTAGGGAAAAATTAAAGAGAGAGAGAGAGAGAGAAATTGTTTTTCGTGATATTCAGTTTTCTTTCAAAGAGAGAGAGAGAGAGAGACAAGAAATACAATGTGCACAGATAGACAGAGAATGTATTTTTATGCCCACACAAAAATTGCAAAATTTTAATTGCCTTGTTTATAAAAAATATTATGAAATAAAATTTATATTTATTTTTTCATGGGAAATGAAAATCATGTTTTAATTAATATTATTTAATTTAGAAAAAAAAAAAAATTCTCAAAAATTTCGAGTATAATTTATACGACATAAAATCCTTTTTATAATTGTAATGTAATTAAATTTTTTTTTTAATCTTTTTAATTAATCTTTCAAATTAAATTAGGAAACTGAACTGTTTGGTCAATTAGTATTAAATATTTAGAATTACTTTTCCGATCTAATCAAGAAATATAAATTTGAAAAAGCGCTGTGTATTGAGTGTGTTAGTGATATGTGCGTGTGTAGTAAGTCAATTTACCTGAAGTTATGTAGCCTCCCGCCACACATGTAATGGCACATAAGAATAATGAAGCAGTTAAAGAAAAACGGCGCCCAAATTTGTTGAGGGAAATCTTGAAGGGGAATAAGATATTAAAAAAGCAGAATATCTAAATAAGTACAGTTACGTTACCCATGCCAATGTGTAGCCTGGAATTTCGACAAGACACACTAAAGCAAAGTTCACATATTTATTTCCGCTTAAATTAGTAGAATTCAACGAGAGGCCGTAGTAAACCACAGCATTAATAGCCCTTAGGGAATAGCAAAACACAGCTACAGTGCAATGTTTAGAAGGAAAAAACTTCAACTCACCATATATATAATATTATCGTGTATCTGAATACCAGAGTTTTTGATTGAAATACCTCCTTTACTGCCATCCATATTTCATATTTTTCCACTTTTATATTATCGCATTCACTATTTTTATGTGCTTTCATTTCGTTTTCCATTTGAAAATTGGACAGTAGTGCTAAGGACAACTCCTTGCGATTAATGTGGGCTGCCCTGCGTATTATTTGCCCAGCTTTCTCTTTGCGGTCACGCGCTATTAGCCATCTCACAGATTCGGGCACGAACCAATAGTAGGCAATACAAAATAACGGTGGTATGGAAAGAGCATATTGTAGCAACTGCCAATCATGCAAGAGCCATGCACTTAAACCCACCAAAGCTTCCCCAACAGCATAAAAATAATTTAATACTATTGCGGACATTTCACGTTTCTTCGGTCCAACCATTTCGACACCAATTATAAATGCTAAAGGATAAACGCCAGATGTGCCAACTGCATTTAGAAATGCAAAAATTAAAAAACTATTGTAGTCCCAAGCTAAACCCTGAGCCACGCCGGTAATGGCCATGAATATAATACAGACGATGAATATGATTTTACGACCGTACCTAGAATAATTGGAATTGGAATATTTAACAATTTTAATTTTATAAAAAAAGAAACATATTTAAATAAAGGCGGCGTAAGTAGTGAAGTCAGATGGATTCTTCACGAGTGGTTTCATACAACCACGAGAACATTCTATGACGATATAGAAAAAGTATAAAAATCAACGAGTATAGAAAAATGAACTTCACCACTTGAGAGCGATAGAAATTTATTGGTTAATTATAGAATGATAAGCTCTATAGATGGTATCTATAGATGGTATTACCGATCTGCTAAATATCCAGATGACGCTGTGCCCACTACCAACCCAGCAAAATGCACTGTACCAACAAATGCCAACTTCCAGGCATTTTCCTGACAAGTTAACTGCCACTGAATAGAATAGAGAAATGAGAATAAACGGTAAGAGTTAATTCAGATGGAGATTTGAAAACTTTTAAACAGAGAAACAGGATGAAAACAGATGCTTACAATCGATTAAAATAGAAAACAGTTAAAAATTATTTTTGCTAAAAAACTCATTAACTTTAAAATAATATTATTTATTTATCAGATATATAAAAATAAAAAAAAAACTTTCATTGGAATATAAAACAAGTGCTGGAAATCGCAGTAAAATTTATTTTATAGTATTATTGTAAAAAATTTTTTATGAGTGACCTTAACTTTATCGCTTACCATAAAATTTTTGAGCGGGAACACATGTTACACATTGTAGAGCTTTTATTTACTTACCTCTTGTACAATCGTTCTCTCCTCGGCATCAAACACCCACTCAAAGCAACGCTCTTTCAAGTTGCCATAAAACAGATCACTTGGACATGCGTTTGTAAAATTATTCATCACGTTCACACTTGAGGAATCATTAATTCGATAACGATAACACGTTTCTGGTATAAAGACACCATTTTTATCGACAGTGCCAGGTGCAGCATTCGCCAACCAATCCGGGTAAAGCGGTTGATTATTTAAATCATCACACTGTGGTATTGAGCATCTACAAAAATTAACACAACAGGGGCTCGGATATTTCTTTTCTAATATTTGCAATTATTAGTTTACCTGTAAGCTGGTGAACCAGCTGTAAAAACGTACGATAAACTATTTGCTGCCGCGAACATGACTGGCAGACAGATTAGCAAATAATTTGTTTTTTGATATCGGCCAAATTCACCGATCTCTTCCAACACTTGATCGAAATCCATTTTGGTTTTTAAATAATTATTATTAATTATATATTATTAAAATGTGGCCCTTTCAGTTAATACATTTTGATTTTTTGTGTTTTGAAATGCTGACGAATTTTTGTTTATTTATTTTTTTTTTTAATTATTAATTATTAATATTTAGTTTAGGTTGTACTATATAGGCAGGGCGGCGCGCTCATTTATTATTTATCTACTCAGTGCCGAGTTGAATATGCACAATACTACTGAAATTGAGTTTTAGCAAAAAGTTTTTATTCATAAACATTTGTCTTCAAAATGAGTCGATAATATAAACAAAAACAACAATAACAACAACAACGTCAATAACAAATTGACGGCAAAAAATAATAATAGATCGTCGAAAGAGCAGATAAATTGTTAAGCAAATAAAGAAATGGCCCGGATACATATAGAGATGGGATAACGCTTACATTCACCAATTGCTTTCCTCACGCAATAGTCTTACCCACTATACAGATACGAGCACATGCTATTGCGTCACAGTTAATTGAGAAGAAACTTTATTTCGTCTTTAAAATTATTATTTGTAATTAAAAACAAGTTTTGTAACAATTTCAATCAATAGCGTAATAGAAAAAAAAAAAAAACAATTTCGTACGGGCTAAAGTGAATAAATATATTAAAGATGCCCCTGCTTTATTACACACTATTCTATGCTGTAAGCTCAAAATTATTATGATCTGCTGCAATAATAAAGTTCAGACTATATGTTACATTATATGGGGGGAAAAACGTACTTGAAAACTGGTGTAAAATTTTATCTTCATTTAACGATATTTATTACATCAATATGATAACATTCGTGAAAGAGAGCAATTTTTGGAATAGGAGGACGAACACTAAATATCAGATTTTAAAAATAATATAAATTAAATTGCAAAAGAAATAAAAATATTTTTCAAAAAACTTATCAATGAAATACTCTTCAGTTTAAAAGCCGCTGGCGGTTTACCATTTTCTTAATTATTTCGAAAAATAAAATGATTATTCTAAAATTATATATAATTACAACATACATAAAAGTACAAACATGTTTCCCTCTTGTTAATAAAATTATCATATTAATTTCGTGTTGTTACTGGCTGTTTAATATCGCAACATTAATTTCAAATCACAATACGTTGCTGCTCACTAAAATGGAAAAACTAAAAAATGGCAACAACTGCAGCAGGCGTTGTGTGAATGTGCCGTTCTTTGGTCGCCATAATAACATGTGCACTCTCTTTTTCTCATATTGTACACGGAAAGCTGTTATTGTGAATGGCTTGTGTTTAGAAATGCATGTGTGTTTGTATACAACGGCAGAGGATGCCACTGCAATAACTTGTATGTTCTTGGAGAATATTTCCTGCATGCCATCGTGATAACGAGAAACAGTCACTAACATGCGAAAGAGATGAGAGACAATATAAGTGATATTTTTTGTTTTTCGCTCTCATGCGCACTCTCCCCTCTTTAAAGCAATAATAATTGTATTTGCGTTTTAGTTTAGATTGAGAAAAGTATTTGTTTTTCCTTTTTTAAAAGAAGTGTTTGTACAACAAGCAAATAAAGTCAATTTTTATTTGTCAAATAAGAATTTCAAAACGACAAAAAGAGATATTAAAGAATAAAATGTAAAAATAATTACACGTATAATTACAGTAAAATTACGATAAATTACTCGCAAGATTTGCGTATTTATTATGATTTACGTATAATTACAGTAAAATTACGATAAATTACTCGCAAGAGACAAAGATTTTTATTATCAAGACATTTCAGTTGCACGAAATAAAAAAAAAAAATAATAAAAAAAATAAAATATAATGGGGGAGTTAATAGTTTTGTATGGAAACAAATAAATTAAATTTTTTAATATAAAAATTATTAATAATTAATAAATAATAAAAATTTTCTTATCAACATTATGATTTGATATATAAAACCATGAATTTTGAATTTCAACTTATTCTTTCTTCCACTACTAATATTTCTTCATCTTCCAATGTAGCTGCAACAATCACATATTCATAATAGGAATTATAAGGGGTTATTTGGAGGCAATTAAGAGTTATAACATATCGTGTATTGTATTGAACGAAAAGTGTATGGAAATTATATGATTTAAAACGATTTTTCCTCGATGCCATCAATTTTCGTCCTCCCATCGCAATTTTGTTGTATATATACGAGTATGTCTGTGTGTTTAAACTTTGAAAGAGGTAAACACATTTCCTTTTTTTGTTGCTGCACGATAATTAAATAATCAAAATGTTTTTATAAACTGTTTAATTCTTATTTTCTTCAATTGGATTTGCGATTTCTTTTATTCGTTATTTTGTTAGGACTTTTTCGGGAATAATAATAATAACTGAACCATGGTGGTAATGAAATATCTTGCAATAAACCTTAAGTACTTTATTGTTTTTATTTTTTAAATATTTTTGTTGGATTTTTTTTTCCTAAATATAAGCCTGGTAATTAAATAAATTGTTAATAAATGTCTCAAGCAGCAAAGTGAGATAGAAGCCCATTGACTTCACATGGAAAAATATTGAGGAGAGCACTGCCCTTTTAATTACAAATTATTAGTTATTTAAATTATATTATTATATTATATTAAATATATAAATATTGCATTAAATTCCTTAGCAAAGAATTTTTTTTTAAATTTGTTTTTTTTATTGCTTATTAAATACTATTTATAAAAATTTCTTTGCCGCCAAACTCTTTATTTTTTTCTTTAACAAAATTGATTTGAGTTAATTAATTTAAACTTGCATGCAACAAAATAATTTGCTAATAATTTTTGCATAAATTTTAACAAAACATGAAATACAGCATCATGTCCATCATCATTCGTTGTAATTAAAGCAATGTAGTCAATTAAAATGAAATTTCACAAACAAAACAAATAAGTTGGAACTGGTTCCCAAAGTTCGATCGCATATTAACACAAAATCAAAATGTTTATTATTTTTTAATTAATTTTGCGATTTTTTATAATCGGTGTAGCAAACTGGAAATTTATAATTTTTTTTTAATTATTTTAAAGTTTTCTAAAGTTAAAAACTAAAATGTTTGGTTCAAATACTGGGGCCACATGCGGCCTCCGTTTGGTCTGTTTCTTGTAATATATCAGATATGATTTTTATTTTATTATAGAAAAAAAAAATTCCTGTCGTTTTATGAAGGAATCACAAATAATTTTTTTCATTTTCATCGGCATTGTTGTTCTTAGCATTTTTTACATTAGCTCGAAAACTTGAGCTCAACTATAACTTCGAAGAATATACTACGAGACGCCTATTCAATAGTATTTCAAGCACACCGTTTCGTCATTTATTTTCATATACAAACTCACAGAATTCATATTTGTGCACCGGGAATTAGTATGCTGAGCAAAATTAAAAATATTTTAACTGGGACAGTGGCTCGAATTAGATTGTTCTGCTTAATGTTGTTTATATAATTTGTTAACATCATATTGAAATTAAAAAAGAGTAAACATTAAAATTTAGTAACTGTGGGAAAATCACAATTTGCTTGCACTTTTCATTTCCTATTTATAAATTTCAAGGCTATTGTTGGTTATTGTTCCGCGCTTTTTACCCTTTGAAATTAACTTTTGTGCGTTTGATTTTCTTCTGGCAATGCTGCAAATTAACATATAACAGTTTTATGTGTGTGTGGCTTGTTACCGATTTGTTATTTTAGTTTTCGCTATAACATATGATTTCCTCTGTAAACAACAAACATCTAAACATGTTGTTGTTTGTTTTTATTAGAAATTGAAAAGTGACAGAAGTAACTTTTATACGTTTTTAAATCGATATTGAATTACTGCGTTATTGTATTTAAATGTTATTGTTTCACTTCACTGACCGTCGTCTTATCAAGTTGCTTTTGTTCCGCTCACTTAAGATTGCGGTGCATTGACTGCTTCATAGTACAAAAAATAATGGACTGAATTGATTCATACTTTTGAAAACAGTTAACATGTCTGGACCTGCATAATAACACCTTTAACATTCCCTCTGTAAATAACAGTGACAGAGAGATTTATAACATTCCGGTTGCTTTTTCAATTGTATCGTGGTAGTTACAGGCGGAATAATTGTGGAATAAATCTGGTAATGCAGTTTCAAGTTACCGATTTTCAATTTTATCAATTTGTTGTATAATTTTCAGATATAATAAACCATTTTATGCTGCGCCCATTTCATCATATTCGGTAATGAACGCCTTACACTGGCCCCATTTCTCTAATAAATTTTTGCGTTGCTATTCCACTCCAATCGACTTAAAAGAAGAAGAATTTTAAAAATATTTAGATATTAATTTCGGAATACTTTGCCAACTTTTTTATTCATTCTTTTGTTTGTTCTGAGGTCAAAGTTGAGTGCATGTTTCCTGAGATTGTGTTTTTGAAATTCTCAATGGCGAAATTTCTGTTCAGAAAAATGAAATATTTTTATTTTCAGTGGCTAAACAGTATTGGAGTGATATGAAGCTTAAAATAAAATAGATTCCACTATTTTCAGCAAATGTGCCTGGTGTGGTTCTTTTTAAATGAGTATATTCATCAACTGATAGACGCGCCAAAACCGCGGTTGTTTTTTGATTTTTATTACAGTGTTGCCATATTAACTTGTTTGAATTACGAATAGCTTAAACGAGAACTCATTAATAGATTCAAAGTGTAAACCTGATTTAAAATACTAGCAAGTGTAACAATGCTAGTGTTTAATCTCTATTGGTTTATTAGGCCTCAAACTACGGCTTTGTTGTTTTAATAAAAATAATCGTCTAAAGCTCTTCTCTGTTACATTACATTTGATTTAAGTTAATATGATAATATATTTTTTAATGGGGAAAGTTTTTCAATAGTTTGCTGTGTGTGGCATAAGTAAATGAAATGAAATATACCGTATCTAAAGTATGAAGGAATTTATTTCTTAATTTATTTCCTAAGTAGCTACAGCGGAGAAAAAAACAAAGCTTACTGAAATAAATATTTTGTAGTTAATGATTTTTATTACACCTGCTTATATTTTTAATCTCAGTATGCCCATTTCCTGTTCCTTTTACATTGACTGATATTTGTCAGCTCAAATGCAAAATAAATAGTCAAGAGAAAACAAATGAAAAATAAAGCCATACATGTATATCGGTGTTGCCCATTAAAAATTTTTCAATCCAGTGTTTTTTTTTTTAAGTTAATATTTTATTTTATTACGGCAGCTGCTATTTAATAATCAGTTGTTATTTAATGTATTTTTAATGCTCTGCTGAGTATTAATTTGACACACGATTAGTGTCATTTAAATAGCAAGTAATTATTTGTTGAGAATTGCGGTAATAAAATAGAATGTTAAAGGGCTTTAATATATTTTATTTTTCGTGTTTTTTAGAAATATATACATATACAATACGACATTCCTATATATGTACATACATACATATTTAATATTTATTTTTTATATAAATTTTTTACTGCTCAAATGTGGTTTCACACGGTGCACAAACTTGAATTTGCACAATGCTCTGCACCGTATGGAAATCCTCCTCATTTTATTTATTTATATTAAGACTAGAGTTATGAATAATTTTCAGTTAATTAAAATTTTATTTAGACCATTTCACATAATCTCCAAATATAAAGGGTTTGGTGAGAGTGCTGGTGTAGGCTGGAATTTGTTTATTCCTAAAAAAAATCAAAAAGAAAAATAATTTGCTGCTTTTTTTTTTAATTAGAAACATAAAATATGAAATTTTGTAGGACGAGTTACAGCTCCTCAAAACAAGTAATACTTATGGCACAATTTAGGATGCATGCTTTCGGATTTCAGTGATTCACTGCTGAAACTGCTGCACCGAAAAGTGTTTCACTTGAAACAAAACACTGGATAGCGAAGCACTGTGCGTGAATTGACCAAGATGTAGTTTTTCACAAGCAAAATTTTTTTATTAAAAACAGAAAGCAAGAAAACTAAATAATTTTTTGATATAAAAAACGGAATGTTAAAATTATATCATTCAAAGGCTCTATAAAACATTTTATAAAAAACTTTTTTTTTTGGTATACATTGAACGGGCAAACAGAAAATTCAGTGATCTTTTGTTAACTTATATCAATTCTGTGTCAAGGGCTTCTAAAGCATCCTTTGAAAAATTGCCTTCATCGTCCTCAGAGTCATTTTCCACTTACAAATATATTTAAAAAGCTTACAAAATTGAAATCAAACTTTCCAAAAAAAGTAACCGCTATGAGCCTTTAATGTAGAAAAAATGTTCACGTTTCTGAGAGTTCACTGTGCATAACTAAAACACAATTACAATCTACAAGTTTTGTAAAAATTTATTCAAACTACTCACTGTGATTGTTGCTTAACAATTTGAGTCACCAACTCCATTATGTCTTTAATATTTTTCGTGCTGCCAAATAGTTTTAAATTTTGACACAAGGCCTGTATGAACATGGAACCCTTTTCCGTCCGGTAGGATACAAAACCTTTGAAAGAGAAATTACACAAAGCGAATAAAATGTATTTATTTAAAAGCGAATACAAAAGCGATTTATTACTTGCCTTCAAATGTGCTGTAACATTTTAAAATTTCGTTTGCACTGCCATGTGGGTGGAAGGGGGTGGCATCTGTATAATAACCATTTGTTTCCATGGCACCCTTGCAGGCCTGTATGAAAAATAACTTTGGCTTATCGTTAAGTGTTGGATTTCGTAAAATAGGAAACAAAATGTGATCATCTATGGAATAGTGGCCATCTTTTGCGGCAATTTCCTCATGTCTGGCGCCATGACTTAATATAACAATAACAAGGCAAGAATTTTCTTTAAAGTCTTTCGTTTGAACTGAAAATAAAATTTGTAGTTTAGAAATATTTCATTAAATAATAATTTTTAAATAATTCTGTTTCCAATGCTTAGAAAGAAACATGTTATATAACATTAAGGTATTTAGTGCCATCAATAATCATTCCTAGATTAAGTGCTGGAAGGACTGGTAATATTTTGAATTTTTTTTTGTGCTCATTACACTTTTTTTCGAATATTCTTTAAAAAAAAAATGTATTTTGGGGCCTTATTATCTTATTTTAAATATAATTCGCTTATTTTTATATGTATGTGATCTGAGCTCGAGTACTCCGAAATATGAAACCGCCTATACAGAAATTTCGAAATGGAAAATATTGAATGCTATTGAGGAAAAGCAAAAGCGCTATATTGGACTATGCCGAATCATATATACTCCTAGAATATGTTCCATAATTGCTTAAACAATTTTTACCTATAAATGTATAAAATAACTCTTTGGCTATATTTCTTTTATTTATAAGCCTATTTTAGATGATTTTCATAGTAAATAATTTTGAAAAAGCTCTGAGCTAATGGGGTTTTAAATTTCTGATTTTAGGGAAAATTTAAGCTCAATTTACAACTCAATAAAAATTAATGTATAATAATTTTTAATTACTAATTTTAATTATTATAATTTATTAATAATTAATTATTTATTTATTTAAATATTTTATTTTAAAATATAAAATTGATAGGTTTGATTATCAATATTAATATTATAAGGGGATAATATTTTATTTTATAGGGAGAAATTACCAAATTTTAATTATTAATTTATAATAATTTTTAATTACTAATTTTAATTATTATAATTTATTAATAATTAATTATTTATTTATTTAAATATTTTATTTTAAAATATGAAATTAATAGGTTTGATTATTAATATTAATGTAAGTTAATTTTAATATATATATATATTTCTTAATCATCTTCCCTTCTTATAAAGATCTAGAATATATATTTTTTTAAGGGTCGCAAAGCGTTCCCCATGTCAAAACCCTTCCACCCTTTTTGATGGAGAATGGTGAGAAAAGCAGCATAGTACCCGAAGTAGTGGAAAGCCATTATTCATTACATTTGGCAACTCTGCAGCCTTTCGAAACAAAACAAGTAAATAAAAGAATAAAAGTTATTTTATTCATGGCAGTACAAGTAATATATGCGCATATAAAAATCTTTTGATATTTATTTGTTTTAGTTGAGTTTACGTTTGCATTTTGTGTTAGGAACCATCAAGGCAAATTCTTAAAAGTGATTAATGCTCGTGTACATACAAACACATGCAAACTCTAATCGCTTTCGATAAAAGAACGTATAGCAAAACCACTAACGTAAAGCATTTAAATAAAAGAGTATTCATAAATAAGTAACGGCTGGCAACAGTTACACGATGCCTTTGCAAATTCCCATTTAGTGGGATGAAAGCATTTGCATGTGGATTGGACTCTTCCCAAGCTGGGTAATTTGCCATTTAGTACTTTAATTAATATATTTGATACTTTTTACTGAGGGGAAAAGTGTATGTATTCGTCTATCCTCTAGAAGGAGAGAAAACCCCGAAATTTAATGAAATGTAACGATCGTTTATAAAAACGATTGCTAAAGTTTTAGGCTGGGGATAATTAGCAAACCTATTAAAAAAAAAAATATATATATATATATATATATGTACATATGAAAAAACGTCAGAAAATTCTTTTTTGTAAAAAAGAGTATTCTAAAAAATAGCAGTAAGACAAATGAGGGCAGAAAAACTTTAGATTTATACAAGGCTCCTATGGCTTAAGGTCCTGTTTCACTATCCTACACAGTTGTACCATGGATTCTTGCGAAAATGTAATGTGTAGCCCTATTTTAAGAAATCGTACGGAAATGGAGTTTCAACTTTTTTCTTTGCTAATTGAAGAAGTAAATGCAACTCTTCAATTATTCAATGCATTTGTAGAACAAACTAGCATACTTTTTCAAATCTAATGTGGGGATCCTATTTTGAAAAAAATAGGATCCCCAACTTATCAATAAATAACTCAACTTATCAATAAATCCGGCATACAGATGCATTTTTAGGACAAACTATCTTACTTTTTCCGCAGACATGCTGAAAAGTGAATCATGCCCTCTATGAGCAAATTATTGTGAAGATTTGAATAAAGTTTTAACCGTCACGAAAAACATTTTGTTTGAATTTACAAATTTCTTTTTTGATCAGTTTCTTGTCTCATAATTTACCACACTGCTCAGCATTTCTTTATAATCATAAAATTACATCGTTAAGAAAATAACATGGTAATAGAAATGACGGTCAAACATCTCAAGTGGAAACTTTCTTTAAATTATTTAGAGTGGTTTTTCCCCCTAATATCGTCTGACCGCACCTTTCATATTCAGACATGTGTATGTGTGCAAGATAAAATGTGTTTGTTTAATAACAATATTTAGAAGTGAACAAAAACAACTGTTTGCCTGACAACTTGTTATATTATCGCCACTGTAATATTTTGCCTTCATTCTTTATTTCATCCGTAGTTGCATATGCCGTATAGAGGGTAGGCCGTCATAAGCAAGTTCTCATAAAAGAAACGAGAATTCCAAAAAGGATAAGCCTTGCGGCCTTCTTTCCTCACAATCACTTTGCGCAAAGTGTGAGTGGTATAATAAGAAACACAAATTTTATTATTTTTCCAATGTCTATATGGCTGATTTACACTATGAATTCTTTATATCAATTTCACAGCAAAAGAAAATTTTTTTTTACGTTGAAATTGATTTTTTAATTTTTTATTATGAAACTAGTCTTCTCTTTAATATTTTATTTTTTTTGTCTTATAATTGAGCGCTGTTCAACGTCAAAAGCAAGTGTTCTTAAAAAAAAGGAGCGTGACTTCTATTATGGTTGTGCTGCTGCATAGCATTTTAAGTGCCCCTGTAATTACGTATTGAACTTTTTTAATATTCAATTATTTTGACTTAATTGATCGTTGCTGATCTCACATAAAATGAGATGAATTGGAAACTGAACCTGGAATTCAAAGTAAACAGAGCAGTAAATCTGTAATAATATTTTTCAAATAAATATTTTCATTTGCAAGGGCACGTCTACACAAGCTTTAGTGGTGAAGTTCCTTCTATATGCAAGAAATTGTGAAATTTATCAAATATTGTAATAATGTGAACATGCTTAGGAAAAAAATATGTCTGGCCCACTGCACTGACATAAAGCCATGTTACTTATGCAGGACACCTTGTGGGCGGAAGTCTTTAGTTATAAAAAGACAATATAGAAAATTCTTATATAATTTGTATTAAATGAGTTGATTATTAAATAAAGTTAAGTTTATTTAGGCTGCGGCATGAACTAACGTTCTTCGGCCATTATTATACCAGCTTTGAGAGATGACTTTTATTTTTATAATAAGAAAAAACTGATACTCTGATAAACTGCAGTTTGTCACGTGGGAGACCGGGGTTCAATTCGCCGCCGGCCAGCTTAGCCGATGGCTTTATATAATTGCAATATTAAGTATATAAATAAATATATTCTTCAACTTTTACTTATTATTATTATTTCATTTGTTGCTCTGAGCTTTTAGTTCGTTTTTTATTTATTTATTTATTTTTTTTTTTTTGCTTAATTCTTTAATTTATTTTGTCAGTTTCTTCCGAGAATATATTTTTTTTAATTTAATTATTTTTTTTTTGTCAAAAAAGTTAGTAAAATTTTGGAGTTAAAAAAAAATTATTAAAAATAGGTTTTTTTTATTTTTTAAATCAAAAAATTTTTAAAGAAAAAATTATGTACTAAAAAATTTATTAAGTTCTCTTTTTAAATGTATTTCGTCTATTAAATTTTGTATAAAAATTCTTTAGTGCTTTTTTTTTTATAAAACACTGCAGTGGCTTGAAATTTCCAGTCTGCATACATTTTTTTAATTAGCAGGAAGTTAATTGGAATGTTTTTGTTGGTAAAGCTTTCTAAAATGTACGAGTGTGATACCTGCGTGCTTTTGTTTGTGTAGACTGCGAAATAACATTCTGTTTATACAAATGCGAACGAGAATTTTATTTCTCGCTCTCTTTCAGCAGATAAAAAAACAAACATCCGACAAAAAAAAGTGTAACAATTCAAAAAACCCAATCATTTATTCAGTTTCTCGGAAAGCCAGTTATCAGTTAATAACTTGTTATAAAAGCTTTTTTTCGTTATCAGCGTTTGATGGCAGGAAGTAGGGCATTGTCGGGGTACTTACTTTTTTCTACAGTCTTGCGTATTTTATCCACTTTGGCATTCTCTATGACGGTTACTTTCATTTTGTAATACTCAAAGGTTTGGACCAGTGCCTTGACATCTTCAGCACTGCCAACACGCTCCTCATTGTTGGGATTATCGAAGATGACATTGTTGAAAATGTAGGCGTAACCGGGCTTGCTAAGAGGTGCTGTGACTGTCTTGCCACTGACCAGCAAAGTGGGTGTTGTTGCTTTGTCAATGGTGGCGGTGGTGGTAATAGTGGGTTTGGCAAGTGTGGTCGGTGTAAACGTTTTTGCAGCGCTGGAGGAGGTGAACAATGGAGTGGGCTTACTAATACTGGCAGTGATTGTTGTAGTTGTTGTTGTTGTTGTTGTATTTTTTGGCGTGCTTAAAGTAAATGTGGGTGTGAGGGACTTTGTGGTAGCGGTAAATGAGGAACTTGTGTTGGGCTTTGAGTGTGTGATTTTGCTAGTAGTGGTGTATGTGGGTTTGGTGGAGGTAGAGAATGTTGTAGTAGTATTTGCCGACCGATTGAGTTCCCTTTGCTTATAGGGTGAAGTGTAAGTGGAGGCAAAAGTTGATGTAGGTTTTGAGATCGAAGGCTTAGTGAAAGTTGTAGTACTCGCTTTGTTGCTGCTACTACTTAGGCGAGATGATGCTGGCAAAGCTGGCAAAATGGGTCGCGCATCAAATTTGCAATTGTCCTCTGATGTGGTAAAAGTCTTTGTGAGCGGAGAGTTTGGTGTGGAAAGCTTAAAGTTTTTAGCATCGAATTTTATACGATGCTCTTCAACACGCTGTGTTATTGTGCGACCATTTTTTTCAGTCACTGTCGTTGTTGAAGTCTTTACAATTGTTGGTGTTTTGGGTGTTTTTGAGCCGTCAGGCCCTTGTCCAGCTGACTCATAGTTAAAGATAAGACGGGAAATTGGTGAAGCACTATTTTTGAATTTTGTAGCACTCTTGGGTGAAATACCATTTTGTGAGTTGCGCTGTGAGGTTGGTAGAGCAGGTAAGTTGCTTGGGCGATTACGCCTTAAAGGCGCCCCGGAAGTTGTTGTTGTAGTGGTAAATGTTTTTGTTTCAGGCTTCTTATTCAAATGCAGCAGACGCATCATTTCCTCAAACTCTTCTGGAGTGGGGGTGCGTCTGCTGGTAATTTCGGTTATACGGGCAGTTTGACGCGATGTTACCGTTTGCTTGGTCGACTGATATGTAACTCTGTTTTTGTTGTTATTAAATATGGTAGAATTCTGTGTAGTAGTGTTAGTGGTTTCGGATTGCGCTGTTGTTGTTTTTACATTGGTCCTGGGATCTTGTTTCACTAATGCGCGAGCATTCTCCCCCTCATCATCCTCTTTTTTGTTAGATTTAAACCATTTCATTTTCTATTAATTAAATTTAATATTAAAAAATTTTGTATATGATCAGATTTGTTAACACTTATTAAACACTTCAACGCGTTCGTATATGTGTGTGTGGCTGTATGTGTACTTTTATTTTTTCACTTAAGTATGCGTTATTGTTTTATTTTGTTCTATTCTTTCTTTGATTTTTTAAACGATCGTTCAACTCACGTAGCCGATTTGCGAAATACTAAATAATAATCATGGATACCCAACTTATACAATTTTGTATCCCAACTCTTTGTCATATTTTATTTTTACTCTCACTCTCTTTGTTGGTGTTTCTTTATCTTGGAATCATTAAATTCTCGTTTGTGTATAAAGTTGCGCTACTGCAAATATTTGGTTGCTTACGAATAGACCAAAGATTTCTCAAATAATGTAATTTTAAAGTTGATTGCGAAACTAAAGTAAAAAACGATTAGAGGGTGTAGTTTATTAGCTTAACTTTTAATCTGATAATGTTTAATGCCAGATATCTGTTGAAAACGATATCAGTAAATGTGTTCAGCAACTACTTGGCGTAATCGAAGTTACTCGCAACTTTCAGTGTGTTACGAATAGAATATTAAATAGAATATGCCTTTGCGGCGGCAGAACTTTATCGCAAAAATTACTGGCTACCTGCAGGCAGATTTGAAAGCTCCCAATAGATTAATTGATTTTCCTGATAAATTTTTTATAAAGCGCAATTTTGTTTCCATTAAATATGCCGGATGTTATTCCGGTAGCGATTTGTAAAGAGTGTCCAAAAACGAACGAAAGGTTAATTTTTTTTATTGTATTATCAAGTGCATGGGATGGAGTTATTTATGGAATAACACTTGGGGCAAGTGACCCTCCCCCCCCCCCTAATTTTCCTTGTACATACCCACTTGTTTCTTGAAATTTTCCATAACTATTTCGCATAAATGTTGCTGAATTTCACTGTTGCAGTTTTAAATTCCCTGCCTTAGCCCATGAGTAGTTATGGTATTGCTGACATAGATCTGGAATTTCAAATAATCCTGAAAAAATAGAATTGTATTATTACTGGCCAATACGAAACTTACATTCGGCATATAAAAATTGAAACCCTGAAGCATACTCAATCGTAAGAACCAAAGCACTAATGTAATCAGACATCGGTATTAGAGGCATTCACTCTTGCATGTAAACAGCTGTCTATTGAGCGTGTCAACTTACACATGTATTCATATTTCCGTTTTTTTTTTACCCACACTTTTTAAGGGAATGTGAAATTTGGGCAAAAATCGTTGTTAGTATGAAACCCCTTAAACACCTTCGATGTCGTTTTGCAAGTACTGGGTGGGCCAAAAGTCACAATGGGGTTTAAAAATTTAGTAAGTAATAAAAGTAATAAGTAATGATTTAAGTAATAAAATTCTATTATTCTTGTTCTTTGTTCAGTTGTAAATCCCTCCATTATTTATTCTCCAGATGTTATTTATATAATCTTAAAAAAAAAAAATAAACAAAAAAGTTCGTTTTTTTAAACCCCATTGTGACTTTTGGCCCACCCTGTATTTATTGTACAGTGAGCAGCTGAAAAGTAGTCTATTACATACCAAGTAATCGAACGAAATAAATATGTAGGGTATTGCCGAGTTCGTCATTGGCAGAAGACAAATGCAATTTACCTTTTTTATTATTATTATTTTTTCCTCAATTTAAACGTCATCATCGTCTTTCGATAACTTGCGTTGTTGCTTTCTTTTGCATTGTCCCTCAGTGAGTGTATCTGTCCGGCTGCTCACTGCCATTAACGTTGAGTTGAGCGCAACAAGTATATTTTTCCATTTATGCAAGCTTCTGTTGTGTTTCGACTGTTTTTTGTCTTTATTGTAAATTTCTTTGTTTTGTTTAGGTGCTCATTAGTTTGTTATCGAATTTCCGTGGTTTTCTTGAAAAACCGCTTATAAGCCATTTTGTCTAGTTAGCTGGCACTGTGTGTAAAAAAATACACTACTACTTCTAAATTTAATTGGTTCTAGAAAAATTGACAATCAAAATATACACTTTTTAAAAATATTTTTAAAAAAAATATATATTTTATCACTTTCCTTTGAAAGAATAAATCTCATACACTGAACAAAATTAAAGTTTTGGTTTTTGACCAACTCCAGCCGTGGAGGTACACAAGTTAGTTTGTAGTTTATAAGCAAGTTTTGGAACTTGCAAGTCAACTTTTTTCCTCTCACTTTTTGAAATAGTTTTTGTATTTTAAAAAATTTTTAATTTTAAGATTAAATGCATTTTTTTTTAATTTTTTTCGATATTTCGAAAGGATTTATTAAATCTGCTAATCGGTATTAAATGAGCTGTTTCTTTAGTCTTTTAATTTGATTTTTAGTATTCTTATGTATTTTCTAAATGTTATCCGCTATTGCGAAATAACTGTTTTTTTAAAATATTTCGATATTTCGAAAACACGGAGGAAAAAAGTCAATTAAAAGCGAAAAGATATTTAAAAAACATTTTATTTTAAAGACTTATGCGGTTTTACATAAATATCAGAAAAATGTTTGTATATGTGTGCGAATGGATCTGTCTGCTCTTTTTTTGCATTAGTGTGCAGCTGTAAATGGGTATCTGTATGCAATTGGCTGCGTTGCATACTGGTGGCCCATTTACAACTGTTTGTAGAGATGGGATTGTGAATAATTTTTTTGCGAGCGAAAATGTACATCCCCGTTTAAAACGCTATTAAGCGTCATGTGTTTATTTATTTTCAATCTTTCCTCTAATTCCATTCCCATGTAAAGACTTTCAAAATTACAGAGAAAAAAAAAATAAATAAATAAAACAAATGTGTCGAAATCCTTTTTAACATTAACAAGCCATTGGATGGCTTATTCACTACATGTGATAAATTATTGAGTCAAAGGCGGACATTATGAAATGAAATGTTTTAATATTTTGGTTTAGTTTCATTAAAGTCTAGTGAACTGCACCACTATTGCGGTAACGCAAGTTCGAGTCCTGCCTACATCCTGGACATTTTCTACAAATTGTAAACAAAACTGTTACAATTAGTGTCTGCCGAAAGAAAATATATAAAAAATCATTTCAGTTTTAAACGATCGAATATATTATAATAAATTCTAATTCAAAAAAATTATTGTTAGACCCAGTACAGTCCAGGCTATTTTCTGCAGACAGCGCGAAAGCATAAGATTAGCTGTTCATTATAAAATCGGATTGAGTAGATTTCAATTCAAAAAAAAAAAATTAATTCGCAATTATGTTTGTTTCACGTAAATAAATCGATTCATGCTCATCTCCGATATTTGTTTTTATTTTACGTTAAAGTAGGATACAAGTAATTTTGTGTGAATTTCCTTCGATGACGCAGAGTTGAATGGACTCAGTGCCAATTTTAACAAAAAAAAATTCAGCATATTTTCTCACTAGTTTGCTAATGAGCCTTTATATAAATTGACATAAAATTTTTTTTAATATTTTCCACTTGTTCGTTGGAATTGAAAATGAAAAAGGGAAAGACACATTAATTAAATGGAATGAGAGATTTTCGGAAATTCTATATAATGAAACGTATTTACTGCCCACTCGTTTGTGTGTATCCCTACGAGAGTAGACAAGAAATGATAATTTATCTTTTAGCTGGAACACGTTCTTAATTTTTATAATATTCGAGGAAAACTTAATTATGATGCTAAACAGGTTTTTTATTTTCATAGACAGCTGATAGCCTTCCGCTGCTAGTGAAATGTACACGATACTGCAGACGCTCATCCTGTCGCCAAAAGGCTTTGTTTTTTCTTATTATGTGTTGTACACAATTTATTCGAACAGCTGCCCATACCGAACTTAAAAACTCAACTCTGAAATGATTAGATATTCTTAAAAATCAAAACTAATTCATTCGCACAAACCACTTTTAAAAATTATATTAAAGACAATTTTTTTCTGCTTATAATGATCTTGGATTGTAGTATAGTATTTTGTTTTCAAAGAGCAATGCTACGGACTCGGTCTCATACCTTCATACCTGCAATACGTCAAGGTGGACTTACGACAACACTTTCATAGACGAATTCCATTAGAGGTACTCTGTTAAACCCGAGAAATGTTAAGTAAATGCCAACATTTGGCACTGGAAGCTCTTAAAATTTTGGGCCGCCATGTTGGGTCTCAAATTGCCTGCTGAACCATTTGCCATTATTTTATTTCCTTATAATCAACTCAACCTTCAAAACTTTCGGCTTGTCCGCAAGAAAACAGCCAGACAGGGTCTTGGCAGGAATCGAACCTGCGACCTTTGGTTTTGTAGGCTGTCCATTATTTATTTTCTGTAAACTTAATGTAGTTCATAATATTTTGAAGCCTAAAAATAAAACATAGGCTTAAAATTAAAACCATTCAACAGCTAATTTACAGTTCATAGTAAACATTTCATAAAGTCAGCTTTTAACATATAAGTACAGTGCGCTAAAACAACGTATACACAATAAAAAAAATATCAATTAAGAATCGGTGTATAAATATTATAAAACAGTTAACGCTGCCCTCTAAAATGAAAGTTTCTCTATATTATCTTTATTTAATAGTTAAACTCCCATAAAATCGCTAAATTACTCTGAATTATTGTGGTGTGTAAAATAAAGTATTAATTAGATGCTTGTCTAAATAAAGTAGTCATTTGGCAACACTGCTATAAATTTAAAACTGCTGTGCCTTTAAAAATTTATTCGTTTATTATCTTTTTGTCTAAATTTTCGAGAAGTGTATAAGAAAGTGAGTGCATTTGTATTAGTTCTTTGTGTTTCTTGTTAGCACATTGATTTTATTAAAACTTCTCGTTCAGTTTTAATCAGGAGTTGCTCCAATCTTTAGTTATTCTAAGAAAACATTTGGTGGAATAGGTTCTCTGATAGTGTGCATTTACACACAGTGAAATGCTCGATCTACATGCCACTTTGAAACGCACACACACGCAGGGAAAATTTTACTTATAATATTGTCACATTAGGATTGAAATAAAAATAGAAAACTTTTCTAAGAGTGGAGTTCGTATAACTTTGCTGTTCAATGGAAAGAATTTAAGGCTTGATAGTGTTACTACTTTTAAAGAATACCCCTATTTTAATTTATTTTAAATTATATTAAATCGCAAAATTGAAGACAATGTTTTTATTGTTTATTTGCATGAATACGAGAGTTTAATACCGCAAGTACTTGCTTACAACTAGAACTGTGGTCGATAAGCCACATCTAAATATAGAGCGATTAGAGAAAAGCTACAAATCATGATTCATGGCCGATGATTTTTCGCTATTGCTGAATCATGTGAATTTTTTATTTCTCTCTCCCTAGAGGAATTATAGTGGCCGTGATCAAATTACTAAATTATATTTATGATCATTTAGTGCAAATACTTCCCATTACTTGCCGCCAAAAAACTGAAATCCAGACGAAATTAAAATGCATTTTACTTGACCCCAACCCAAATACCGGTAGTTGTTTTATGGCTTTCTGTTTTATTACACATTGTGGAACATCACTTAAAAAATATTATATTTTTTTATTAAAGCGTTCGTTCGATGGCGTAAACGATATTCTCGTTCGCGCTCTGTGAGAGTAAAAGAAAGAAAATAAATTACTCGTATTAAAAGGTTTCAATCACGCTCGCCCTAGAAATTTATGGGTATGGACAGACGTACATACACATAAAAAAAACTACGTGATTCACATTTAATTTTTTTTTTTAAATTTTAATCACAAAATACATCTGGGAGACATTCAAAATTTAGTTTGCAACTTTTTTATTTATTCATTAGATGATGAGAACAGCTGTTCATCTTAAAATTGTTCTAGGCCTGGTTTTTGTTCAGTGTAGCGATATGCGTTTTATTTAGGCCAAAAGGTTGCCACATTATGATTGACGTCTGTGTAAAATATTCAATGTATTTTCAAACCACCATCTAATATTCTTTTGGTAAAGGGAAAAACATGTTAACCAAACATATTAGCCAATTTGGTTAAACGGTTGACCACACAACAGTTGCATAATTTTGTTTTGTAAACTTATAAAATTGCCTCCATGACGGTGACGATTTTTTTTTTTTGGCAATACGAACAAATTTAATATAGCCACTTGCCGTGGCTGGAGACGAAAATGTCAGGAATATTACGATATTATTGATTAGTGCTGACACGGTTGCATTTGCAAGAAAGAAACAAATACTTGTGCCCCTAGCCGTATGAAACGGTAAATACTCGGAAAAGATTAATTAGTATGCAAACCGAGTTCTCGTTATGAGCGTAATTTTTTTTTTTTTTTTGTAATTTTATAAGTATACGACAGCATGATCGCGTTGTTGGATACGCATTTTAAAAATTATGCAAATAAAAATAAAAAAAAGTTCACTTTTTAATGCACAAAATAAATTAAATAAGAAATAACTGAAATTGAAAATGAAAATGAAAACGAAACCGATAAATAAAGTATGTAATAATACTTGAGGATAGTAAAGAAAAATTCAAAAATTCCACATTTAATTTTTGTTTCGTGGTATAAAATCATTTAGAGGTGCCAGAGAAGATGTCACACTTCATTCATTCGTTAAACAATTAACAACTCAGGAGTAGCAATCAAAGGAGAAATTTCAATATGAAATTGTTTATTGTATTAGGCTGCATATTGGCGTTAGTAGTTGCACGACCGGAAGCTCCGAAGAGCCGCTATGGTGCACCACCATCGCCTCAGAAAGAATACTTGCCACCTAAACCCGCGGAACAATATGGACCACCATCATCCCAGCAGCAACAGCAACCCACCCAACCTCTACCAGTTTACGGTCCACCAGCTCCTTTCTATGGACCTCCTGCTGAAGCAATAGTAACGAAAAATGTTTATGTTCATGTACCTCCAGAGGAGCCGGAATCATACCCGATTACCGCACCTATCCAATCTGCTGTACCGAAGAAACACTATAAAATCATTTTCATTAAGGCACCCAATCCCCCCATACCTGAACGCCAAGTACTGCCACCACCTGTACAGGATGAACACAAGACTTTGGTCTATGTTTTGGTTAAGAAACCTGTAGAACAACAACCTTTGGTAATTCCCTCGCCAGCACCTACGGAACCCAGCAAGCCAGAAGTCTACTTCATTAAATATAAGGAACATCAGAAGCCCGCCGAACAATATGGTCCTCCGAGCGCTCCCGCCTCCGAATATGGACCACCAGCTGAGAACTTTTAAATCACGTTCGCCATAATCATTTCGTCCCTCCATTTGGAGTGTGTAAATATTATTTTTTATAGGATGATAATCCTTAATTACCTCCGCCTCATCTAATCACTTGTAATTTAGTGCAAAGTTGTTAAGTTCGTTGAATAATTTACGTTAAACGATTAAAAATAAATAAATTATTTTATGTAAAAAATTTCCGCTTCATATGATGTTTGTGAAATTATTAAACGGGCGTGGGCATGTACAGAAACAAAGCTTTGTTCAGAATGTCCGCCTTCAATTTGCGTGTCCAATTAAATGTGATATAATGTCACCGCATACGTAATTACATAACTTCATTTCAGTTTTAAAAAATACCTCAAAATTGAAAAAAAAATATAATTAACTTCTAATTTAAAAAGGGTTTTAAATAAACATTTTATCATTGGCTGGCATTCTTCCCTTTTTCACAAAAAAAAATTTCACTAATTTTAATTAATTTTTTGTTAAATGAAGCTTGAAATCTCACCTTTCCAACACTGTATGTATATTATGACACAATGTCATTGGTAGCACTGGAGATATACGACTGCTGAAGCATTATTGACAAAATACGAAAAGATTTTTTCTACTACCTTATATATCCCATATATTTGATACGTTTATCTAATTTTTATACCCTTCTCCAAAAAGGATGGAAGGGTATAAATAAGTTTGATATAGGGGATGCAATTTCAATAAATATTGATTTCCGACCATATAAAGTATATATATTCTGGATCGTTATAAGAAGGGGAGTATTTCGTCTGTCCGTCTGTCTGTCTGTCTGTCTGTCCTCATTTCCTTCCGGTAATTTTGTTGCGCTCAAAATTGACCTTAAATTTTGTCTAAAATCAAAAATTTTTTTACCTATCTGTTCTAATTTCTTTCAAAAGTACCACTTATAAAAAAAAGCAAAATCGGCCGATAAATAAAAAAAATATAGCCAAAAAATAATTTCATATATTTATATGAAGAAAATGCAAAAAATCCACGCTGAGTAACAAACCAAGAGAGCATGTGTATTGACAAGCACGTCTACGTTTGCAGCCAAACTTGCTGTTAAAATTTCACTATAAAGTTGGGTAGATAAACGACTATTTTTTCTTAATTTTACCCTTTTTGAACGACATATGTGCTATATTTTTTTTTTTGAGTATATTTGTAAAGCAACGGAGCCACTGGGGATCCGTGGCGGGATGCTTATGTATATGAATAGAAAATTTTTGTTTTTGTTTTTTGTTTTTGTTGTAGCAAACGCAAATTCATTTGGTGGTGGTTTTGTTTGTGTATACTTTTATGTGTTTGCAATACGATTGTATAGTATTGTGGCATATGAAGTGTTTTTTTGCCATCATAGTTTTCTTAAGCATTTTTGTACATGCATGCACACAGTGTTGCAAAAATTTCTCCAACTATATATAGCTATTGTGTTTCGATTGCCTGCGATATGGAGCCATGAGAGCCTCCGTGGAGCTGTTATCAATGGAGATCTTGAATTTGGTGGGTGGCGTCGCAAAGAATTCCTAGCGCTGCAGAGAGCAGCAGAAAGAGAAAGAAAGGTAATCTTAGAAAGTAGTAATCGGTGAACACCTCCTCACGAAGTAATACTATGACGATATGGGTACGTTTTTAAGTTCTTCTTTATGTTGCTTATTTTTTGAGAGAACATATCCATGGAGAAGGGTATAGAAGATTCGGCACAGTCGAATATAGCACTTTTACTTGTTAAATAACTATTGGAGTTGTAATGAATTGTGAAGAGAGCCAATGGTGTTTAAATTTTACTACTCTGGGTATAATACGTCCTTTAGGACTTCTTATATCTTTGAGTGTGACATCTTATATGTTGATTGTATCAATTAAAATTCAGCAACTTCAAAAGAAAAAATTGTCTTGCAATGACAATTCCTTGAATTTAAAATAGAAATGGTTACTGATTAAATATAAATAAACTGAAACATTCTATAGAGTTTCTTATCGAAAAACGTTTCATTCAAGCTCACGAGGAATGCAACCAATGTTTAGTTATTAATCCGTAACATTATTTGAAATATTTTTTTTTTATTTTTAAAAATATTCTTAAGCGAATTTAGGGAAATTCTTAAATTTTGTATATTTTTAAAAACTACACTTCTAGGCCTTTCCAATGATATATAATATGCAGTACTTTGTTTTAGTTATAACACTTTTACACCAGTTGCAGTTCTCATACTCTCGGCCACTCATGCTATCTCGTTCTATCTGTGTATGTATGTTGTGTTGTGATGCAGTCTTATGTGAATATTAAGTATGTGTGTGGTACGAAATGAAATTGTTTGTAATTTCTTTTCGCCTGTCAGTGATGCAATTAGAAGAATAACAAATACTTACGTAGTGATTGCTGAGTATTTTGAAATATCTAAGCCTCTAACTTTTTTTGGTGACGGCGTAAAGAGATTTTAGTGACAAATTCTTCTACGACATACAGTTCCCTAATGATTTTCATAAAACAAACTGTGATAGGCAGAAGGTGTGGCAAGCATTTTATATCCTTGTCCATCGAAAAGGGTGGAAGAGTATACACAGGTTTTATATGGCGATGGTGATTTTTACTAGATTACCATATGACTCTATAAGAACCGAATTTGATTCAAGTCTGTCCGTCTGTGTGTATGTTTGTCAGTCCTCGGTATGTTTCTTAAGTGTGAAATGTGTTTAAATTTTGTTTAAAATCAAAAATCTAAAATACCGATTTACTCAGATTTTTCCCAAAATTATCGTGTATAAAAATTATCAAAATAATAATTTTGTTTTATTCATCTTTTTAAATTTCAAATTAATTTTTTTTTTTTTAAATTTGAAAGTTAATTATATTTAGTGATATTTTTCAAATAATGCTTAACTCGTCAATCGGAAACTACACCACAAACTATTTCTGGTGTTATTAAAAAATGTTTTCGAATCGGTGGAATTTCTTTAGAGGTTTGACGCGTTTCCTTCTAAATCTTTGTGGGCATGCGCGTTTGATTTACTTCAAATCAAACCTGTATGGAGAACTTTAAAAACATTTTAATTAATTTCAGGTTTTATTTTTATACTTTATTTGTCCACATTTAATTTGTTTATGACTACTTTTTTTACTTATAATTTGTGTTACACATTAAATTGTTTTTGTTTAATTTTTCTTAAATTAAATTGATCAAAGAAACAGGATCGTGTCATTATTATTACGGAGTACAATTGTATGTACAGGTATATTTTTTTATACTTTCGACCCTCGTTTTTGATTAAAAACTATTTTATTTTGTATAAATTTAATAATGCAGGTGTTAATGTATTTTTTTTTTTATATCTTATTAGTGTTAAAAGCCTTATTGATAATTAAATTTAAAATTTATAAAATGCAAAATTATTTAATAAATTCAAAATTTAATTTCCAATATAACTTTAAATATTATTGAATTTGTTTTATAATATTTTACAATAATAATTAATTAATAATTCTTTGGTTTTAAACTAAAATTTTCCCCAGCAGTCTAATCGAATGCCAATGGGTTGAATGCAACTCTGTTACAAATCAGCGTTGATTTTCATTCGGCAGTGTTAGACCAATTGGAAAAATTCTTAATGTCTTTTTTTATAACTCAGTTCTTGGCGCATTTATAGTGCTTAAATTTTTTTTTTTTTTTTTTTTTTGTTTTTTTCTTATTATTTATAAATGAACAATTGAAAATATAATATTAAATGATTAAAAAGACTTTGAGGCATTAAGCGAGGGCAATAAGCAATTCTTAGTTTTTCGATGATCGTTATCAAAACAAGCTTCAAGAAAATCCACACATTTGCTTAATTTTCAGTACGCTAAGCGAATTATATCCGTAAATATTCAAGTGGACAGTATGACCTCAACGTATTAGGAATGAAGAGTTTATTCCTCCTACAAGCCCTGTTGAAGTGCAAACAAGTCCTAAAAAAATCAGCTCTGCAAAATAAATGCTTGAATACTTGCAGCCGGTTGCAATGAATTTTGAACCGTTCCGTCTGAGAGCAAACGGCTGACTTCGCAATCCTTAATCGTGACTTTGAATGGTAAATTGTTTAATTTGTAACAAATTTGCAAAAAGTGAATGTAGAATTTTAGTAAGCGCACTAAATTAAATTAAATCCCCTACTAGCAATCTATTAATCTTTCTTTGGATTCAGTGTTCCCTGAAACTTTCTGAAACAAAAAAAGCTTTCTTTAAATGACGACTGAGGGAGCTAAATATATTTGTTAGTCTAAATCTATTTAATTATGTTAAATTATTAACCATTCCTAACTGAATTGTAAAAACTTTTAATTTTTTTTTTTTTTGCTTTTTTTGTTTGTTATAAAATAGTATTTTGCGTCTGTTGTTGTTGTTGTTTAATTTTAGCTTGAATAAAGATAAATGCTATTTTAAATCTATGGGTTCATAAATTGGTTTCAGTTAGAACTAAATATTTTTTGTCTGCATAAACTACTGTTAATAGTTCGGTTCAAGGGAAATGTGAACTCGGTTTGCTGTTAAACCTAAAAATCATGTAACATGCTAATTGCTAAAACGAGTAACTCAAATTTGAATCCATCAAATATGTGTGGACTAATTCCAATGTATTGTAAAATTTATGATACCGATGATGTATCCTCGTTATTATCATTATCATCGTAAAGTTTGCGTTCTCGGCAATCTAAAATGGCCCACACTAAAAGAGGTAGGCAGCCCAGAACCATGCAGGAGCCCATACAATAGAACACAATAGCATAACTGCCGGATAGATCTCGTAGAAAGCCGGCCAATGGGGGCACCGATATGGCACCAATGCTTTGAAACATGCGCACTAAACCATAACTGGAACTTATGCGATCGGTGCCAAATATATCAGCCAAC
Source organism: Ormia ochracea (assembly GCA_963402855.1). Lineage (NCBI taxonomy): Eukaryota > Metazoa > Arthropoda > Insecta > Diptera > Tachinidae > Ormia > Ormia ochracea. The sequence goes on along the minus strand of OY727109.1, from coordinate 9,523,668 downwards.
AAGACCGGCATTAAAACATACCAACTGCCCAAGCAGAAACCGTAAATAGCTGCCGATAAGCCCACCAAATAGATGGTGTACTCTGAGGGTATTGTAAGCACTGCGATGCCAGCTCCTAGTATACTATAATCCAATACAAAAATTATTTCTTCAGTTTTAGAATTGGTAAATGAAATTACTTGCCAAAATATATATGTCTTTTTGCGATCGAAGAGTTGCAAATCCGAAAGCCATCCTAGACCCAGACGTCCAACAAGATCTAAGACAGCACTGACAGTTACCAAATAGCCAGCTTCACTTTTGTTGTAACCTGTAAGATAACAAAGAAATAAGTTCCATATAAAAGGGAATCAATTACAGTAATGTATTTATACATGTGTTCGAAAGTTGTGGCATTAATTCTCGTTTAGTTTCTGAATTCTTTTCAATAGATTTATTATTATAATTATATATTATTATAAATAGGATAGAAACATAAAATATTTCCGTTGCATTTTAAAATTAGTTTGTATGACACGGTTTGGAGTGGTTCAAAGAAATAATTCAGAAAAGTAGTTTTGATAAGACAAGAAACCACCTTCAAGAAATCGCCGGACAATGTCACAGCGCATTTCCGCTCATGCTTGTATCCTTTGAGCGTTTTTTATCATCGTTTATCTTGAACCGATCGTTAAGCGAAAATTTTTTTGTAAACGTCTCAAAAAAAAAAAAAAAAACTCAGACTATCAAACTTGTGTGAAACTCTGAATTTCCTTTTTTTTTTTTTGGAATAAATTTCTATTCGCGAGATTTTTTTCTTAGTTCAAACTATTGCTTTTCACTTTTGATAGATTTTTCATACTCACCAATCGATATAACATGAGCGGGTAAATAATAGAGCATGTAAGGACATCCTACTGACATTAGTGTTACCGATAAGCACATCAGTATAAATGTTGGGTCCTTTAATAAACTTATATCCAGATATATTTCAATGCGTTCAATGCAAGTTAGTGGTACGCCATCAACATCTTCTTCTATGGAATTGGCGCCTACTAAACTGCCATTTTGCTCTTTGTCAATAGATTTTATTTCGCCCATATTGCTGGCAGGTGTTGGTATTTCCATGCTTTTGCTGAGGCCACGAGTTACAACGGCGGGTGGTGAGAGCGGCTTTTCCAAGTGGGCTTGTATTTTAGATATGATTTCATCGTTGGCGAAAACGTTGCGCCGCCGACGAGATCCCCTATTCGAGTCAGTTCCCGAGTTTTTACGATACACCCATGTGGAGGTCGTGCTTAAATCTTCTACGGAGTGCATGATGCCGGAACTTCTTACTTTCTTTATGGGCTTAATAAAGGTGGTCTCCCCAATTATATCCTTCACCTCATCATCGCTCTCTTGAGCACAAGTAGGAACAGATTTTTCAGAAGCTGTAATTTTTTTTTTTTGTACATAAATTTTAAGACATTTCTAAAGAATATAATATCACCTACCATTATATCTATTATTGTAGTAATCATTTAACCGATTTTTCGACTCTTCCATAAACAAATGTTCTATGAACTTTGTATTCAGGCCGTCATCACATGTATCCAAATAGGTTGAATTAGTTAACATATCAATATTGCTAGGATTTATAGCATTTAGGGGCTTAGTGGCGTCCTCTTCTTCAATATTCTTTTCGTCTTCGATGTGAAAGGATTCGAGTGGCCTGTACAGCAAGGCTGATATGCAGACATCCAACATACAAAAGCCCAATATTAAAATAGTACCATGGAAACCGAAATTTTCGGCCAAATGTTTAATGAGAACTGGCAGTATAAAGCTGCCTGTCGCAGTGCCCGACACACAGATACCATTTGCTAAAGCCCGATGTTTATCAAAATACTGAGAGACTATAACAATGCCTGGAGTGGTGGATAGACCACCGCCTATGCCAGTGAGAATTCCAAAAGTGAAGAGGAGATGCAAAAGGCTGGTGGCAAAATAACTCAGACACATGCCGAGAGCACAAAAGAGGCCACCTGTAAAAACGACAGTGCGGCAAGAAAATCGCTGACATAATGCACTAGATAGTGGTGCTAAAGCTAAACATAAGGCGGAGAGTATAGCTGGAATCCAAGAGGCCACAGTCGCTGTGGAACTGGGAAATGTTTCCATGATTTCAACATACAAAACTCCGTAGGATTTCACTAAACCCGCTACCCAAAATTGCACTGAAAATGCTCCGAATACAATAAACCAACCATAGCCGCCATCTGGCGGATCAGTGCTGATTGAAGAACGTGATGATGGTGGATGACCAGAACTGGCTCTCGAGTCTGTATTGCTGTGTGCATTTGAGATGCCTTCCGATAATTTATGGCCACCTTTGCCACGTTTCCGTTTGCCATCATTGTTGCATAAATTACGACTCGAGCGTAATTCACGGGACTTGGCAATTAAAGGCCTTGCCGTAATACTGGAGACCGTTAATAAGTTTTCATTATCATCTTCCTCAATTTCCGATATCTGATGTTCCAATAGGCTGGCGTGCAACGTGCGGGGAGCTGGCGCCGGACAGTAGGGTTGGTCGATGGGTAAAGTGACTGGACGCCGTGGTATGGTAGAGGTGGCAGAGCCCGGGGCAGAGGCGGCAATATCGGCGATTGAAACAGTCGAGTGAGCGGTAATGAAAGGATTTTGTGCACTGCCACCCATTTGTAGACCCAGTCCGATTCCCTGCTGCAAGCCCACACCCAGCGTATCCATTTGCTTGACATCCAGCTCACCCATCGGCAGAGGCGGTGCTGAGACAATAGAGAAAAGGGAGCCACTTGATTGCTGACACTCGGTGAGCAGGGAAGGAACTGGTGGTTGCGAGCAGGCAACCATCGGTCTTTGCCGTTCCAAGTCTTCCTCTCGGATATAGTGTGACTGACAGAAGGCTTCAATGACTTCGGTGGAATTACGCTCAAGTGCAGAATGAGGGCGGTTGTAAGACGCTTGACCAACGCTGCCGCAGTTGTTGGAGTGAATGATCCCTCCCGACTGGTACTGGACTCTACCAATTGGGTCCGGTTCACTCGCGCAGTACATCGATCCCCGGGAATCCTGTAAGAAGGACATGAATAATTTTATCATTAAAGCTATCAAAACATTATAAAATGGAAATATTCTGAAAAAAGATATAAAAATAATATATAACTCCCGCCGATTAAGCACGATCGTTAGCATAAAAAAATTGAACATGGCTGGGTGGCCATATTATAACAATTGTATAATGATTTTGACATTTCCGAAACTTAAATTTGATGATTTAAAAATTTTTAATAAGAAACTTTTAATAGAAAAACCTTCTCTTTAAATTGTTTTGGTTTTCTGATAAATTTGATTTTTCTTTGATTGTGATTAAAATTTATTTATCATTAAAGCTCATGGTAGTGCATGTACTCCTTATTATAGGGCTATTAATTGAGTTATAGTAGAATTAATGTGTATAACAAATGGTGTAGGAACGTGTCATTACAGTAGAATGATATGGCTTGGGCACGCTCGCTCTATCAGTAGTTCAAAAGCGACAACATTTCATTGCCCTTTTGATCCTGACATCACTTGCAATCCTTACTTGTAGTTTAAAAGCAGATTTTTGTTGGTAGATTATATGATCCATCCCACGAGTTCATGACACACGACCATATTTTAACGGCAATCAATTAACAATTTCTCCCCGGATTGCTTTCTGCCTCATGTAATTTCTTTCCTCGTAATCCACTATTGCGTGCCATATTGGTATAGTAAATACAGCCAACTAAACATTCATTAGTTGACAACTGCTGGCTTAAATATTTTGCCATTCTTTTCCTTTTTGCAAAGTTATTAATTCTGCTTATCAAACATTTCAAGGTTGCTTAGCAATATATTTTCCACAAGCTTGACCTTGAATTTGGCGATAAAAATGTAGCGTTTTAAAACAGAAACATTTTATTTACTTCTTTCCTTTATTAGCAAGAAAAGCTATCAGCAATATTTATTTACAGCAATGAATACGAGAAGGATGTTGTTAATAAACTCAAATCGATTAAACAACATTTAACAACCTTTTCAAAGGGGAACTTAAAAACTGTGGATGTGCCCATGTTCGTTCAATAGAACTTACAAAAAGAGGCAATCATAGTTCTATAAGTATATGTACGTGGGCGGTAGAAAAATGACAAGTACAGCCAAAAATCTTTTGGCATATAATCTGAAAATAACGAAACACCGGGAAATGCTACTGCACCAGAGTAAATTAATTCTAAAATACGAGTACATGCAACTCTGCAATATCCAAAAATATAACTAGATAAAGAAATATATATATATATATAAATATATATTTATATATATATATATATAAATATATATTTATATATATTTTTATATAATATATTATATATAATTATTATATATAATAATATTATTATAATATTATATTATAACATTATAATATAATATTATATATTATTATAATAATATAATATTATATATTATTATAATAATATAATATATTATTAATATATATATATATATATATATATATACATATATATATATATATATATATACATTTTGGGGGTATCTCCAATCGGCGAAATGAACGAAAATTGTAACTATTTGAAGAGATTGCTTGAAAATTATATATAATATAATACTGCCCAATTCAAAGGAAAAATAAAAATAATTTTATAAAGATGTTTGAATCTGATAAAATGTACTGTGAAATATCGTGATCGACCTTCGTTGCCAAAGGCTTACAAGTTAATTTAATTGGCATTAAAATGATGTCATTTATGATTTATTATTTGTTTAGAAAGTAACATTAAGTGCATTCGTAACATTTTAAATTATTTCCCTTTAGTCTGGCAACGTATACTAAATATATTTAGCACACTCGCGATATCCAAGGACATGGTGAAGCGAAGGCAGATATCAAATTGCATTATTTCTTTGCAAAAAAAGGGGAAGGAGTTTGAACATAATTTTTATTGCCAACTCTTAAGGGGTTTGCGTGTATTGTCAATTACGTTTGTCGGCATATTAAAATGATATTAATTCTCGTGATGGTAACTTGTCTCGTGTAGAGAATCAAAAAGTAATTAATCTAATGTTAATGTTTTAATTTTGTTTATGAACGCCCTTTTAAGAATTGGGGTACCTCCGTAGGCGAATCAATAATGCATCGACTACTAATGCGGAGGTTCCTGGCTCGACCCCGGAGTATTTTCCTGTGGCCAAGCCAAGGGCTTTGCAAACTGAGTGGGTTAAAAAAAAACAATCAATCGCCTCTATTTTTTTAAAATAACTCTATTCTGAAACCCCTTATCTCTGCGTAATTGGAATACAACCGCCATGTTTTTGCTGGCTACTTCGCAGTTACTCGAACGTAAATTAAATACTTCATCTCTATTGACATGTTTTTTAAATAAGTAATAGAATGTGCTTCAATAAAATCATTGAGTTCAATCCCCAAACTCGGTTACTTTCGCGAGAAATACATTCTTTACTAATAGCACATGCCTTGCCCGTCGATCTCGCAAAGCATTGCAATAAAAATGCAAACTTTAGCCGAATAGAGTCAGTAAATATTTAACCTGTGTTCTATTACCAGCTATATTTTGCACGATTTTCACATAATTTTCACGATACTTTATGAGTAGGTGACAAGTCATTATATCCGTGAACGTATTAAATAAATTACGTGATATGTCAATCATATTACCTGCATGGCACTATTAGATATACTCGTACTACAATTTGTTATAATAAAGAAGCGAGATATATAGTGTATACATATATAGATATGTATTGCATATATACTGTATACTCGTATAATTATAGAATATATAGAGTATGCTCGTATGTATGCTCGTATACGAGGTGTGATCAAAAATAACCCTTATTTTCAAATTTCGTGAGCTTTGTATGTTCGATTTTGACATTTTTCTTTTCTTTACTACACATGTCTGTTATATATCTTGGCAATATCAGACATTTTGATTTGATCGATTTTGACATTTTTTTTTCTTTACTACACATGTCTGTTATATATCTTGCCAATATCAGACATTTTGATTTGATCGATTTTGACATTTTTCTTTTCTTTACTACACAATGTCTGTTATATATCTTGGCAATATCAGACATTTTGGGTTGTCAGTTATTTTTTGACAGATAAAAAACTTAATTTTTTATATCCTTCCCCCCATCAAAAGGGATGGAAGTATATAGGTTTGATATGGGTATGCGGCTCTTTAAAGTATATATATTCTGGATCCATATTAGAAGGGATCCAGCTGTTGCAGGTTTTTTTTTTGTTTTGCTTAAAATCGAAAATTGAAAATCCCTTCTCAAAATTAACCTATAGGAATATCACCAAAATCGATATATATAGCCAAAAAAAATTATTTTATACTTTTGTAGGTAAAAATTGCAATACAATTTTCTTAACGTATTTTTGTATAACGTCTTTTGTAATACCAATTTTTGGAATGGTTATACGTTCCCATATGTCATAATCCGAAAAGTGTTTTTTTCACGTGATGAGTTTTACCTTTACAGAGGTAACGATTTGGACCCTAATCTTCGAAATTAAAACAGTAGATATAATGAAATTGGATCTGCCTTTATGTTCAATATTACTAGTTTCAGAGTTATCGACCCCTATTAAAATATATATAAAGAGCAATAATTAATGCCTTTCAAACCATATCTAAATATTTAATTCGGTTTTCTCTACGGTATTTACGAGTATCAACTAAAAATTATTAAATTCAGCGTGAATCCGGCCATGGCCACACCAGTAGTTTTCAAATTAGTGTGAAATAGCAGAAGACGACAAAGCGCATAATGCACTTGCACACAAACTTTGAACAGCGTTCTCATAAATATCAAAGAAATTCTAATTGGGGTCATTATCAATATGCATAATATTTTGTGTGTAAATGAAGAACGTTGTTGCAAACGTTTACAGAGCAGAGTGCAAGTAAAGCAACTACAAGGAAACTGATCCAACCACTTTTGACCTGTAAGAATAAACAAATAATGCAATTCAACGTGGAAACGACAAAGAAACGCACGTATAAGGCATACTTTGTAACTACAACTTGTGGCGACCACAATTTCAGTGAGGAAATTAAGAACACTCGCACACAAAATATTGCAGTTATTTGTGGTGGAAAGAGGATTTACTATTTAGTATTTACATACATACATATGTATTTGTAGAAGAATCAGTGGGTCATGTACAAAAGAAAGGTCAACATAAACAAAGAACTACTTATGCTTATTGGCAACAGAATTTATCACCAGCAGTTTGTAAATTGTCCTGGTTGAGCTGCCAAAGTCAATGGACTTTGAAGGATAACGGAAGCATTTTTTTTTTACTCAAACATCTGCAGTAACTGCATATGGGAAACTGTGAGAGAAAAGAAATGCGACAAAACCTCTGCCATTGTTATGATAACATTGCATGAGAAAATGGAGAGAGAGAAAGAGAGGACGAGAGCGTGTATTTAGAGTACAGGGATTTAGTGGTGAGAATGCGCTTGTTTTGGCAAATCTTTTCAACGGAAGCTGCTAATTGTTACAGATGAAGTTTTTTTTCCAACAAAAATTTATATGTTCAAAATACTATTCATTTCTATTTTTGTTTATTTTTTTCCTTTTAAATGTTTTTTTTTTTTTTTTTTTATTTATTTCATATTAATCATTTAGTGAGCATAAAATTGGCTAAGGAAACATCTGTCCTTCGTAAAACAATTTTATTAGATAGATACTCTTCTAACGTCATGTGTCTAAAGTTTAGAACCAAAACAAGCAAACAAAGCAAGTGTGACTGTTAAGAGTTATTTAAGCTCTGAATGAGCACATTCAAAGCAAACAAAAATTTGTTTGCAAATGCAATAATCTGAATTAAATACATATAAATAATGATTAGAGAGGAAAACCAACCACCCATTGTGACGCATCTTTTGCACTCGCCCACAAAGTTACATATACATATATATAAATAAAACGTTATAATCATACGAGTACACACATCCCTCCATACATATATGAGTTTGCGTGGATTTAAAATTTTCCTCCAACACATGCACGAAGCTTTTTCCTTTTTATTATTTCACATATGGAAAATTTAAACATTTAAGGAACTCATGTTCTTCGGATTTAGTAACACAAAGTATGCTAACGAAGCCACGATCTACTACTTTTTTAAAGTAAAAAATCTGCAGACTCTGGCCCATAGAACTGGTTACCGCCTTGTATACATTTTGTAATATTTTCAGATGGAATATCGATTGTACAGTAGTTTACCGTTTTAACGAACATTCGATTAGGTGAACATGCCATTTAACAAGCAGCGAAATTTTTTTTTCTACTCGAAAAAAAAATACAAAAAAAGGAAATTAAAGTAAAGTAAAAATAAAAAAAGAAAGAATGGAAAATAAAGATAAATGGTTTAAAAACAGCCGTATAGTGGAAGTTGCATATGCATATACCCGCTGAATAAAATGGAAGTGAAGAAGAAAGGATTGGAACTAAAATTCAGTAGGCGAAAATAAAACTCGAAGATGTCATGAAGCATTTTGAAATTTCTATTAAATGGGGGCAACTAAGAAAATTAGCAGCTCAAATTTAATGCGTCTGAGAGAAACTCAACAAGTTGCCACTGGGGAAAAAAGGCTTTTTATCAGTTTTTTAATTAAATTATTTTTTTATTATATGGCTTCATGAATTTTTCCTTTTTGCTTTACATATATATATGTATTTTGAATTTTGAATAAAAAAGAGGATGCTTTTCGTTTTTTGACTTGATATAACGAACAATTCACGTTAACGAACTGGTTTGGCATGTTTGGTAAATATATTTATTTTCCAAACATGCCGAGTTAAATATATTTCAATATAAGAACACTAATCTCATTTAACATTCAAATAATAAAAAATTTAAAATTGCTTATTAAAATTCGTTGTCAAATGCCTAAAATACTGTATATGTTTTTTAAGCCTTTTAAAACTGTTTTTGTACACCTAATTGTTTTCTTGTTCTTGTTATTGCTGCAAAAAGTTCATGAACACCTTTTACATCCTTTGTATTGAGATACCCAATATCCTTATGCATATTTTTCCATATAGAAAACACATACAAACGAATAAAAACACACACTGTTGAACAAACAGACACTTTTAGGCCATGTAAGAATACAAACTGTTACAAAATCATATTGAGGTCATCATTACGTCTACATGACATAAATTGTATCTGTTTTTTGTGCTGCACAAATAGTAGAATATTGTTCCACAGAATGCATGGTAAAAATGACAAAGGGAAGGAGGAACGAGAAGAAAACATCAATGAGGAGAATCTGTAAAATATTCGCTAAATTACATACAACCCTTTTACCTCATTAATGACGCTGAATATATGTATAAATAGTTTTTTAATAATGCAAACAACAACAACAGCAGGAAATTTATTTAATGCTTAATGGCAGCGCACTCAACTGACACGAATGCCAACACAGAACATGATGTATCGATTTCCCTAATAACATCCGATGTAACATCAGGTTACAATTTTTACGTAAGTTTTTATAATGCTTTTCAATTGCACAGTGGGCTATTAAGCCCTTGATTGATAAGAAATCCCGTCACATACATATACTTTAAACTTTAAATATTACTGTGACCGGAGGGATCTTGTGGATCCCTCTTTTAAGAAAGCGTATTACGTAACTCTTCAAAGAAATATAGAGAGGCTGAATATTCGCTATCGAGTTGACAATGTGTATAGAAATATTTTCTATAAATGCGGAGGGGGGACATTCTTAGGGAATGGTGTCCTGTGGTAGCTAAAATATCATAATGTCTTTTGGCAGAAGTAAAATACGAAAAAGTAATCTTAACTGCAGTTCCTGACAGTTTTTTTATTTTTTTTTTTTTTCTTTAAATGTATAAATAAATATTTTAAAATTTTTAAACTTTTTTTTTATTTTTAAAAATTACTCTATTTATTTAATTTTTTTTATTTCGTTAACATTATTATCAAATTTCTAAAATTGCTGCCACTGTGCATGTACGTCACAGCTGAATTCATTTTTCGTTTTTAAAATACGTCAATTGCTTCGTTTTATAATTGTTTTCTTTTAATTAGTTGACGTTTGTGAAACTAGTTTGCAAACACTTCTCCGGAAAGGATTAAATAACAAACAAAATAGGATCTTATATTTACATACATACATCTTTACGTACACATGTATATACAAACTAGTGTTTATTTAATATAACAAAATTATATTTATTTTCCATTGCGTGATGTTTGTAAACGCTAATCTTATAAAAAATCAAGGAGAAGTATGAAAAGCGCTACATTAAGAGCTTGCACTGAAAACTATATATTATAAATTATATTTTATTTATATTTAAAAACGCGAGTATTAAAATTATACTAACGATACTATCGTTCATTTCTTCTCCTCAAACTTTCGGAAATATGGTGTGCGAGATTATACCCCTTTTTTTCTTTTTTCATCTTATTTGAATTCCAAAAATTACCTCTATGTATGGAGAGAATCATATGCTGAGAGATCCGATTTAAGAATAGTGAAAAATAAAGTTTAATTTTTTAACCCATAATTTTTTTTAATTTCTCTCTTGTATTTATTTAAGAATATAAATTATTTGTAAGAAACAATTAATTCTTCCTGAAGTCAAAAGCCAACTGAGCTATTTAGATATCCTGTAGCTAATGCGTTTTAAAATTTTAAATTTTTAATGCATCCTGCAAATATTATATTGATTAAATTCGTTTTATTTTTAAACGTACAAGTAAGGCAAAGTGCTACTGGATAAAGCTAATAGAAGAATTGAGGACTTTATTTACTGGCTTAACACGATGCGATATCATTATTCCTTAATTTGCTTTAAGTTTTAATAAATACGAAATTAATAGCTTAATTAATTAAATTACCTGTAAATGAAATTCTCGGGATAAAGACATTTCCTCTTGTTACTGCCGGAAAAACGTTTATGATGTTTTTTGTTTGTTGGTTTTTGATGTTTCAAACCTAAATGCATTGGTTTAAATCTGCTACGTTTGAGGCCGCCAGAAAATAGTTTCGCAAACGCAAATGCGATAGACGGCGGAATTTTGTGGGTTTTTATTAAAAAATTTACGTATAAAGAAAATGAACTTTGTATTTGTTTTAATTCTACGAAAGCGTGTGGAGCAGCACTAACAAAAATTCATTCACGTTTACGAATAAGAACTACGGCAAACACCAACACCACTTGATGCCACAAAGGGCCCTGATGCTGTCACTGTAGCGGCTTGTTGCAAATAGCAAGCAATTGGTCTTAGTTCGTTGTTTGTATAAAAATTTATATATATTTGGCACTTGATATTTATTACTGGTTGCAAAGAAAATATTTAGAATTCTCAAACAAAACGAAAGAAAATATAAAAAAAAAACTTTGAAAAAATCCCTTTTTTGGTAATTTATGGCAACATATTTAAAATAGTTAACAAATGAGTCTATTATTTCACAGAGTTTCTGGGTTATTAGGCTAAAAACAAGGCTTATATTTGTCTCTACGTTTTTAATTAAAGTAGTTGTTGTTTTTGATTACGTTATTGGTATTTCTGCTGTATGAAATTATTGTCCTTGTTAGAGGTTGTAAATGGTGATAATAAAATTCAGCAGACCTTAATTAAAGTGATAGTAAAAGTGAGAGATTGTCACTTCCTCTGTATATGCATGTGTTTTATATGTGAGAGGCTTTGTATAGAATTTCTTTCGGTTCTCTTTTTGCTAACTCACACTACATGTATTTCCGGTGCACTTGCACATTGACTTGTCTACGAATCGGTCTGGCCGTTTGCTCGTTTCGTTTCAATTTGAAGTCGTGTTTATAATGTTAAAACTGTTAATAAGAGACACACACCTTCTGTTACATTCGAATGCAAGCGTGTGTTTGCGTACAAGTATCTGTGCTTGTATGTTACAATAAACCGTTATGTTTAGATTTATGTTATAAATCAATAAAAATTTTCCAAGTGACGAAACGAAATTTTCTACGTTACAAATATTCGACTATTTCGTTTAAAGGTTTTCAATTTATTATGTGAATATTGTGCTTTATTTATTAACGATTTTCTGTTTGTCATACATAAGAAATTCTTATTTTTGCAAAAATTTGTGAAATTAATAAAAGCCTTCTAAATTGTTCAACACTTCTAAAGTGTTTTAATATCACTTTTTATTATTTTATTATTATTTGTAGTAAATCTCGCAATGTTGTATGCATAAAGCTGCTTCAATTTCCTTTTAATTAGGATTTCATATAAAAATTATACTTTTGCATATATGTGTGTACATACATGTACGTATATGCATGCACATATACTCGTATATATTTTTTTAAACTCTTGTGTAATTGCAGTAGACAATTTAATTTTGTTTTTTTTTATTTATTTTGTGCTATTTGCAACCGTTTAGTTTCTTGGTTAATGTTCAACTATGCTGTTTTGGCCATTTGTTCTATGTTAATATAATCAGTTATTGAATGCGTTCTCAATATTTGGCAAATGTTCATTATATACAAAAATGTTCACCACTTTGGAAACAATTCTACCATATTTTGTATTTGAGCGTGAGAGAGTTTTCTTTTTTGTTTTGTTTGCATTTTTATTATAAATTTTTGTTGTGGTACTTAAAATTATTTCCGGTTATTTTATTTTGCTAAAGGTATTCTAAATAGAAGTTTTACACGAGTTTAATTCTGTTGCATGGGAGCGTATTACACCAGCTTACTATTCTCCGAATTAGTTAAAATGTCTCAACTATCTAATAAGAAATCGCATTAAATATATTTGTTATAAGAATTGAGCAAATGTATGAGGTTCACTCTCTCTTTAACGGTTCGCGAGCAAACCTACATGTTGTATGTTTGTATTGTTCTGAGCGAACCAAAATGGATCATTTTGTATATGGTTGAGATCCCATATAATTTACTACAATAACCAATTTTGATAGCAAAATTTTATTGAATTAAAGTAAAAAAAAAAACAATTACAAAGTGCATTCAGGAATATGATTAAAAACGGAAAGAAGAAATATTGACACAAATTCTAAAGATCAGAAGAACATCTTGAAAGTTCAGATTTTTCAAAGAATCAAGAATCACTTTGCAAGTGCTGGAGGATCAGAAGCAGACATGAAACAAGTACAATTATATTATCGCAGAAGTTATACTATTTTGTTTATTCATAATTTTTATTAAAAAAAAACATAATGGATCTTATGTTGGTAAATGTATTATATAATTATAATCGATTACTGTGACGATGATAATCAAATCTTCCACCTAAACTGTTTTTGTTTTTGGTTATTCGTATACACAAAAAAAAAATCCTGAAATTTCAGATCGCGATCACCTTTCCTTCACTTTAGTCGCTAAAAGCTGAAAATAAAACGCTCATTTTTAACATTTCATTTGTTTTAATTTTAATACAACACTGTTGTGTATATGTTTACTTTCACCACCCAACCAACACCGCACGAAGGTGAAAATGGAATGTCAGAAATTTCACAACAGCAACAATAATTAAAGAAAATATCCACAGAAGCTGTATTTTCCCACACAAATTTTTATTCGTACGTAAAGTATTATTAAATTAAACAAAATAAAAGTTAACATACAGCCAGTGCACTTTGGGAAAGTGACTGTAATTTATAAAGGTTTCTAAGATAAATATTACGGCGTCATAAAGTTAAAAATTGCTTAGATGGCGTGTGGCAGACTATAGACCAAATTTTTCTAACATCAGCCATATGAGTGAGTTCACATATTCTTGCGATAGCGTTAAACGTTGTGGGAATATATTTATTGCTGAGAAGTGATTTTGTGGTGTTAAACTATACGTGGTTTTCCACTTGTGCTTTTTATTAATCAACGACAGGATGTCATTTATTAAGTTATTTGAAGAATTTGTGCAAAGAAAAGATATTGATACTAAGTCAAAATTATCCACCCTTTTAAGTGATGATGATCAGACGCTCCCAGAGCCTGAGAACGAAAAAGAACCGGAAGATGAAGACGGAGTAAGTATTTTCTTGCTTTTATTCATTTTGAAATTAGTCTATAAAACTCATAGAATCAAATACATTATTTTTGCAAATTGGAGAACAATGGTCTCCAAAAAATAATACAGTCTGACGTATGTTGTATAAATTCTGACATAAATTTCACCACCATGTTCGTGGTATGAATATAAGATATGGCAACTTGGCCAAAAAATACGACGCCATATTTGTAGTTGTAAAAATATATAAATGTGTGTGGTTATTGAAATATTTTTTCTCGGATATAATAAGAATATAATTACCTTTTTGGAAATAATAATTAATTAATTTCAATCTTAAAGAAAGTTTGTAATACTTTTAAAGTGGTTGTGGAAAAAATTGGTATACATTAGACCAAACGAAGTTCAGTTAGATATTATATATGTGTAGAAACAGCGACAGCTTCATGACCTCTTGCTCTGTTAATTTAAAGTTAGTGCTGCCTTGAGAACAAAAGTACATATTAAATATAAGGTTTAAATCGATTACGATGATAATATGCTGTCATCTGATATTGAAAAAGATATAAAGGCAAATGCCTTGCAGAAAACTGCTCCTTATTTAGTGACGACGACGGCTGCGACACCAGTTCAAACAACACCTCTGACAAAAACGACTTTTTTAACACCTATACAAAAACTTCAAACTCAACCATTACATTCACAACACCATAAACAAAAACAATTGTATACAACTTTAACTGTTAAACAAACTATGCCGACCGGCAGTGTAAAAAGTACGAACTTAGGAAATGTTGTTTTAAAAGAAATAAAGGGCGTAATTAAACCCATTTTAGATAATAAGCCAGTACCAACATCGTCAGCCACAGTTACATCTTCACCTTCTCTAACGAAGTTAATGCCTTCAAAGAATAAGAGACCAAGTGAAGGTGCTGGAAATTTAAATGTGGCAATTGTTGCAGCTAAAAGGCCGCAGTTAACAATAGTTGCCACAAAAACATCTGCCTTAGTTGACAATGCAACAGTAGGAGGAGTATCATCAACTGTAATAACTGCTTCACCAAACACAACTTTACCTTCAAATGTAATTTTTAGGTTCTATAAATTTTTTTCTAAGATTTATTAACAAAGAAGTTCTATGTTGCCCATACTAACACAAACGGAATTATTAAACCAAACTACCCACCATTTGATTTTACCGTAACACGACCTATATATTAAAGGACCTTCTTCTCGGTAGTTCATTTATACTTACAAATATTCTTATCTTCATATTTATATATATTCGGACATTCATATGTATATGCGTATATAAAGTTCTAAAGTTGTAATACTTCTTGGGGGAAAGTAGTTCGTGCTATTTTACGGTAGGCCAAAATTAGTGTGTACTACGTATGGTCTTCAGTAAAGAAAGCTTTAGAAGAATCTATTCAAGACAGATATTTTTCCTCATATATTTTGCTCTTTAGAATTAGAATTTCGCTGTTTATATTAAACAAATCCATAATAATATACATCATATAACAATATGTAATGAATGCACACCATAATTTACCAAGTTCTCCCTTTTGCTTTCCATATTAATTGCATGTAACTAAATTGTGATAAGGTTTTTAAATATATGGCACGCTTAAAGCAATTGCTTTTACCATTAAGTAGGTTTAAAAGAATACGTAGTCACAAATGATTTCGTAAAATGATCAATTTTTTTAAATTAGTTTTAATTGTCACAAAAAGTTATATTTTATTATCTTTTATTTTAGAGCACTACTGCTACAGCTGATACATCGTCCGAAAGCAACAAAATGGAGCATAGTTATGTGCGTGACACTACAGTAAAAACACTCAGCAATATAGAAATTAGTAACGGGTTACAACCGGCACGCACAATATTAGTCAGACGGCCGCCGCAGTGTCCCTCATGTCACACCAATCCAGTGGAGGAAGATACAAGCGAAGCTCATCAAGCTCCTATACCATCGTATAATGAAATAGCTGCTAAAGAGTCTATGAATGAATGCGCACGAATATCACAGTATGTAAAAAATGCAAATTCAGATAATGATGACTGGGAAGAAAAAATTAACCGGTAAGTTTCTTCTTTATAGTAGCTATGCAAAAACTTTTTATAAAATTATAAAACTCAAAGTTTGCGGCAATTAATTTTTTATTGAAAATATTTAAAGTAAAAGAAAAATATATATTTACAACAAAACATAATACATTTGTGTCTTGCAGAACTGGTTGGTCAAATATGCAAAAGAATTTATTTTCAAAGGTGGCCCATATTTTAGACAGTGATCAATTGGGTCGTCTTTCAAATATTGGACGACCAAATGAGGCAATGCAACGTAGAGTGGTAGTAGACAAATCCTCTTCGCGAATGCGAAAAGCTTTGGCGTCTGTGGCGTGGGATTCACGATTAACTCAGTGGTTGCATTGTCTGTTAATGGATTCCTTGCCGGCAACATACATGGCTTCATATTTGGATATTTTACAAACACTTAAATCTAAATTACCAACTCTAATGGATAAAATGTTGTTTGGCAGGCCTCTCAACGTCAGTCAAGAACTTTTAGCACCTGTGATGAAGAAGAAATGGGAACCGCAAACTGCTAGTAAATTACGTAAACTGGCACATAATGCTGTTATAGTAGCATTGCCTTCAATGCCCACTAGTGGTCTGGTACCCAATCGTTTGCAAAAATGGTATCAACATTTAGCAACGATAACGCAAATCGTTCAAGTAACTTTGCCCATGACCAGTAAGATACAATTGAAACTATTTGCATATGCGGTGAAAAATGTTTCACTTTATTTTTTTTTCTTTTTAGGCGGGCATATTTCTCGTCAACCTTTACATCAGGTCGCGGAACAAATTGTGTCCTTAACAAGAGTAAAGATTCAGGAATTACGCAACGAGAACTCTCAACGCAGTATTATTTTAATTGGTTTTAATGCTGGCGCTGCCTTGGCTTTGCAAGTGGCCATGTCAGAGAACGTATCTTGTGTTGTTTGCATGGGATTTGCTTACAATACATATAATGGTGTACGTGGAACACCCGATGATCGTATATTAGATATTAAAGTACCAATTTTATTTGTAATCGGTCAAAACTCAGCGAGATCAAGGTAAATTATAGAGAAATTTTGACACGACGCTACATAATCATTTATTTTATACATAGTTTACAAATGTGTGGTTATTTTTTTACAGCCCAGAAGAAATCGAATATCTGCGAGAGAAAATGCAGTCTGAATCATCACTAGTTGTGGTTGGCAGTGCTGACGACGTTTTGAGAGTACCGAAGTCAAGAAGGAAGATTGAGAATGTTACCCAATCTATGGTTGATACCATGGTCGTTGATGAAGTGTATGACTTTATAAAGAAAATTTTAAAGAATCCTCCTGGTCCACGAACTCCCAAAGTTATAAACAGTTCGTTCTATGGTAAAATAAATAAAGCCAGTGTAGCCGAGAGGATCGAAGGAACATATCAACGTAAACGTAAGAATGAAAGTGGAGATCAGGACGCTACGCCAGCCAAGTCGAAACACTTCAGTAAGTTTTATGAAAACACTTTGCGTATTTATTATTAATATTTTTTTGATATATTCCAAGAAACCATTGAAAATCAAATTTCTAATCATAATCAAGAATTCAAACTTCCCAAGAAACCTAAAATTCCAGATCCTTTTGCAATTAAGAGAAAGGGTAACATAATCATTAACAATGGCTTGAGTTTTATTTCTTAATTAAGCAGCTACATGTTATATCAATTAAAATGTTTATAAAATTTATTTTTTAGTGGGTCGACCACGTTCAAGACCATTACCAACTGGAACCGGCAAATTAACGCAAATGCAAAGCTCAACATCAACGGTTGGTAGGACTCAGTCAGCCTCTAAGAAACACTTGCCTTCCAGCAATATTACAAATGATGATCTAAATATGACCATGCAATCCCTAATAAGTAGTGATGCTGACAACAATTTAAATGCCAGTAAGGTTGGAAGCAGCGATTCAAACTCTCAAAGGCTCGTAACAAACTTTGAACTACTTCCGCAAACGAAAGCAACACCCGTTAAGACAACATTAGTAAATACGCAACAAAAACCAATAATAATTGGTTCCGCGCCGGCAGTAGGTACCAAAATTAAAATGATACCTTCTAATCAGTTTCTTCAGCTGAAACCCTCAACGCTGCAATCGCAATCGAAAGTCTATACAATAAAAACTTCATCGCAAGGTGATGGAAATGCGGGACCTAGAATCGGAAGTATTGTCACCACAAGCCCCAGTACTACAAGCAGTGGCCAACACATTTTTACACTTAAGACACCCAATGGTAAGACTACACAATTTGCCACTGCTGTGGGCGGTCAACCCAAATATACTCTTATTAAGAACGCAATTGGAAACACCACACTACAATTGTCACCAAAAACTATACATCCTGTATCAGCAACGTCATCTTCTTCATCAACATCTGCCAGTAATTTAGATCTGTCGAATATAATCGATATGCCCATACTCTTTGCCGACAATGAAGGAAATATATCGGATACTTCCAATACAGAGAGTAAAACCACTACTACTCCTAAAAGTGGTGAGTTCAACAATATCATTCATTTGTTTTCGAACTTGTCTTACATTGTAAATTTCATATCAATACGGAGGGAGCTCATTTTAACTATGTGAATAATGCATCTGATTTTCTTGCTAACGAAATCATAAATTTGTTTTTATAATATTTTTATTTGTTGCGAACAAAAATTAAAAATTAGAATTATCCACAAAATTATGAAATTATATTTTTCTTTTATTTATTAACATGTGTTATTCTTTTAACACCTTTAGGTTCATCTGGAGTTGGGCAATTAATAATTAGTCAAAAAATCATTAAAGAAGCAAACCCTCCGAGTTCAACCGCTACCTCTACTTCAACATCTAGTGGCACATATGTTATTAATAAACCGGGCACTTTCTTGCAATCTCAACAGATGTCGATCAACAAACCCAATAATGTGGTATTTATAAATCGAAACACAATGAAACCTTGCCCCAATATCATATCGCGCTCCAATATCTCTCAGCAATTACCCAAATACACTAAAGTGGTTGTAAATAATTCCAAGAATGCTTCAACCACAATAGTACCCCGACCGACGGGATCACATATTTCAACCACTACGGCAACGCCTATAGCTTCATCAGTGAAACAAATAAATTTACAAGCTTTAAATAATGCAACTTCAAATTCGTCAGGTTCCACCCCGAAACGGACCACAGGCATATTAAATGTCCAAACGAAAAATTTACCCCAAATACAAATAATTAATAATCCCAATGCCAGCTTTATATCAACCGATAAACCACAAATACGTAATATTGTTGTTAAGTCGGCAAACCTTAAGCAATTGCCACCTCACTTAACCACTCAATTGTTAAGTCGTAATTTAACTGTTAGAAAATTGCCACCAGGAAGTGTTACAATTACATCATCACCTGTGCAATCTGGATCTTCTGGTGTGGTCACTGCATCCGTCGCCCAAGATGTATCACCTCGCGAAAATGCATCGTCATCGCCGGCATCATCCGCATCATCTACTTCCTCGACCATACAAACTTCGCCCAAAATTATCACTTTAAATCCCGTCAATCGCACTACACCCACTTCTAAAAGTGAATAGATGATATTAAATGAAACTTTTATTTGTTACTGTAATGCGCTTGAACTGACTTCATATTTTATTTAATGCTTTTCGTTTTTAGGTTTTTTTTTTTTTTTTAATGATAGAAATCAATTTTTCGTATTTAGCATTTATTGTATATGTCATTGGCATACAAAATATAATAAAAAATTTACATAAAAAAATAAAAATTAAAAAACATTTTTAATAATAGAAAATTTAAGTACAACTTTGTGGAAATCTTTTTAAATACAAATAATTTAGTATAATTTGTCTAGTGGTTGAACTATAATAACCTAAATGGTTCTGATATTATAAGGAGAGCCACCTGGAGGGAAATTGTGCTTAAAATTAAGAGTTTTCAAGCCGTGGCAAAAAAAAATGTATTTCATTTCGAAGGCTTGGTTAAACGACGCAGTAGTTAATCTGCCGAAACAGCACAGGTAAGCCAATACATTTTAATAGAGTATCTAGTCAAACTCTATGAGTTTGTTACGAAAAATTTTATTGTAATTGCAATGCCAAAGATTTAGCCGAATATTATATGTAGTTTTATATTTTCATTTTCTGCAAGCAACTAGCAAAAGTAAATTTCAATGTATTTTTAAATAACAAAATTAAATATAATTTAGTTTATTTTAAAATATTCATATAATTTTTTTAATTTGCATAGCATTTATTTATATTTGAGAATGTGCAGCATTTTAGCCTTACTGATACAATTTTGATAATTCCTAAATACAATTTTATTGCATTGTTATTTCAGAATTTGTACAACATGGTAAGAGGGGTTCATCAGAATAAGAATATGTTTTTGGGGCGATATAAGGTGTGAGCACAAATCTGTAAAAACCCGCAGTAGCCCATTGCCAAAAACCAGATATTTGCCACTGTACACACCCATCAATAATTATGGTGAGTGTTTGTTCAAATTTTCTTGTGTATTTTTAATTAATTAAATAAATTAAATCCCTGGTTGTTTTATTCAGGGAAGTAAAGTTACTTCTAACCAGTTTTCTTGGTTTTGGACCATAACAAATGTCTTTTAGTTAAATAAAACGATTTTATTTTTGTTAATATTCAATTTCATTTATTAATATGCATATACGCTTACAACAATGCATTATAACTGACTTATTATTTTTATTATTTAATGGATTGCATAAATCCTTCTTCTCGTGTCTGTATTAATTATTCGTGCCATAAATGTATTGCAAATAAATCTATAAAATGTGTTTAATGTTGCATACTAAAAATCGCTTAAATTATTTGTTTGATTTTATATATGTATGTATATGTGATTACTTTGTTATTAATAGTTTTATTTAATATTGACGACGATGACATTAATTAAATCTAAATTCAATAGTACACACCAAACATTTAAAAAATTAAATATTTTACGTTATTAAATGTATTTGATTAAAATATTTTACCTTTTAACAAACAATAAAAAAAATTATGATTACAAAATTTTCTTTTATAATTTTGAATAGTTTTGGAAAAAA
Source organism: Ormia ochracea (assembly GCA_963402855.1). Classification (NCBI taxonomy): domain Eukaryota; kingdom Metazoa; phylum Arthropoda; class Insecta; order Diptera; family Tachinidae; genus Ormia; species Ormia ochracea. The sequence goes on along the minus strand of OY727109.1, from coordinate 9,502,381 downwards.
AAATTAATGTGTTTTTTATTCAATTATATTAAAATAGATAATATAATTTTAAAAGAATAATGACAAGTTTTTCTTCAATAATACAAATAGGATTCCACTTTATATGTTTTTGGCAAACCATTATTTTATATGTGTAAAATATTTTGTGTTTTCGCACAAACTAACAATTTAAAAAAATTTATAAAATTGTTAAAAATTTGCGTGTAGTATTTCGCACAAAATTTTTAAAAATATTTCAACCAGTTGCGGAATTTAATAATAAGAAAATATAAGAAAATCTGTAAATATCTGCATTGAAAATTATTATGAATTCGTTAGCAAAACAACAACATCCTCCTTTTACATATGCAAATACATACTGGCATGCTATTTCTATTTCACTTTTAAAGTTGTTGTAAAAAGAAAACAAAAACTTGCAAATTCAATTCAAAAGCAAAAGAAAAACCAAAAAAAAAAAAATTATTTTTTCTGTTTACGAACCAAAGTTTTTGTATTTTTTTTTATTTTGTTCTCTCTCGTTTTTTTAAGTTCGGCTCTACCCCATATGAAGTATACGTGTACGAAGATACTTGATACTACGAACAAGAAATTTGTATTTTTTTTTGTTCTCTCGTATATTTAATTTCGACTCACATACACATAAAATACACGTATACGGAGAAACAAACAAGAAATATTTTTTAACGCAAATGATAAAGTGGAAAGCCGAGGGTACTCTTGACAGTGGCTAACAAAATTAAAAAAAAGAAAAATTTGACAAAATTATTAATGCTTAAAAAACATGAAATGAGAGCGCTTAAATGCATGGCGAAATTATTATGCGGAGTTTTGATTGTATACGTACACAAATTAGACAAACAGTGCAGCAAAGAGCATGAACTGGCAGTCATGTTGCATTTTTTACATTACCTGTCGATGTTAGTTTGATGCTTAAGAGCTGTACATTACAAAGTAATTGCCGTTTTCACGTTAAAAATAGCATGATATATAAGAAAAAATTTTAAAGATAATTTTGGCGCAAATTGCATTAAATTCAAATACAATTTTACAATATTTTTTGTTGGCTTTTTGCTAAAATAGTACGCTTGATTGTGCGTATTCTTTGAATCTACTTCTAAAATTGATGTCCATTCCGAATAATAAATAAATTATGAAAAAAAAAGAAATTTCACGTTGCGTTTCTATGAACCAAATCATTGTGGCCGTTTGACTTTTAAACTAATTTCGATAATGTCGAGAAAAAACAAGGAGAAATAAAACTGAAGAATTGCATTCTTGGCTTATTGCAAGTAATTGTTAAAAGCAAAAATTTTTTTTCTTATTTAAATCCTTTTGCCCTATTTCGTATAACTGTCTTATCAGATGAAAAATTAATTTAGAATAATTTTTAATTATTAAATATTTTTTTAAATTTTTTTCTTTAATGAAAGTGATTCTTATTAAATCAAGAAGGGAAGCAAATAATATTTGAATAAGTTATTCGGTTCAATATAAAAGTAATTTTTTTTTTTTTTTTTTTAATAATTTCAATATTTTATTCCCTTCATTTATGTGTTATTAATCAAAAAACCTTTTCATTTTAAATATTTGTTGTAAAGAAAACATTTCAGAATTACATATTTCAAAAGTAAACACAAGATAAAATTTTTTCTGTTGCATATAATGACTATCAGTGCAATTACATTTTAATTTAATATATTTGTAATAATTATAAATAATGAATATTTTATTTAAATATTTTTCTAAAAAATTTCATTTCTTTCTTTTATTTTTTTTTTTGTGTTGATGGAAAAAGCAGTAGACAAACAATTTGTTTCTTTTTTCAATATAATTTCATATATTTTTTTTTTTTTTTTTGTAAAATCCATACAAAAGTCCTTTTTTATTTCATTTAATTCAGTTGTTGTTGTAAATTGGTATTGTATACTAGCAAAAGTTTTGGATTAAATTCAAAATGTTATAAAAGTTCTGCTTCGCTTATATTCTTTTGTTTAAATTAAAGTTCTAGATAACTTATTCTCGTCAAAGGTATTCATTTTATTATTGTATTCAAGTGCGTTTTTGAAACATTTATATTTGAAATTCCTTTAATCAGATGCGGGTGAATACTCGTACAATAAGGCCACTTTACATCCAGTTTCAATTACAACAAAATGAATAGCAGCAATAAATGCCACACGATAACCCAAACCGGAGTATTATAATTTGGTTAAATAAAAAATATATATGGATATGTCAAGTGACCTTATCATGTAGGGGCACCTCATTTGGAATCATTTCATATATTTTAATGAGTGTGAGCAAGTGTGTCCAAACGATTTTGTTGCTGTATCAAGTATAGATCTATGAGAGATTATATAATAGCTATTTGTTTATCTATATTTATATATGTATATATAGTTATTTAAGTATGCGTTATGTATGTATGTATGCGTGTAGGTATTTATTTTTGAAATATACTTTCATTGCTGAACAAATGGATGGATGCATGTTTTATGACTGACTGCGTTTGCGTTTGTGTATTTAATTCATTTTTATAAAATAGTTTGAATTCGTTTTTTTTTCGTTACGTAAATGTATTGTTAAAAAATTTTAAAAATTAAATAATTTTATCTAAAAATTATTTAGTTTTACTTAAATCTGTTGCAATATATATTTTTTAATACTTTTCCAAACGCTTTCCTCCATCAATTAAAAAGCTGTTTTCATCTATTAATATAATTATATTTACACTTAATTATTAAAGTACTTAACAAAACAAAAAATTAATAATAATGTTTGTGTTGTAACGGATTAATAATACGTTTGTTTAAAAATTATATTAGAATTTAAATGTATATCACACATAACTAGCAAAATAATTAAATTATATTGAACGGAAAACCAAACCGCTTTCTAAAAAAATAAAAATTAAAATAAACTAAATATTTTTTTATATCAGCATTTATTTTTATTTAATTCATTTCGGATATTATTAATTTTACTTCAAAAGTATTCTATTTATAAATTGTACTAAAATAATTTTTTTCTTTACCTTCGTTTTATTTAATTATTTTTTTTTATAAATTGTTTTATTTCCTTTGTAGTCAAGTAAGACAATTTAAAATTTTCTTAATTTCTTTTTAATTTTCAAAGTTAACTTTATAAATTTTAACAATTTAGTTTTTCTATTTATTTAAAGACAGTTTTCAAATTCTTTGTTATAAAACTTTTTTTTGTAAACAATTTCTTGAGTTTTTGAAATTTTTTATCTTTTACTAATTATTTTATTTTTTTTTTTTTTTTTTTTTCATTTATTTAAATCTACAGATCAGGAACAGGAAAACATATGCAGTCGTCGCACTTGCCCTGTGGCTACAACAGTACACATCAACACAAATAAAGCTTTCAAGAGAATCATCTAATATGAACGACTCTACCTTTATTTTGTGCTGGTCTAAGTTGGAGATTAAAAAATGCATAAAGAAAAACTAACCAATGCAAGCAACACAAGAAAACTAGTTAATTATCTAAAAATGACAAGTGTTAAATCTATGTGAAATGTGCAATTTGAAAAACTTTATTGTGCAGCAATTTCATATAAAACTTATTGAGTTGAAACAATGTGCCCTGAAAGTAAATAAAAATAATAAAATTATAACAAACAGTAACAAGCAATTTGAAAATGAAACCATCAACAGGAACCAACATTTTCATTGAACGCCAACAAAATTTTAAAAAAAAAAAATAAAATTATCAGCAGTTGCCAGCAAGTCATCGGATTTTAAAAATCATGTAAGTAAGCAAAATTTCTTAATTATAAAGTGGCAGCATGATCAGTTGAAATAGTTTCTAGAGATTAATTGACAAGTTCTGTTTAATGCGTATTAATAAATTAAATCCAACATTTTATTAAATAATTAATTAATATCGCCTTTCGACGCATTTGTAGGCCAGCATCAGTTTTCTCTCAAAAGTCGTTTTCTTTTTTTTAATCAATAAAATCAGTCAGTTTTAAAACAAGTATAACTTTCTATAGAAGAATTTTCAGGCTATTTTTCTTCATATTTCCTTTAGAGCAATGCAAATGTATCGTGCACAGTTTTGGCCTATTCCTGCCAATAATCAAAACCAGTCAATTTTTTTTTTTTTTTTTTTTTTTTGTAATTTATGGTATAGTGTATGACTTTGTTTAAATGAAAACTATATACTTTGTGCGCTATTTTTTAGTGTGTGTTTGTGTGTGTATCTATATGTAACAAAACAAGAAGAGAAAAATGAAGAAAAGAGTTTTAAGTTCAAGTAAGTAGATAAATCGTGGACTTAGCGACCAAGTGAAGAGGGTTATTGATGAACCGCTCTCATGAGGCCTATACCTCCCTTTTCAAATTAACATTCACGTAAAAAAATATAAATAAAGGCAAAGTTATCCGAACCCTGCTGTTGTTGGCATTATCAATTGTAACTGCCTGCTTAATTTATTGCAAAGCTGTTTCCTGGGCCCCATTCCAATTAAGAGACCTTTCAAAACTTCTTCGGCTTTTATTTAATCAGATAATATGATATTTCATATACAATTTAATTTTGATTAGTATTCGTATGGTCATCTTTTCGCTTCCATCGATTTCAGGTTTACATTTTCCAGGATGTGTCCATTTCGTATCTCTGCTTAGCAGCAAACAATAAATTTCGTTGTAACAGTGAATATTTTCAATTTTATGTCAAAAATATCGCGTCGTTTTTATTTTTCAAAGGAAATGAAATGGTTTGTGTAGAAGAAGTCTATCTGTCTATTTGCTTTGCGAGATCGAACTAAAAAAATAGTGACCTTCATATATTATATTCTCGTGTATCCGTTTCCTCTTAAAAACCAATTTTGCAAAACATTGTGCAGTTTCTTTTATAATTAATTAATTTATTTTTATTAATTTTATATAATTATTTTACATACGAATATGAAAATGTTGCAAGATTTTCTGACTGGTTTTAACTTAATGATACATTGTATTTATTATCAAGCGTCTCTAAAAGCCTTTTAATAGTAATTTTTTTCTCTGGTGGCCTCATTAAAGCCTCAACATGAGTTGTCTGCCCCCATCTACACTAATCGAACTTAGAAAAACTCTTTTTATTTGTATGCTGCTGCTGCTAAAAGTTAACAGAAATGATTTAGACAATTAATGAAAGCAAATTAAATTAAGAATTAAATTTAATGCAAGCGATGATTTGTTTTGGGCAAAGTGCCAACAATGCGTACCCGTCCCAGCGTGCCCATATTGCCAGCAGTGTTGGCAGCAGTTGCAGCAGTAGCAACATTAGCAGAGCCAGCAACATAGTGTTGTTGCATCAGATGCTGGGGATGCATTTGAAGTTGCATGGCAGCTTGCAATTGCTGTTGCTGATGCAAGTGCTGCTGATATTGTTGGTATTGCAAATGTTGTTGCTGCTGTTGTTGCAAATGATGATGTTGCTGCTGCTGTTGTTGGTGTTGAAGTTGCTGCTGGTGCATCGATAGCTGCTGTTGTGGCTGATGCAAGCGTTGTTGCTGCTGTTGCAACTGCATTTGAATCTGCTGTTGCTGAGGCATTGCCTGTTGCTGTTGTTGCTGCTGCAACTGAGGTGCATGCTTTATATCATTGCAATCGCAAAATTGTGGCGGTGGTGCTAGAACAATATTCTCTGTTACCAGACCATCGTCATTATGCTGCACTGAAGTTGCGCCAGCACCACTAGCAACAGAGGATTTTGCATTCGCTACAAGTGACATTTCCGAATCACTGTCGGCCTCAATTGGTGGCGGCAGTTGTACCAGCGAAACGGCAGCTGATCGAGTTGCTCTTTGCATGGCAATAGCGGCGGCTTGTTTGCGTGTTAGGGAATTGTGTCGTTGGAATCCTTTGGCTGGTGGAGAAGGACTAAGGTCACCGTCATCATCGGATCGCTGTTCTTCTTGTGAGTCTTGTGTGGGCAATGTATTGCTCTTGTTGGCAGCCATTTGCTGTTGCTGCTTCGCTACTATAGCGGCTGTAGTGGCAGCACCAGCTGCTGCAGCTGCCTTTGCTTTGAGAATTTGTTGCAGATGTTGTTGATGGGCGATTTGTTGCTGTTGTTGCAATAAAATCTGTTGCTGAGTAGCCAAAAGTTTTTGGTTGGGATTCATATGAGGCTGCGATGGCGGCGGTTGTGCTTGCTGAGCTAATCGTCCAGCCACAGATGGTTGAGCCTTTGCTACAACCCGTTGACTTTGAACTTGCAACGTTTTGGGGGCTTTGCCGCCTGCAGACATTTGTTGCTGCTGTTGCTGTATAACCGGTGCATGCTGCTGTTGCACCATTTGTTTGACTGTTACGGTTGTAGGAATGTTTGGTATGGCCGATGTGATTATTGTTGGGGCATTGGCTTTAGCCTCATATGCTGCTTTTGCACTAGCAACATTTGTTTTCGTAGTCGTTTGTAAATGGTTGCTGGTTGCTGTGGAAGAAGAGGTGTTATTTGTTGCGGTGTTGCTACTACTGGATATAGTTTTGTTTATAGTGGCGGCTGTTGTTGCAGTAGTTACACTACGATGTTGTGACGGTGGTGTAGATTTTGCTTTACATTCTTGTTGTTGTTGCTGTTGTTTTCCACTTTCTTGGTTTGTTGACTGTTGCAAAGGTGGCTTACTTGTCGTATTTATTATTTTTGGCAGTTTTGTTGCTGTATTTATCGTATTGGCATCAATTTCATCCTTATCCTGATCCGGTATTGTTTTCGGCTCATCATTTATAGTAACACTTGGCTTCTTTTTAATCGTATCAGTAGATTTGGCAGCAGTAGGAATGCCTGAAGCAGCACTGGCCGCCAAAACTTCCTGGTCACTGCTTACACCTGAAGAACTATTGTCTCCGTCTTCTTCGTTATTGTTATTATCCTCGACGTCGTTATCATTTTTGGTTGTTTCAGTTTCGTTTGAGGGCGGCTTGTCCTCATTTTTGTCAAAACCATTAGGTGAAGATTTGGATGTTTTTAATTTACTGCGAACGCGTTGAATTTCATCAACGGAAAGCGAATGAGAAATTGATGCTGAACCCGAGGCGGAGCTGCTGCCGCTGTAAATGAAAAAGAACATGAGAAATTAATTTCAAATCCAAATCTGCTCATTAATGTATCGTACACAGAAGAATAAACTAAATACGAATTCTACTGATTGCGATTTACGACCTCCTGCAATTGCAGGCAAGAATTAAAAAGAAACACGAACCATTTGAATTAGTGATTCAGTCTATTCTTGCCAACAAATAAAGTTTTGCCAACACTCGTGGTTTTATTTGAAAATGTGAAATTTTTCATTTTGAAATTTCCACTCACCTTGCTTGACTATTGCCACTTGTTTCCGGCACATCAATTAAAGCAATCTTCTCGTTAAGCTTTGTGTTACGTGCCACCAATATTGAATTCTCATCTTCGCCATCTGACTCGCTTAGACTGTAGTCGGGTTCGGGTATGGGTGGTGCAGGACCAGTGGCAACATTTATGTTTGACAGGGTATTGTTATTGATGTTGATGTTGTTGTTGTTGTTGTTAGCAGTGGTATTGACTTGAGCTGTATGATTGATACTAGCGCTACTCTGGCCAGTTTGACTGACATCAGATTGGTTGGCGGAAGTTGAGGAAATGCTGTTCGAATTGGAATTCGTACTTGTTGTGGATAAGGGTTGAGCATATTGACTAATTTGGTTTTGTTGTTGTTCTAGTGGTGTCGGTTTTTCCTGCTGTTGTGGCGATGGTGCAATGCTTAACGCCTGATTCGAATTGTAATGTTGTTGACTATTTTGTTGTTGCTGTTGATTAGATAATTGCTGTCGGTTCTGAAATATGGAAAAAAAAAATTTGTGAGAAATATGTTTTTGTATTTCTATACGATGTTTATTACCTCCTGCGTCTGTCGTAGTTTCCAAGCTATTAACTCTTGAGGTGAAGCATAAATTTTTGCATTTGCTGAAGGTTTAAAGCTCGACTGCACACCGTCTATAGCAGCAGCAGTGACGCCATCATTTTCAGCGCGCTTCTTTAGTTTTTGTTGCAAGGACAATGTGCTTTCATACTCCGAACTCTGACGAGTTTCAACTTTAACTACTTGACCTACAACTGGAGGTGGCGGCGGTGGATGTGTTGGTGGTGGTAAAGCGTTTAATCGTGACATTGATGCATGTAGAGTGGCCACGTCGTCCTGTGAATGGTGACCCTTGCCTACGGCCGCCGTCCATATGGAGGAAGAGGAACCTCCTGCCGTGGCATTAAGATCTGGTGTGGAATGGAAGCGTTTTAGATCCCGAGCACCTGTACCTACCGTGGGTATTGCGCAGGGTTTGCCTCTGAGGGTTCCATTCTTAACTTTGGCTTTACGCTTCATTTCAGCCACACTGCCGTAAACTAGAGGCCCTTTTAGAGGAGAATTATTATTGGCCGGTGGTGTCGCTGCACCGCTTTCAGTGCCTGATTGAAAACGTGAAGTAGTCATCATGGTAGAGTAACGATTTGAGCCATCTACTGCTTCACCTTGTTGTCGTTGGAATAATTCCTCCAATTCGGCGGCAGTAATGCGACTTGATGTAGGTCTTGCCTTAATGCTGGCGGTACGCAACTGTACTGGCGTACCGGGATGAGTAGGAGTCGGCGTCACTATTGACTCTACGGAAGAAGATTTTGTATGTTGAATTTCTTCATCTTCCTTTTCACCTCCATTCTCTAAACCAGCCACCATCGACTTGGCTCGTGCTCTGCCCACCGACAAGGTAGTTTTCGGATCCCTTCGTGGTGGCAAAGGTGCTGGCCGACCTTGTCTCTCCGGCCCTATTGTTGCATTCGGCCCAAGCGACATTTTACGCGGCAAAGTGGCACACTGTCTATGCGAGGTTTGTGGTGTGCTGGGCCCCGAAGATATATGATGCGTAGGCATATACTGTGGCGTGGCCTGCATCTGATTGGGAAACTGTGGCGAAATAACTGTCATAGATACTAAAGCACCAGCCGATCGTATCATTTCAACCACTTTTTCGTGTGAAGCAGCGCGTACATCTTCTCCATTGATCGCTAACAGAAAATCGCCTGGCTTTAGGCCAGCCATGTCTGCCACACCACCCGGATCGACATCGTCTAGATATTGCAAAGCCGGAAAACGGTCGGACGGCTTTAATTGCATTAGTTGTGACGAAGCTTTGGCACCACGCAATATAAAACCAAAACCACGTTTGGCTCGATGCAAAACGACAGTACGCGGTTCATTAAACGCACTTGAATTAAAAATATAAACAAGTGAATTATTTTAATTTTTTTTATCATCTGCTTTGTAAAAGATGGTAAATGGAGTTAAACAATTTTGTATGAATGCCTTACCTCTTTTTTACCCTGGGCGCAGTAGCACTGCTATATTGACCAACTTGATTCTGGCTGCCGCCAACTGCACCTGCAGCCATTTTCAACAACATTTTGTTGTCATTTATAATGTGGCCATTGTTGAGTGCTGGTGTCGAACCGTTACTATTCAGTGATAACGCTGGCGACTGATGATGTATGAGATTGGGCCTGGGCAAGGTGCCGCCCATGCTGCCCATACCGCCAATACCAGAACTGCCGCCTAAGCTCAATTGTGGAGAACCCTGGTGAACAGACGATGCTGCTGAAGAATGCTGATAGGGCGATTGATTTGGATTCGCTGTAGCAACATTTATTATATTTTTCTGGCGCAAATTTACTTCCTGCACACATTCAGCCGGAAAGAAGCCGGAGTGATTGGTGCCGCGTACATACCCTTCGAGAAGGCCGCAATCAGTTGATCCCACAACTTCAATTACATCGCCCACTTGCAGGCGTATGTGACCAACTGAATTGCCAGCATATGGCTCCATGCAGACCACCGTTGTGCTAGGGTGGCCTATTGAGCAGGCAGCAGAATCGGAATTGGTACCAACTCCCGATGAATCGCTTATAATGTCGCTGGTATCGCCAAGTGACTTATCTGTATGAATCATAAGAAATAGCAACGAGAATCACAGCATTATTTCACATTTAAATAATTTGCAATTAAACATTTCAATCAAATCGTTGTTACGTTTTCGGTATCCTTTTTTTATTTTGTTGCTTTTTGCTAGTGACCTATATGATGTATAAATTTTTTTTTAATTGGACTTTTTGGCTAAAATCCAAATACATATACATATATGTATGTACATATATAGTATTTGTGAACATGAGTGACTTGACTGTAAGACGTAATATGGCATTGTCGTTAATACTGTATATAAAAAGTATGTTGTACATGGCATGCGGCATGCAGTATACGAGTATGTATGAATTTGTGAAGAAAGAAAAAAAAAACATAAAATACGAGTATCTAAAGAATTTTTTTAAGTCTTTTTTTGTTGCTGTAGAAGTTTGTAGCTAAAGATATTTTGTTGCAACAATTAAGAAAAGTAAACATGCAATTTGTTGAAACAACAACAGAAATAAAGAAGAAACTCACACAGGCACACAGGCACTCACACACACTTAAACACACACAAAAGCACACTCGAAACGAAAAATCCTTACGAATATTTGTAGTAGGAAAACTTAAATGCCTGTTGTAAAGTTCTAAAACATGCTGCTTTTAAATATTTGTTGCAATATTGCTCCTTCTTCTTCTTCCTTTTTTCACAAAACTTATTGGTTGCTATTAAAAAGTTTTTTCTTAGATGTCATGTCTGTCGTTACTTAAATTCATTTATAAAATTACTATAATTATTCTCTTTTACTTAATGCTGCCTCCGTTATAAATGCAATTGTTAAAATATACTTTAGCCTAAAATTTTTTGTTTTTTTTTTTATTGGCTCGAAGCTTGAAATTATAAGTTTTATAAGATTTCTAAAAATATTTGCAACTCAAGAGAGATTTTAAAGAGCTGCCTTAATTATGCATTTTATAAACTGAAAACGATTTGCTTCAATCAAGTGCGTTGCATAATAGAAATGTTGCAAGCAATACAGGATTGCTGAGAGTGCAGTTTTATCTTAATTCATTAAATTTTATTAAATAAATAGGCAAATAGTAAACGCCCATAGTCTTTTCAAGGGTTTATAAAGCAAATATTAGAGTAACTCCAACAAAAAAATTTTTTTGTATGTCGTCAACTCATTAGTTGTTGGACCTAAAGCTTTATAACGCCGCAAGGCAACAAGTACCTGACGACATGACATTTCTTTTCTTAGACCAAAAATTTATTTGCTTTCAGTCTACCGGACAAGTTTTTTTTTTTTTTTTAATATTAATATTCAACCTAAAACACATTATGAATTAGAACATATTTTGCATGAATAACTTTCTTATATCTAAGGAATTTTTTTTTTCAATATTTCGCTGACTCCATTGCGTAGCATCATCAGCAAAAAGAAATTAACTAAAAAAGTGTCTAATTTGTCATGTTTTCTTCAACTTTTACTATTACACTCAAAAAAAAAAACATGAGAAATGAAACGTTTTGCAAAGTTTTAACTCCATAAGCATAAACACTAAAGAATCAACTGAAAATACCTTTTCAATATTTTTATTCATTTTATTTTTTATTTTTGTAAAAAAGCTATAAATATAAGAAGTCTTTTAAGCTTTAAATTTAAAGCTTCACTTATAATTTACTTCTTTAGAATTGCGGTCTAGTGACAATATTGGCTATGTATGTATGCCTAACATAAGTGAAATTTAGTCCGAAAAGTTGGACTGAATTGATTAGGCATCCTAAGCATGCGCCTAGTTTATAAACAGTTCTTATAGTTTCTCTTCATGCTAATGAAAATAAATTTAATTTGTGTTTCCCTATCAGCTTGATTTCAATTGAGGCGAACTCATAAAAACTATAACCCAAGCAAATTCATAATTTATATGGAAAGGATATTTAAATCAGATACAGGCATTGCGACTGTCAAAAACAGCTGACACACACAATCCAAAAGGCAAGAACTTCATTTTTGACAGACTGAATTAAGAGGACAAAAATTTATTCTTTCCCATGTCTTAGAAAATAGTCTGAAATTTTTATTTATTTAATCTTAACAAACAGCGAAAAATAGTTTTGGCCAGCTCATTAGTTTATAATGAAACATTTTAGTTGTCCGAAAAAGTGTGTCCGGCAAAAAAAAAAAGGAAAAATTTTGAGAAAAGCCTCAACTATTGGCATGAGTTTTTACTTATAAATAATTTTTGCAAAAAATCTTTTTATAAGAAAATATTGCCACTTAATTGCTCTCTTACGTAGAACAAAAAGGACTTTAATACTTAATTTTGCTCAAAGCGAATTTGTAGTAGCTGATCATACTTGAAGGCGAATCCAAGTGACTTTTGAAACATTTTCTTTTCCTTTTTTTTTTTAAAAAAGTTTTAATTCTTCTTGTTTTGTTTAAAAGTTATAAAAAGGAAGGAGAAAAATTCTGTGCCGAAGGATTCTTAAAGTTTTGATTTTAAGCAAAATTTAAAGGTGAATTTAAACCGTAAAAAAATAGACAGACAGACAAACGGCACAAGTTTAACAAACTTCCATTATTATATGGATAAAGTATATATAATCTTTACAGGATCGGAAATTGCTAATGTAGAAATTAGCACACCCATATAAAACCAATATAAACACTTCTATCCTTTTTGATGGCGAATGAAAAATTTTAGAAAATAAGAACAGATATGAAAGTGAGGAAATCTGCGGCCTACACGCGGCATTGGTCGAAATTAAATATATATGTATATGCTTTTAATTTTTTGGTTTTACGGTTTGTGTTTACTTTCACCTTATACGAATTGGCTCTTGTACAGAACGACAACAATACCACCAGTAGCGTAGCTTTATTTATTCCTTTTGCTGAGTTATTTAAATAATTAAATATTTTATTTTTATAATGAAAATTTTGCCAATTAAAAATCAATAAAAGTAAAAGGATAAGCCAAATTAATTGAAATGATAAACAATTGAAGAGAAACTAATAATAATGTGATGTAAAATGAAATGAATACCTGTTACAATGCTGATATCATCCTCATGTGAGCGATGACCGGATGATCCTTCAGATAAACTCGAACTTGCTGAACTGTATGGCATGTGTTCAGATGGACAGGGTGACGGCGGTCCATGATGACCACAAATGCTGCTGCTATTGCGCGTCAATGTACCCATTATACTGCCGCCGCTAATGCTACCATTGGCACTTAGCCAACCAATGCCCGAACGTCGCTTTGGATTGTAACGTGGCGGCCCGCGCAGTGGCACTACATAATGTATGATTCGTTCAGTTTTAGTTTGATTATTGGGTGGGGGAATACGCAAGTTAATGATTACGTTTTCACAAAGTCATTTTTCTATTACATTTACACATAAAACCCCCCGCACCCCCTTGGGCTTAATTATAATATTTCTTTTAGAGACTTTACATTGCAGCTGTCGCGTGTAGTGCGTGCGATTTTAAAGCGAACTTTTCATCCATTCAAATTTTATTCAAATCAATAATACACACGCACACTTGCCATATACAAAGGACATCTGATATGCGTGTGTGTGCGTGTTGTTATTTCAATATGTATATTTTATAGAGTAATTGCTCATAATTTTTTATTAGCTTTGCAAATATACAGACATACATGCACACGTACACATGTATGTTTATGAATATTTTTGTGATTAAATTATTACGAATTTTTACCCAATCTATGAAACATACAGCTTTTGTATAATTTTTGCTAAATCTTAGTGATATCCGGGATACAACACATTTGAAAATATTCAGTATTTAGACTCAGTTTAAATTATATTATATTTTAATATTTTTTTTCTTTTCGACATTTCGTTGGCAATTCGTTATTATTCTCAAGATATTAAAAATTATTTACCAAATTTTACATACAAACATACATACATGAACAAATTTATGCTTCCGAATAGTTGATGGAGCAACCTAAGGAACTTGTTCTTGCCAGGAACAAGGAAGAACTCTAAATTCAAAAGACATATCCAGATTAGCTTAATTTTTATTAGCTCTTGAAATGCAGAAATGTTTCACAATTTAATTTTGAGGGAAATGATAGAACTACTCACACAAATACAAATATTTGTGAAATATATATGTATATATAATGTTATTTTTTGTGAAAAATCACGAATTGTTGCAGGCAGCATATTATATGCCACTTCATTTTCAGCCATACCTCTTTCACCAAAAAATTTTAAGCAACAGCTGATCAAGTTTTTCAAAATAAATGAGAAATGCAACGTAACAAATCTTGTACAGGGTGGGCCAAAAGTCACAATGGGGTTTAAAAATTTAATAACTTTTTTGTTTATTTTTTTTTTTAAGATTATATAAATAACATCTGGAGAATAAATAATGGAGGGATTTACAACTGAACAAAGAACAAGAATAATAGAATTTTATATAATATATAAAAGAAAGAGCATATCGTCGCCATTAATAATTTCAAGAAATTCAGAAATTAATTGGCCAGCGCGTTCGCCAGATTTGTCAGCATGCGACTATTTTCTTTGGGGTTATTTGAAGGAGCGAGTATATGTCAACAAGCCCGAGACAATCCTTGAACTCAAGGCCAACATTGTTGCAGAAATTCGAGGGCTACAGCCACAAATGTTGAAAGATGTTATGGAAAATGCTCTCAAAAGAGCCCATCATTGCGAAGCTAATAACGGCGGTCATTTAAGTGACATTATTTTCCATACTTAGCGTAAAAAATTTCCATTTTGTATATTTCATAATCTTAAAAAAAAAATAAAAAAAAAAATAAACAAAAAAGTTATTAAATTTTTAAACCCCATTGTGACTTTTGGCCCACCCTGTATAATCTAATGAAATATTTGTGTTATTAAAAAAGTATAGTGAAATCTGTGTAGATTTGAAAAACTATTTCAGGCTTGCAATAGTTAAGTTTTTTGTAATTCTCAATTGATTTGTGAGAAACGGGCCGAGGTTCTACTGATCAGGGTCTGGTTTTCAGAGCCAAACGAAATAAATAAGAATTTTGTAATATAGTCATATGAAGAGTAGCCGACGAATACAGCCGGTTCGTGTATTTCTATTTCGCAAGACGCCCATTATTAATTATACATTTATCGAAATAAATTTTTCTTTCAACATTGCTGTCATTGCTTTCCATACGAATAAAAAAAAAACCCCCTTTTCTTAATGGCAATTTTAGAAAAAATTTATTCCTGCCTGTCTTTTTAAAACCTTCGCTGCGTAGAGGGCAGCAGAAAGTGAATACCGTCCAACCCCCCTGTGCATTTGCCTTTTCAAACGTTCTCTGCATTCAATACTTTTCCACATAAAAGTTACATGAGTTGTGTTTTTTTTTACTGATCGGCTGCAAACTGCAGTAATTAAGAATACTTGTTGCAGAAAAATGTTGCCTTGCAGGAGCCTACGAAATTGTTTACCAACATTATCGTGTATACACATGTTGCCGTAACAATTTTTAATTTTTACTTACGTTTACGGAAGTTAGTTTTGTGATAATTTTACAACGAATATATAATAAATTTTGCAACAAATATTTAATTTAAAAAATACATTTTGAGTTTCGTAAAGTTAAGCAAAAACACTCGTACAATTAAACAAAGTAACGCACTACATACATATAAAAATTCCAATATAAAAAATTAAGAAAAGTGAATGAGCCAACGATATTGGTTTCAGATTGAACATCAGTCGGTTTTAAATATAAGGAATTGTATCGGAATACGTTAAACTAATTATAACATTTTGTAAGAGTTGTATGTCATATAAGTGGTGACCACAAGTTCTATATAAAGTTCTATAAATGGCTTAATATAAAAAAGACGCCTCGTGGTTTTTAAGTTATTTCTCTCGCAACTTTTCATGTTTATTTTCGCATCATTATCTGCTTTAGAGATTCTCCCACAAAAAAAAAAAAGAATCTTTAAAAAGTTTTAGTGGAAAAACATATTTTATTATCTGATAATATTTGATTTTTTTTTAGAAAGGACTTTCTCAAAAATCGTAACTGAGATAAGGCCTTTTTATATGAGGCCATCAATACATACAACTTCCACAACATATTTTATTATCTGATAATATTTGATTTTTTTTAGAAAGGACTTTCTCAAAAATCGTAACTGAGATAAGGCCTTTTTATATGAGGCCATCAATACATACAACTTCCACAACACATTGCGATTTTCATAATTAAATAAAAGGGAAACTAAATCGTGTTTTAACTAAACGGCTATAAAAAACTTATATGTAATTAATTTATATGATTAAGGTGGAAGAGGGAAGGAAACGTACATGCTGCAAGTATATGTACTGGCATACGTATGCATTTTAAATGTGTTTGACTACAAATGTACGATTATTTGGAAAGTGATACTTATTTGTTAACAAACAAAAAAGACGAGCAAATATTTATATATATTTTTGTATATAACGAACAACGTGACAACAATTAAAAAAAAAAACACATCACATTTACGAATACGGGTTTAAAGCAACCCATACACGATTCGACCGTTGGCAAAACCTCGGCAGGTTGTAATCAAGGTTGTAACGTATGTGGGCCTGTTGTATAAAGTTGTGTCTCGGTCGCATGAAAAATCAAAATTTTTTGATTTTTTGGCGCGGGCACGTTGTGCCAACGCGTTGTATAGTTTGTGGGTTAGTCATGCGAATTCGTACCTCATTCTCATTTTAAATTTTGAGGGAGAAAGGCGTGTCGTCGGTTAATTTGGTTTTTGAGCGAAGAAAATAAAAGAAAGAAGTGTGAAAGAAAATAATAAAAAAAAGTAATTCAAAATGGAAGAAACAGCTCAAATGAAACTAGAGCACAGTTCTGCGATGAATTATTTAATATGATGTCCAATATTAGTAAATTATATAAGTTTTATTTTTTTTATTTTTAAAAAATTTTTTAGATTAAAAAAAATTTGAATGCCAATAAATATTTAATTTACTTAAAGAGCTTTCAATTGTTTTATTGCTTTACAAAATTTAAGCCTAATTTGTTTTGCTTCATGGGATGCGTGTTTATTATTTGTTGTTTCCAGCTGTAAATTTTTTGCAAAATGAAGTTGTACGAAGAGGTTTTATCGTATGTGGGCATAACACACAACTTGATTACTAAGCGAGTTGTGCCAACGGTTGTATCGTGTATGGGTGGCATAATATTTAAAATTGTCTGCGTGATTGAATTGATGAAGTATGACTTTTCCTTATAGAGTAATCAAAAATGTGGCTGCTGATTATTTGAGTGGGTGTGATGTTCAAAGCCATGATATAAAATGATAATGATATCGGCGAAACGTTAAGGGGGCCAACATACATATATAATTAAAAAGTAAAGTGGCGAGAGCAAAGAAAAAAAAACATAAATAGTCAACCAAAAAAAAAAAAAAAAAAAAGAAAAGGTTGTTGATTTCGCATGAAAAATTATAAATAATATAACATTATGGATTTTAGCAAAAATTATATTGTATGATTCGAAATTAAACTAATTTTTGTTTAAATAGATTGAGTAAAACCAAAACATTTTTAAATTAATGTTTCTTTTCAAAATGTTTTTAATATCATATATTTTATTTTATTTATTTTTTTTTTATTTTTTTTTAATTTTTTTTTTTTGAATTGAAATAAATTATAATGGTTTGTGAAACAATAATGTAACGTTGGTTAAAAAAATTTTAAATTACGGTTTTAAGAGATTTTGATATTTTTCAATTAGTACGAGAAATCGGAAAATAGCTTCATGTGTTTTCAGCATTTGAAAAATGTCTAGTTGGGCCTAAACAAATTTCCACGAATTTCCTTCAAACAGTTTTGAAGGTCTACTGATGCGTTCGTTTTAAGCATCAACGAAATGCAGGCTTGTGAATTGCTTTAACTAGACGGCGGCAAACCAAAGAAATAAAAATAAATTTTGGCAATGCAGGAAATAATAATAAATTTATAGTAAATTATATTGCTAAATAAAAATTCTTTGGATTTTGGTACGCTTTGAATATAAAAAAAATTATATTTTCTCTGAGGAAAATTTAATTAAAAATGCACAATCGGAGTAAATGAAAATTTCCCTTCTACTACTCGAAATTCTAGAAACTTCTAAAGGAATCCATGAGACTAAAACACATGCCAAGATTAATTCAAAATTTATTTCATTGTTCCATACTATTTTGATTATTTCAAAATCTCTTAATTTATAGAAAATTATTGATAAAACATGATTTGAAAATCGAGAAAGGAAATTGCAATGAAGTCTCTTTTTATGAATGATGGAAGAATGATTTTAATGTAATGAAATTTGTTGAATTGAAAATATTAAAAGTTTTTAAATAAAAATTAGAGGCATTAACTTACCAACATCTTCCGTTTTATAATTTTGTATAATTTCAGCCAATTCCAAATTACCGGCAATGACAGCAACCTATTCAATTTGTTTTTTCGAAAAATAAGAAATTATAAAATTATTTAACAAAAAATTCAAAAAAATTTCTAAAAAATACAAAAAAAAAACGATTTAAAGAAATATAATTTCTACATAAAAAGTAATATTTTACAATTTAATTACAGCATACTCGTATTAAAGTAAATACAACTGAAACAAAACCATTATTTATTTAATTAATAAAATTAAAAGCCATTTGTGTTCTTTTCTTTTAGTTAATAAATTAAATAAAATTAATTAAGAAATATAAAAACATAAAGACCTTATTGTTAAGAAGAGAGAAAGTAAATACCTGATAAGGAGTTTGATTGGCATAGTTTAGCGCACCTCGTTGGGCACCACGAAAAAGAAGCATTCTAGCACAAGCCTCCTGATTGTTAACAGCGCATACATGCAATGGTGTATTACCGGAAGCATTACGGCCATCCATGTCCGCACCATAAAACAATAAATGTTCCAAATGCTGGACAAGACCGTGACGACAGGCCTAATATTTTTTTTTTATATTGATTTTACATAAATATATTTTGTTTTTTTGTTTTTGTTTTTGTTTTTGTTTTTTTTATTATTATTTTATTATTTTAGGTGGTAGTAGTGGTAGAATTTTGGTAGTAGTAATATTTTTGGTAGTAATAGTTTTTAATTAAAATCCCAATAATTAGAGAAGATTTATGTTTGGTAACCGAAAATGGTAGAACATATAAAAAATATAAAATTATATATGGTTAGCAAAAATATATAATTTTTAGGCGAGTTGTTTTGTTTTCAATTTTTCTATTTATTATTCTATTGCACTTTTTATTTTATAATAAACAAAAAAGGAAAACTAGAGTATATTTAAAGGAATTTCTATACGTTAAAATTTGAAACCAACAAAAACTTCTTAGCAACATGTTGCGAACAAGCAACACCATGATAAAACCGGAAGTCTTTGTTACGCAGCTTTGAAGTTGCAACATTTTTATTGCATCCTCATTCTTTCGTAACAGCAATTTAAACCATTAGATAAGAATTACAAGTTAATACTCCATAGACCACGGCAGTTGGGCCTCAGGCTCAAATAAGTATTTTCAAGTTAAAATTTTATAGTGGTAGTCTATAGGAATTACAGTACTTTATGCAAGTATTCTTAAACTTAGCAGCCAGATTGGAGGGCCTTGTAATGAAAATTTAGTCAAGATATCCCAATTAAAGAAACAATTGAGGAAATCAAATTTCCGAAATATATTTTTTTTATAAATATGTATTTTGCTTTACATTTATAATGTAATTAGACAATTACAGTACAGCAAGCGAATGTTACACAAGTTTAATTTAACTTGTAGAGAGATTCCACAAGTTATTTTCAGTACTCCTTCTTCGCAAAAATAGTCAAAAGACCTATTTCGGCCGTACAACACTTGCAGGCAATTTGGAAAAGTATAGATCTGATCTATAGTGTTTTTATATTTCCATTTATTGTGTATTGAAAACTTCGCTATCGAGCTCTGTAATATTTGCAGTCAAGTTGAAGCGCAGCTACGATATAAGTTAAGCAGGTTTTGTTTTCATACACATAGAATATTTGTTGCAACTCAACATGTTGCTAAACACTCACATATTAAATAAAGAAATGTTGAAGGAAAGAAAAAGGTTCACCATCACCAACTGTAATAGATTTCATTCTTCTGTTTTTTAATATATATTATTTTATTTGATAAATATATCATTTACTAAGCTACTATTTCTTCCTTTATTTCCTCCAGTTTATATTATACTCTTTGTTTATTTTTTGCTTATATATTTCATTCTTCGTTAGATCTAATGTGAATTATGGCTACTTACCTGATGTACTTCGTTCCAACCTTGGTTATCTTGTATGCCTAATGAGGCATGATCATGTAGAAGACTTTCCGATATTTTTGCTTCACATTTTCTAGTTATGGAAATGTAAAGGGGCGTAATGCCACGTGCATCTTTATAATTTGGCGAAGCTCCCAGTTCCAAGAGTGTGCTGCGCGGATATGAAAGTAAAAAAATTTTCCGCAATTAGTCCTGCATAAATAAACTATTTACTTTTAATGGCAGACCAAGTACATTTATTTACTACTTTATCTCTTTTCGGTGTAAAGCTCTTGCTGGATACGGAGTATCTTTTACACAATGTATATAATCATTTACACACATATATAGTAAACATATATATACTACACACACATATCGTTGTTCTCCAGTGGAAAGGCTTTTTGCAATAGAAATCACTAAAAAATATCTACTGCAAAAAAAAAAATGCGAGTTGGAGCTTTTCTACTTGAGAGCAACGATATGTGCATATACACTGGGAAAAATTAAATATTCAGAAGTATATACTTCTATTTATGACAAACTTACGTTACAGCTTCTAATGAGTCTTTCTCCACAGCCCTGTGTAAAGCTGTTGTGCCATCCTTAGTGCGATAATCCAATAAAGCACCACCATTGACCAAAGCAATCAATAATTTATTTGGTTTCTTAGCACCGGTGGCCACAGTCAAAGGTGTCTCACCACTTTCGGGACAATGAAAATTCGGGTCCAGCCCTTTGGCACACATTTTAGCAATCTTTTCCACATGGCCGCCATTTATGCACTCTAAAAAACGACGTAAGTTGGCACGCGTATGTAACGCCTTCAATTGACGCTCATCTAAATTTAGCATTTTATAAACGCGACGTTTATATTTGAGCTGCAAATGAGAAATAAATTCTGACGTTTCTAAAATATGCATGACAAACAAACAGGACTTACCTCCAAATAGCCAACTGGGCCATTAAAGGGATAGTCGCCCAAACGCCGTTCTTCATCCAAAAATTTGCCGGCCTTACCATTCGAGGGTGGACAAAAGAGGCCATAATTAAAGCTCTCTTTGAGTTCCTAAAATTGCAGAAACAAACGAGTGAATTTAAGAATGGAATGTGGTTTTTAATCTTCAGTGACAGAATATATTTTTAAGCAGTTCAATCAATTAAGAAAAGTAAAATAGAAAAATCAAAGGCGACTTTGAACGCCTAAATGGTTGGGGATCCTTTTAGTTTGTAATTTTAATACGATTTTATTTTTGGCATATTTTTTTCTGTTAAATCTTGGAACAGATACGAAATGTTTGATGCATTTTATGAGGTTCAACATATTCACACAAGTGAGTTGACCAATTTAGTGGGTGCCATTCACCGACCCAACTCTGTCAATATTATTTCATTTAGCAAATCAATATTGACGTACAGTACAAAACGCAAAGCGAGTACAGTCGTTGATAAGTTGCAATATTGAAATAAAACTACAATTTTGTATCCTTTTATAGTTGAGGCAATTGGCTGGTTTGGCTATCCCCCACCATCATATTTTTTCTGGCCATGGCACACAGTCGAGGTCCATAAAATCAACTTCATTTTCAAATAGTGTAGAAAATTTATGAAAAATTCATATAATACAGAAGAGCATTTGGGCGTTTCTTCATAGTAAAAGTGTTACAGCCACATACAGAGTCCTTTATGTGGCAGTGATGATATTCTATTGGACAGTAAAATCCATGATGCATTCCAATAAAATTGTTTAAATCAAACATTTTAAAGAATTTTGGGTTTGATTTGTGGGTAATGGAAAATTTTTTGCTGACTTGCTAGAATTTTCTATTTTTCATTTAAATATAAAAGTAAAGCTTTATTTGAATTGTAGCGAGTGGTATCCAATTTATATATCCTTGGTATCAAGAAGAAAGGCCCTAAGTTTTGGCAAAAATTTTTTTTACTGATTTTACAGTATGTTTGCTTTATATATAGAAATCGCCAAAAAAAAAAATGTATTGCAAAAAAAAATGCGATTTGGGGCTTTCTACATGAGACCATTGATATCTATATTCATATATAAGCATTACAGTTGTGACGAGGAACTAATCAAACTAAAAGGAAGGGCAAAACGAGGAGTGGCAAGGATTTTTAAAATATTGTTTTGTTGATAAATTTTATTTATTTAATTAAAACATTTGAGAATAATTTTAAATTATTAACTATTTATTAAATATTAATTAGCAATTGGATACGTCAGTTTTGCCTTGGGGTTAATAGTTCTACACATATTCACGAAAAGTTTCTTTTACATGATGCAACCATTTCAGATTAAGTTATGAACCTCCTTTTCCATCCGGAAAGTGGTTATGGGCACGTTGGAATTATTAGAGGGGCTTGTTTTTTATGCAAGACTTTCGGTTTTTTTTATTTTATTTATTTATTTTTATTTTTTTTTTTTTTGTTGGAGGAGAAGTTGCAATTGTATATTTGTGATAAAGAGCTTTGGAGCGGTTCTTATAAATTTTTGCACGTCTAAAGTTGAAAAACTCCAAAAAAAATTTTATATAATTTCTTTTTGTTTAAAATTTACAAATATTTTTTAATAAAATTTTTCATGAATTGAGTTTATACAATTTTTTTTTGAAAATTAATAAAATGAAGTAAATAATATTTATGACTGTATTTTGTATTTATAAATTTAAGTATAAATATTTCACTCAAGTTAATTTATATATTTTTTATTAATTATTAAGAAAAATGTATATTTTTTTTTTTACAGAAAATGAAATTCCCCGATTGTGGGTGAATATGGTGATCGGAAATATTACTAAGTGCAAGAAAGGTATTTTAATTTGAAAGCCCAATTTCCTTAAAGGGACGTAACAATGTGAACACGATCCTCAACTGTGTACCCCGCAAAAATATAGTTAAATGTGTAAAACATGCCAAAAAAGGAAAAAAAAAGTCTGGCAACAAACTCAACGTCAAGGCGTGAACACAGTTTAGAAACTGGATATCCGCATTTATGCAGTTAAAAGCTTTTCAAATTACTTGATGTTATTTATTTGTCCTGCGTTACACACTTTATATCCTTTTGAACTTGCCTTAGTGTTACATTTCCGCTTACTTTGCTTGAACAGTTTCACAAGCTTGATAATTCAATTTATTAAAAGCGTAAAAAAATATTATTGTTTTTTTTTTCCTTAAGAGTAAAAATGAAATGAGAAAAAAGGAAGTAAAAGAAAGTGGCGAAAGTTATTAAAAAAGAAAAATAAATTCGAAAAAATTGTGAAAACGGAAAATAAAGTGTGAAGAGAAATTGTGAATACCAACTTGATTAAGATAATTTGGTATAAGGAAAGAATTAAAACAGTGTTGCCAACAAGTCGTATTAATGTGTCCAAATCAGCTCGAGAACATGGTTAAAAGATATAAGGAGGAGGTAAGTCAGACTATTTTAGAAAATAATGATTCCATCAGATAAATCAATAAATATTTACTCGGTAAACTTTTCATTGTTTTTTTTTTTAATGTGTTTAATCGAAAACATATTAAATTAATATAAACTAATTAGGAATTATAAATGAAATATAAAAAAAAGAAAAAGTAACAAGTAAAAGTGCATTGAAGTAAATTTTAAAGTATAAAATAATTTTTTGAATATATTCCTTTTATTTTTGTGATTTTCATAGTGACGAATTTTAAGAAAATTCTGAGCAAATGGGGTTTTAGGCAAAATTTAAGTTCACTTTACACCGCAACAAAAATGGCCAAAAATAACGAGGACAGACGGACAAAGCCTATTCACCTTCCCTTTTATAAAGATCCAGAATACATATACTAATATATATTTACTAATATTGTAGAAATTAGCATCCCCACATCACCCCTTCAAACCATTTTGATGGAGAAGGCTATAAAAAGAACTCAGTCAAATGAAAGTTTTATAAAGTTGTCCTCACTGGTTGTTTGTATGGCAAAGCTGGATATTGCTTGTGCGTAGAAGGAAAAACCATTTCACTACGCTTTTGTGTACAAGCCGGATACAGAATGTATACATGATAATAAAATAAGTAATGCTGGAAATAACAAGTGCAGCATAGATTTTATAAAATTGTTTAAAGCACACAAACGCTGCAAATCATTTCAGAAGCTCTTCACTAAATGCTTTCCTACTTCCTCATTCTTTGCATTGCTTTCGAGCTCTATACAAAATTATCACCATTCACGTGCTTAAGTCGTTATTTTGCTTAATTTTCTATTTAGAATACATATTACAAAATACTTACAAGAGAGACCAAACGATTTACAGTGTTTTAGACTACGTACACGGCCATTGAAAAAAATAATAATAATTTCAAAGCATGACTAGCAAGTTGACTTCCTGGTTGCAGTGCATTTGTCTCGTGTATTTTTTCACTTTCTTTTCAAAAGCTTCGTACTACTGTCATTATCACAGTCGTGGAGTCTACAGATGATGCAGCACACGTTCCAAGTGGTTGAATGCGAAAACGAGTCAAGGAGCCAGCCAGGGTGAATTTAATACACGATGGTGCGCTGTTGGGTGGCACACATGCACACTATACGAGTACATTTTAAAAAATAAAACCATGAAGTGGCTAAAGAAGTGTTAAAGGTTGCAAATGTTGCAAAGTGAAGCAGACGTGCCTCTTGCCATGATTTAACAACACAAAAAGAAACGCTGAAAAACTCAATTTATGCTAATCAATGTTCTGAAAACACTCATACGGCGTCGTTATGTTAACAAGGTGCTCACATACTCTCCTATTACCAGCTTTGATATCAGTTTTTGCGTTTTAAAATAAATTACAATACCGTAGAGTGGAAGAGGATTGAATTCATTTCATAAAGCTAAAAACAATATTTGACTTAAAATGTATTTTTTCCCAGTGTAAAACAACACTTTCAGTTGGCTGTGGAACCCTCTTTGAGTTGTATATTAATATTACCGAGTGCCTGTGAAATTCATAAAATTATTAAATCACACCGTACTTTGTACAAGCACTGATGCGATTTGTTTAAAATCATATACCGAATTGTTTTGATTATGCACTCGGAGCAGGGAAGGGCGCTTCTTTTAAGCACACAGCAACAGACTAAAGACACCTGCCACCCTGTAACATGTTTCTATAGTAGGGAAGCAACACAAATCGCACACAACTCGTGCAAGCATGTCTGCACCAAATTTCTAATTAAGTACGATATAATAAAATACAGATGACTCTCGTATAATACGCAACAGAAAGCTTCCAACCTTAGAGCACCATGTTAGACGTAACATATGACTGTGTTGCGAACAAACGGTGTGGTTGGGGGTTTCCCCTCTAATAGTATGAAGTACATATACAAATCCAGACTAGTTTTATTCTTAAAAAATAATATTGCATTGATTAATAATCAAGCATTGTTTACTATGATAGTGATTTCCAACAATAATTTTTAGCTTTTAGACATTTACAAATGTATGTATATATTAGTGTTTTCACACCTAAAGTTAAAATCTGGTTTTAACTTAAAACCTACAAACAGCTGATTTTGTGTTCACATACAATTTTTATAAAATCAGGTTTTATAATACAGTTTGTCAAATAAATTTGTTAATGATAAAATAAATTTTTAGAAGAAATGGGTATGTTTGTTGTAATTATTTTTCCCACATTTATTTGACAAACTGTACGACAGCTGTTATTGTTTATATAAAAAATAAGAAATTTTAAAAATGTGTTCTAAAATTGAAATGATTTTACATTTTGTGAATGAATATTTGTGAATTGTGAATGAATTATCAGCTGTTTTCAATCTTTCTAACTTGGTAGCACTGAATATGTACTGCATAAAACTAGGTTGTATTTCATAAAATCTACTTTAAAGCAATTCAAAAAAGGTTTTAAGATGGTTTTATGAGAATTATTTTGTATGGTAAAACCAGGTTTTAAGAGTTGGTTTTAAAGTTAAAACCAAATTTTGTTTTAAAACCAGGTTTTATCCTCAGTGTGAAAACACTATATACATTACGGTGAAGTAGCCTTAATGTGAACATCCGGTAATATGAACTACTAATGACTTTTAAAATGTGAACTTCTTTTCGAAAGTTTAAATTTAATCTTTTTGGCCTATTAAAAAGAATATGGGAGCGTTACCAGTGCTTTTCAAGAGAGATCAAACAATTTACCGTAAACTACCGACGACTATTTTAAAACCTGAACTTTTTTTCGAAAGTTTAAATTTAATCTTGGAACCAGAGTTTTCCACGAGAGACCCAACGATTTACAGCGAACTACCCTACCGGTGACTATTCTAAACCTTTGTCCGTCTATCTGTCCACGGCATTTTTGTGAGTAAAATTCAGCTGCAATAAAGTCATATAATGCCTTATTATGCTGTATTATGTCATATAATGCCTTATGCTTTGTCCCATTGTCCCATTGATATGGGACAGCAGTAAATAAAAAGTGTATTAAGTATATATCTTTTGGATGAAGAAGTCCTTCGCGCTCTATTCCATAGCCATAACTTTTTTCACCTGTTGCCATTGGCGCTTACGACTTCCGCACTCGCTTCTTTCGACAGAGCCTTGAAAGGGTTTCATCTGCCTGCTTTTGCTTTGGACTAAGAAAACACAATTTAAAATGTGTCCAAAATAGAAAACTTGAACACCCTCGTTAAAAATAACTTCACATTTCTGCGAATTCACTGTACACATAAAAACCGAGTAATGAGAGGATGGTTGCGATGCTACCACACTGAGCTAAAATCCAAAAGCACTCTCTATTATGAAACCCACCTTTTTAACCGTACTGGATTAAATCCTTTGAATAAAACCCCGTGTCACCCTGCTGTGCGACGGATGCCTTTAAATCAAATCAAATTAAAACATGTAAAAGCAAACATATTACAAATTAACGTAAATATTTTCATTGGATCAAAAGAAAAAGTCAATTTTAACTCAATTAATTTAACAATTCATGTCCTGTTTAAAGAGAGAATCTGAACTTCACTGGAATTTACATATACGCACACTTGATACGTTTGCACAAAAAATTGCACAGAACTACATAAAATATGTGAATTAAGAATAGTTTAATTTAATTTGCTTTAGTTTAATTGCATTGAATTTTTTTCTGTACTCTGTTTCCAATCACTGAGGTTGGGGTCGATCCTTGAGAATGAGCACTTGTTGTATCTCTTTTGGTTTACTTAACACATTTCTTATACTCTTCTCCATATTGCCTTGCATAAAGAAGAAGGGGATTGGATTCACCTTTCTCCGTCTGTCGGTCCGCAGCATTTTTGTGAGTAAAATAGAGCTAGAATAGACTAACTGCCCCTATAGGCCGCAAGTCTCTAAGAACTATTTCAATAAATCTTTATGGCAAAAATATTTAAATTAAAAGTACTTGAATTTGTATTTTAAACTTATTTCTGATAAAGAAATTCTATAAAAAAAAAAAACATGTTTGAAAAGCACAATTTGAGGAGTATTAAATCGATAATTTGTTTTGTAACTTTGAAACGATTTTTTTATAATAGCAGGGTATAGCCGACAGATTTCCCTGCCCATGAATTGCACGACTGATAGTGAAACATGACTTTTAAATATTTTAAAGTCTAGCTTAATTTGCGGTAACAAATGAGAAAAAAAGCTTTTTGTTTTATAAACACAAAAAAAAAAGGATAATTTTTCCAATAAATTTTTTTCATTTGTTAAATTTTTTATTTCTACAGATTTATTTTAAAATAACTAGAAGGGTTCTCCTGCACCTGTTTTATTTGTTACATAAATTATTATTTATTTTATTTTATTTTTTTTTTTTATTATGCTGCTTTAATGTCTCAACAGAGTTTAATGGGGTCTGCTCCCCAAAGTATGCATTAAAGTAATGTTTTTTTTTCACCCCCTTTCTATGCAATAAGTTATGAAAAACGCAGACAGAATGGTTGGTTAACATCATTGCGCACTTCCAGCAAGTTTGTTGTTATATATTTTTATAAAAAGTAAACAACGAACAGAGCATGTTTATGTTTTTGTTATGACACATGGCAAAAATCATCTAAACCCCACTTCCACTCCTGTAATACTCCTTTAAGGAAGTTATATTGTCGGCCTTTAATTGGATTTCCTTTTACCACTTTCTCTATCTGTCTTCTGCGTGCTCTTTGGCGTTGTATTCACTGTTAAAGTCTCAAGTACACAAATGCATTACTTTGCATAACTTAGTAATGTTTCACAATGTGGCTCCTGTGTCTCGCGAAAGTTAAAAAATTTTTATATGACAAAATCCTGCCACCCAATTTTTTCTAGCAATAATTAGCGTGAAGAAATTAATTGCTTTTGTTATACTTTTTGTTAAGAATTAGATGGACATTTTTAATGAAAACGCCGCTTTTTTTGAAAGAGCTTTTTTTGAAAGAAATGTGGGTCCTTTCCAAAGGATAACAATATGTCGTTACCCATAAAAATATCAAGATTTACTTTTAAAAACAATTCCTTTCAAATAAAACATCTGCTGCTTTTCAAAGAAATATTTAAGTTTCTAGTCTTTGTGCAAATTCAAACATACATAAATTGTTAATAAAATAAAAAATATTTCATTTTTTAAAACAATTGCGGCTGTAAAAATATTTATCATTTTTTTTTTCTAGTTGAAACTTTGAAACTTAAAAAATCTGCTCAAATATCTTTTAAAACATTTTAATTTTGGCAAATCTAATACAAACCAGCTCCCAATAAAAAACTTAAAATCAAAAGGCTTGTTTTTGTTCAACAAACTCTGCTTTGCAAATAATTTATCGAAATATTATATTCTGCCAAACTTTTTCGATGTTAATGTTTTTAAAAACACAAGTGTAATTAGTACAAATTTTATAAGTGGCCACAAGAAGTGCGGCAACATCAGCTGATTAATGATGCTCTTTAGTAAGTTTATATGTATGCCTAAAAATATGCTTTAAAAATTCCCATTTGTCTAATACTTAAATATACATATGTATGCAACAAAGAATATGTCTGCATAAGACCAAAAATTAATTTGGCTTCGGCTATAAATTATGTTGCTCATTGTCGGCACATAGTTGGGCCAAACTTTAGCAATTTGGAAGTCTAATAAAAGGCAGGTGTGAAAAATGGCAGTGAATTAAAAAGTAAAAGAAAAGTTTCCATGCCACACTGGAAACATTTCATTTCATTTCATTTCAGTTTTTCATTTTTGTTTCTTTTTTTTTTTTTTTTTTTTTTGTGTCTGTTTTGTGGTCAATATTAGTTTTATTTTATGCAGCAACTTTTGCTTTAAAGGGGGGCAAAAAAGGAAGTCAAACTAAATGCTGTTTTAACTGCAGTGCTTAAAATATATCTCCAACACTTTTGAATGTGGTTGGGGAGTGGCAGGACATTTGAAAGTTTAATGAAATTCATGAGTATAGTGTACTGTTAAAATACCGCCACAGTTGACAGGTTCTACCTGTTTGCTCTATTCTCCGGCATTTTTATTTTTTTTTGAGTTTTTTGCTACTTTTAAACACTTCTTGCCACACATTTTCAATTTATCTTATTTTCATGTCAATCTTTGACAATTTTTTAAATTATTTTATTTGCCTTAAATTAAGAAAAGAAGTGAGAGAAAAGTAAAACAGAAACATTTTAAATCTTTCTGATTCTCCTCACAGTTAAATCAAATAAAAAAATATTACTCTCTCACATATTTATCATTTCTTATTAAATTGGCAACACTTTTATGTCTATTTTCTTCCATTATATTGATATGTGTGATTTCGTTAAAGAAAAAATTAATTCAAATATTACCTTAACTTTTGGAACACCCTTTAGAAAGGTAATGGGAATTGTAGTGGCATATAAAAAGATCTCGAATGATTTTCAAACATCTTAAGCTATCAGTTCGAACCGCCATGCAGTCACACAATTTAGCTTTCCTTTTTAAATAGTACAATCGTTGTCATTTTTGTCTAAATATCGGCAATAGGTGAACGGGAGGGGGGCAAATTACGAGGGATGACTATTTTTGTCAACAATTTTTTTTATTTCTTGTTTTAAGCAAATAATTTAAATATTTTCTTTGCATGTATAAACACACTTGCATTTAAAAAGAAAAAATTCAAATACCCTACATACGGCACTCTCGGTTTGATTTCTGGTCCTTCGCCTGCTCTGATTGTTCTAATGAATGTTTTACATTTTTACGCGTTTGTATTCGCATTTCATTGTGATTTCCCGGGATGTATAAATTTTTATTATTCTCCCTTGCCCCTCTTCCTTCTCAAACAGTCAGTTTGTGTTCAGTTTATGCGCTAATGAATTGTATTTTATACTTTTGCACAACAATTGTAAATATTAGAGCCACTCTATGAATTAATATATATATATTTTTTTTTTATTCCTTTTGCAATTCTTTTTATTAATTCATTCATAAAGGAAATGGAACACTAAAAAGGATGAGTACACTTATTTCATGTTAAAAACTAGATTAGTGGCCGTGTGTAGCACTTTTCACAACAATGTATTCAGTATTAAAAGCAGAAAGTGCAGTTTTTGTTGGAAGTGATTTTTCTAGCTGTACGATATTAAATGAATGTTCATTTATTTATTGTTACGTTCTTTTTTCGTATGTAATTCTGCAATTTCGTTCAAAACGAACGAATATTTTTCTTTTGCAACAAAAAAAAATTATAAACGAGCTTAGTTTTCTAGCTTATTGATATGAAGAAATCTTTCGTAGTTTTCTTCATTAGTTTAAATACCCTACATACGGCACTCTTTGATCGGTTTGTGCTCGTTCTCCTGGCGATTGTTCTGATGACTATTGCATATTTTGGGGCGTTTCTATTTCATTATTGATACGAAGAAATCTTTTGTAGTTTCTTTCGTTATTTTAAATATCATACATTCGGCTTGTTCTAAAGACTGTTGTATATTTTCAGGCTTGTATGTTTCATTTTATTATTTTTTCTTTCAAAAATATAAAATAGCAGCAATTTAATACGTACTTATTTCCTGCAATCTTAAGAAAGGTATTGAATCCCAAATTCTAGCAGCTTAAAGGAAGAAACTAAGCAATATATATATATATATTATAAAAAACGGTGCTAAAACGTATTTAAATTAGAATTATTTACTTTAATTTACACAATTTCTATAAAACAGAAATTGAGCAAACTCAATTGGAAGGAAAATCTCGAATTTAAATAGCTTTAAATGGATGATAGAAAAATATGTACTGGTATAGGAAAATATTTTGTAGGCAAGTGTAAATGAAAACAAATTAAAACAATGTTTTTGCTATGCTCTATGCTAGATTTGGATAGTTCAAAATAAGTCTTATAATGTCATATAATCATAATGTTGTAATATTTTGGGATAGTATATTTGTTAGATAGTGTTGCTGTTCTTCAAAAAAAAAAAAAAAAAAAAAAAAAAAAAAAAAAAAAAAATTCTATATAAATAAATTTTGTTTTTTTTTTTTTTTTTGTTTTAATTTCTTTCTATATATGTATTTTTGTATAAAAATATTTTCTTCATTCTGATTAAATATTTTTAAACATTTCAAGACTTTAAATTCCCTACTTGTTTTAAATTGATTTCATTTACACTTGCCTACAAAATTTTCTCTATATATATATATATATTTCTATCATGTATGTATATAAAACGCAGATCTGTCATCTCAGTTGGTCAAATTAAAGTTTTTCTTTCCTCACTTGAGTTTAATTTGAGTTCAAATTTATAAATAAACTTTCTTCCATATATATCAATATTTATCATTTCCCATCATCTTGAACTCCTTATGTACCTGGTGGAATTTCCAGTGTATGCTGGTTTTATGAACCGGCCAAAGTAAGCCTTGCTAAAGCCCAAAATTGCTATTAAGAGAAAAATTCGTTAAAGTAAAAATGTTACATTAAATTGGAATTTTCAGCTTTTAGATCTGGTGGCGGAGACCCATCTAAACAAGCCCACTCAACTCATTCAATTTTGTAATGATCAGATTTTTTTCAATAAAATAATTTATACGTTCAATGTTAAACTAGGAACATAAAATTTTTTTTATTTATAAATGTGATTTGTTGTGTAGTTAAGCTAAACTAAAAACTAATCTCATCAGTCGGCCCACAACCACACACTTTTGAAAAATAATTCCAAACGTTTTCAAACAAAAACTCAAAAACCAATTGAGAATTACAAAAATACAAGTGTTGCCAGCCGTGGTAAAGTTTCTAAAATCTAAAAGTTTTACTTAAAAAAAAAAGGTTAAAGGTTAACATTTATTTTTTTAGTCTTGGACTAGTCCAGACCGATACATACGTATGTGCATGTGTGCCTCCACAACGAATCCGAAAATTTATAATTTACAAGTCCTCTACAATATTATTCTAAGAAGAACTAAAACTTAAAAAATTCGTACATTAAAAAGGTAAAGATGCACCACTGTGCAGCACTATCTTACACAAGTAATTCTAGCAAAGAGCATACAAGTTTAGGATACATTGTATTCGCCTAATTTCCTGTGGTGCAACAATTTCATATATCCTGTGTAGCAGGGGATTTACAAGTATAATAACGTCATTCTTTCAGTTTTCATAGCGCTGCTTGGAAATGCTTTATACCGACCCATAATCTTCTTAGAGCTTTTAAATGGAATTCTAAAATCTTTAAAAACCAGTTTTCTGTTGTAGCATAAGAATAAGATGTGGAATAAAATGCATTTCAAATACAATTTTTATTTCTTTTGCATTCTAGCGCACACACAAACACACACTCACACATACACACAAACACACACACACTTTTTTTATAGACTTATCGATGAGATGACGATGCGAATGTTGGCTAATGTTTTTGGCCGTTTTAGGACAATAACCATAGAGTTTGAGTTTTATTTCATGTTCCTCTTTAGATGATTACAATAGACATATGCGCTTATATACGAGGGTCGTCTTATCCACACATATGCTTTTATTTAAAGAAATGGGAATTTCTTGGAGCACAATCTGTAACACATTACACGAATTTCTTCATGAAACAGCTGTTTAGAGGGTTGGCAGTTATTAAAAATGGTCTTCCCATACGAGCTGTATGAATTTAATCAATACGGAAGTTATTTCAAAATAATTTGGTATTTTATTTTTTGGACTGCTGCATTAACTTTGCCTACTTCTACAGTTTTGAGAGAAACCAAAGTTCACTTATAATTCTCTTAAGAGTTATGCTGTAGTTGCCCTCGTACTATGAAAACATGGCCATAAAAAAAGCCATACGAGAGACTTTGGCCACATGGCCTTAGATGCACATACGAAGCCTCTGCAGAATGAGTGTGCATACGTGTGTGTGCGTTGTTCTCACATTGCTAAAATATCATGTTACAAACAAAAGCTGTCAGTAGAGAAAAAATTATGGCAAAAGCCAAAGAAGAACAGAAATTGCAATACAAAACTGTCTTGGCATGTTTGTTGCTGCCACGGCCATGTTTGTTGGCATTGTGACTGAACTGGTGAATTTCATTTAAGGCTCACATTCCTTATGGTCGTTCCTAATGCCGTTGTCACAATCCATCTATACATGATTCAAATACAATGACACAAAGAATCATGAAACCAATACCATGACAATTTGATAACAAAAAATATTACCGTAAAAATAACGAAAGAAAAATATAAAAAAAAAAAACATTGAAATAAAACAGATTTTTTATGGTCAACCCGACTTCAATAAAGTTCGAGTAGTTTAAGCCGTATAAAGAAAAGTTACTAAAGAAAAATTTTGTGTCTGTTTAGTTACAAATAAGGCGGATGTTTGCAGAATTTCCAAAGAATCAGACATCAATTTTGCTGAATGTAATTAAGGAAATTTCACTTTATCCTGCAGGATCTTTGAAGAAATAGGAATACATTTGAGGCCATTGAGTCTCAAATGGCTGATACACAAGTTCTTATATGAATAGTGTTTATTCACATGTGGGAGCATCTTAAATCCTGAAAAAATCTAGTTAAAATTTATATTTCCGTATTATAAAGGAAACAGCGCCTGAAGAGCAATTCCTTAGCATTCTCAAGCTCGCAGCATAATATAGTGGCAAATATAAGAGATTAATGCAAGCAATACGAATTACAAAATGCCATTATTATTATTAATTACCAAAATTTTTTTTTTAACAAATTTCCTGCACCTAAAAGTAGGCAATATAATTTAAATATATGCTTTGAAAATTAAAGCATATTTTATACTTTTATATTTCTTTCAAAACTTTTTTGAGAACTCGTTGAAAGTATTGAAAAATGAAAACAAAATAAAGACTAAATAAAATCCACCGCCCGCTATTAGACAATCGAGAAAATTTAAAATTACTAAATGTAAAGCGATCTTATTGTAAAGATGATGTGATTATTAGTGGAAATTTGTCATTCCATTAAATTTAAAACAATGTCAAATGAAATACAAAAGTTTTATATATTTAATGAATAGGGAATGTACGAAGAATTTAATGGCCTTCATCGCGCCTTTCATAATTAATTTACGCATAATTAATTTAGGAAATGTAGCATACATTTAGGGGTTGTTATAAAATAGTACATAAAAAGCAGTCGAATAATTGTCGCAGTCGCAGATATTTAGCATAAAAAAGTAGAGTAAAATAATTATTAAGAACGACAGATTAAAGGGGGGTTAGAACTATAGAATTTGAAGAACACCTTGGGGGGTTTTAGATATAAAAATGCATAATTTTTTACATTAAACAAGTACATAAAAACAGTTATTTTAACAATACAAGCCCAAAAGTATGCATATTATGTGCTTGCTTATGGTTACGAGCCAAAATATAAGAAATACGAGAGATGATTTTCCAAGGCAAATTTTAAAAAATATTATTTTCCATTTTATAGAAAAAATTGTACCATTTAAAGTTTTTTTTTTTTTTTTTTTTTTTTTTTTTTTTTTTTTTTTTTTTTTTTTTTGTTTAAAGTAAAGAGAACAATTTGCAAAATGGCTAAAAGAGTAAAATGACTTCATGTATTTTATAAGCACTTCCATTTCTTCGCATAAAACATAAGGAAATTTTATTTAAACAGCAACCCTCGACATTTATAGTAATTAATCGGTCAGGTAAAATAAATAAGAAATTCTTAAGAATTGCAGCAGGTGTTTTGAAAGCTTTAAGCTAACACGGGCAAACAAGAAACGTTTCTATAAGCTGCCACCCCCTGATTTACATTCAATCCGATCAACTCCTATAAAATATTGCAAATAATTTCAGCGAAATAAGAACTAAAGAAGTGCCCTTCGGCCTATTGCAGTGGTTATGGACATTTTTTAAACAACCCTCGTTTGCATGCTGATGGAAAATATTTCTTACATGTACATATACGAAAACCGTTTTTATGGCATTTTGTTGTTGTTGTTGTTGTTGTTGTTGTTGTTGTTGTTGTTGTTGTTCGTTACCTTTATGCTGAAATGGGTTTTTAACCTTTTTAGTTCCTTTGATTGCTGTTGTTTTTTCCATTTTCCTTTTAGAAATTTTCCTTCTGTTTTTGTTTTAGCCTTCTATGAAAATGCACTCTTTTGCATACAACGACAACAGCAACAACATTTTAAAGGAAAAGTTATGACTGCACTATGGCAGACGTTCACTCACTACACAGTAGTAAAATATTTGTTGTTGTAGTTTAGTTTGTTATTATCATTTATTGTTTGGTTGCTGGCACTAAAACTGGCACAGGTAACAGTGATGGTTAAAAGATATGGCACTGCCTTAGCATACGGGAGAAAAATATACGGACATCCTTACATTGGCTAGTTTGGTTTTCGGTTAAATTGAGCGAACTTTCCCGACGGCTAAGCGTATGGGTGTCTTCAATGCCAAATAAATGGGTATTCAGAAAATACCACGAAGAATGTTTTTGAGTCTCAGCAGAGGTGATGTTTCACTTTAACGAAATTCTATAAAAGAATAGAAAAAAGAAATAGAAAAGGATCTCGGAAAATGCCTTAAAAGCTTTTAAGATTTTGAAAGCAACTATAGCTGCCAGTGACATGACCGATTTCCGACTTTCGTGTTGATACCTTATGAAAATTCAACCACAGTATTACGAGAGAGAGAAAGAGAGGTTTTTGTAAGTACGAGGAAGTATACATAGATTGGCCTTGATAAAAATTGGTTGAGGGATTTTGTTTAGGGGCTACATAAATAATTATCTGGGGCATTGAGATAAACCTTTGCAATTGAAAAGTTTTAGGCAAATGGATCATGGAGTCAGTCAGGGAAATAGACAAAGGCAACGTACCAAAAGGCAATAACAAAGAAAGACAGATCTAAATACTCATTCCCGTTACCTTTCAGCCATTATGAATTTGTAAGAATGCCTTGCGGTCTCAAGAAGGCACCCTCTAGATTTGGAGATGTGAAAGTAAAAGCTTCCCATAAAAGACCTTTCGATGAATATTCTAATTATAATGTCAAAATGTAAAAGTTTAGTTCAGTTTTGGAGAGCGCCGGGCGGGATTAGCTGATTACGAATATTCATAACGCCACTGTATGCTCACATACAACTGCCATCACTCACACTTGCACAGTATAGATGTGTGCAGTTGATGTTGATGTTGTTAAACACATTTCTGATGCCCACCAGTATGACAGAATTCTCGCATTATACGATACGGTTACGGTTACGGTAGTCATTGACCTTTAAATCGTTGTACAATAGTGCTGTTTTGCTACCCATTAAAGAAAATAATAAATCTGTAGTAGAGAATACTGGTGCACTCTTTCCTAGCCGGATTTGGTTTAGTTTCCATTTAAAATATCTTTCTTTCGGTCTGTCTGTCTGTCTGTCCGTCTGTCCGTCTGTCCGTCTGTCTGTTGGTATGAAATTTATGATTTTCATTTTGTATGATGAATTAAATATGAGGCCACGCATGGTTGTGAGTGCACCTTGCAATGTAATTTTTAATTTTTTCTTTTTTTTTTTTTTTTGTAAATGTGTATGCTTTTAGGATTATATTATATTTTGTTTTATTTTTTATGAAAAGATTTATTTTGACATGGATTCAATTTTTTTTTTGTTTTGTTTTTTAGATGGTAAAAAAACGAATTTATTTCTATTTATATATTTATTTATGTATATTTTTTTTTAGTTTGAATTGAAGTTCAAACTTTTAAAAGCCCACGCCTTAAATTGAATAGTGCGAGCACTTTAAAATAACTTCTTATTTAATAATTAAAAATAATGCACTAAAACTCTTATAACTGGCAGTAAAAGTACTGCTTTGGCTTTATTTAAGGATTCTTGCATGTGCATATTAAATGCAATGCCGGATTAGCGAGGAAGGAATATTTTAAACACGATTAGATTGCTGAAAGCCTACAGATGCTGGGCATATGTCGTAAAGCCTTTAATTTAAATTTTTAAACAATAAAATATTATAAAATTTGGAATTCCATTTATTTCAATTTGCACTGAAATAATTCAGTTCAGCAAATAATAATTTTTTTGGCGGAAAAATTAGAAATATTTAATACTTTACGAGTATTTATTTAAAATTACACAAAACTCTCTACTTTAAACAATATTCTTCCAAAGATTTTTATTTTTTTTCTTAATTTCTTCTATCTGGCAGGACATGCCAGAAATCATGGTTGCAATTGTAGCGACCAGGCAAAGCTTATGGGCATTCCCTCAAACCGCATGTAACCACACTAATAAAGCAGTTTAAATGGTTTTTAAGAATTTTACTAAAATTTATGAAATAAAAACAAAAATAGAGGGGGAAACTGCATTCACAGCCTTTGGCAAACAATATGGCATTCCAGGGCTGGAAAACATTAATGATTTAAACATTGATTTAAAAGCCAATGATTATATTAATAAAAGAAAATGTGATTTTAGATTCAGCATCAAGAGGAGTAAGAACATATTGTTGTTGTTGGAGAATTTTAAAATGATACTGGTCTCACACACACACACATGTTTAGCTTGGTGGATACATTTATAAATATTTATTATTCCAATCTTGTTTTTTCTGCCAGCAAAAACATTTTTAAATAATTATTTATCACGATCATCATTATCATTTCCCATTTCACTATAATTACGATAATTATAGAAGAATGGCAAACTTTTTTTCTTCTTTTTCTTATTTATTTATTTTTTTTTTTTTTTTTTTGCAATGAAATGCATTTCCTTTTTATTTTCTTAATGCAATTTTCTATTGTTCATGTAGCAGGATTATGATGATGTTTAACCAGCAATAACTATTGAAAGAGTGCCTGCCATGTGCTTAAAGAAACGGCAATTGTTAGAGACACTCGACTAGAAATATTAATGTGGCCGGCCTGTTTAAATCAAATTAGAAATGATATTGGCTCCGAAAGAAAAGAATTTCTATAAAAAATTACTTCTCCTCTAAATTTATTTACTTTCCAAAACTTTCACATATAATTAAATATGTGAAATCATTAATTAAAATTTAATTACAAAATATAGAAAATTAGTAATAGAAATTAAAAATTTACGAAATTAAAAAGTAAAATGTGAACAGCCACAATATAAAGCTCTAATATGATGAAAAAATTCTATATGAAGCTTTGCTCACGAGAGACAAAAATGCAACCCGGCAAGAAACAGCTGATTAATGTTTTCAATATAGACACATACATACACATATCGCATATTTGGAACACATTTGCTAATTCCTAGCAATGAGGTGTTATAATAAAAGGCTTTATTTGACATATGGATGATCCAAACCTGCGCCAAGCCAATAACAAAAATGGAACTCCATACGCTTTTACAATGCACGGAAATTATTCAAATTCACTGTGATTATTTCACAGAAAAATTATCAATTGGAACAGT
The DNA here is from genome assembly GCA_963402855.1 of Ormia ochracea. Classification (NCBI taxonomy): domain Eukaryota; kingdom Metazoa; phylum Arthropoda; class Insecta; order Diptera; family Tachinidae; genus Ormia; species Ormia ochracea. The sequence goes on along the minus strand of OY727109.1, from coordinate 9,463,260 downwards.
TAGTGTTATAAAGAATGAAACACATCTGGGCAGGCCCTCACGTACACCTTTGTTGACAATTGGAATAGTGCTTTCCAATGACAACATTTCATAAAGACGACCTTTTACAGATCTTAAAGCTTGGCTTGTCCTGTTAACCGATCGTCAACCTCGTCAAAATATGGCGAGACCCTTTACTGAAATTGTTGGAGTTGTTGGGACCCACATTTTATATTTTGCTGTTATAATTCACAAAATTTAATTTGAGCCAAGTTTATTGCTTTGAAAAAAAAAAAATTCTTAATGAACATTTTCTTATATCTTTTATTATTTTATGTGATTGCTTTTAAATACATGCCTGACAGCTAAGTGGCCTTAAAAGGCAGACATAACGAAAATAGACGGATATTAGAATTATTGTTGCTTTTACCCAATGCCAACATTGTGTGCAATATAAATTACTATTTGTGTCATGTTTTTTGTGTTTTTTTTTTTTTTGTTTTGTGTGTCACTTTGTTTATACAAGCAACACCAACAACAACAGCAACACAGCAACAAAAAGAAGAACAATGCAATTCTAACTGTCAATTGTAAAGGTGGTGGAAATTGCAGTCTATGCAGCAGATCTCAACACCAATCACTCTTGGCTATTAGAGGCCACAACATAAGCTGCGTGCTTAGTGTCCATCTGTGGTTTCTACTTAAGAATATTAAAAAGTATAAATAACAATAAAAGACAACAACAACCACAACAACAACAACAACAAAGACAGTAAACATCAAATGCAACAACGAAAGACGTTGTTATTGAAGCAATTGACGATAATAAGTACTGATGGTTATTCTAGTGAAAAAGAAAAGCTTTTATTACATCGATGTTAATGGCAGACACCAAAATCCTCTACACACTCTATACCTTCCACCTGATTTTCCACACACATCAGGCCTTATTAATACAGTTCGTGTATGAATGATACAAGCAGATAAGATTGCGGATGACAGCAAAGGTCCTTAACTCATATTGTACGGCTAGGGCACGCCCACTAGTTAAGTTTTATAAATACCTCTCAGACTAAGAGTTGCAAAAAAAGGATTTAATTTTTTTTTTTTTTTTTTTTTTAACCAACTCTACCGGCAAAGCTTTTTGGCTTGTCCGCAGGAAAACACCCAGGGTCTAGGCAGGAATCGAACCCGCGACCTCCGCTTCATTAGGCTGAGCATTATTCACTCGCCTACGGAGGCACCCAATAATTTTTTTTGTAATTTATTTCCATATGGAAGAATTATTCCAGCTTAGGCTTTTCAATTAAGCTGTTGCTTATATTTTGCCAGGCTTTTGAAAACGCCTTAGCGACACTGTTGAAGCTTTTTTCACATTTTGTGCTCCAGACAAATTATTTACTAATGCCATCGCGGAAAATATACTCATTTTATTTCTGGGAATTAGCAAATGTGTTCCAAATATGCGATATGTCTATATAATATATGTCTATATTGAAAACATTAATCAGCTGTTTCTTGCCGGGTTGCATTTTTGTCTCTCGTGTGCAAAGCTTTATATAGAATTTTTGCCTGACTTTTATAACTTCTTTCTAAGAACAGCAATAAAAATATTGTTCAACTTATTATGTTATTGGCATTGCTCAGACGTCCTGCTATTCTAAATATTTAAAAGTGAGCAAAACACATTAAATGCTGAAACTAATTGAACATTCTACTTTACAGCTTTTGTGTAGGGTGTTAATAGTGCTTTCAATAATGCTCCAATGAAAAACACAAACCAAAAACAAAAAAAACAAAAAAAGTAGAAAAACCGTTGCTTTCTGACAAATAGAAGAGAAACAAATAGGAAAAAAATTGGCGTCTTAAAGGCTGGAACATGAATTGGATTAAACTTGTGCCTGCGCTCAATTTTTGTTATTAAAAGACAGGAGCCCATTTTCCTTTTTTAAGTTTTTGTAATAAAAACTTTATGAGTTATTAACGCTCTAAGAAGTCGAACAGAAAAAGCTTTTAATTAGCAGACTTTTAGTCGTTTGCCAATTTAGAGAAATTCATGTTAATTGTTAAAGTTCTGAAGGCTGAAAAGTTTGAGGCGCGACTGTTTAACGATAAAACTTTATATGAACAATTAGAGTTGAAGAAAACTTCATTGTTGAGCCCGAGGGGCAATGAAACAGAAAGGTAGACCATTTAAATCGCTCTAAGTATTATTTTTTTTAAATAAATAAAAAACACATGAATTAATTCATTTAATGAGTCCAACTCTGGAGCTCAACAGAACTTCAATTAGTCTCGGAGGTATTAATAAAACAGCTTAATACCTGTCCTACATAATCGAGCGATATGTCACGTATGTCATGACTAAAAATACAACTCTGTGACAGAGGTTTTAGAGTTGAGTTGTACCGTTTCCCAGACTATGAAAATGTTCATTAAAATTATGATTTCGACCTGTTTTATGCTGGGCTGAGCATTTTGAACGATTGATTAAAATTGTTCAGTTTTCTTATAAACGAATTGAGCGTTAGTATGGAATAGGGAATCAGGATTTGTGACCACGACTCCCTGACGCCTTTCCTCAAGTGATTCATAGTGATTCCTCTAAATATATTTTCAAGTTTCTACTTACAAGCTTTGTGCGACATTTTCTTACCTGGAAGAGAACAGAAAAAGTTATTAATAAAATTTTTTTTTTCTCTTTTTTTAAGTCTATAAATAAATATAAATTTTAGAAAATTATATTTTATAAGTGTACATTTAGAAAGCCACTACAAGCAAAGTTTAGGCTGACTGCCTCTCAAACATTTAACATCCTTTTGCTGAAGTAGAAAAAAAACGTTGCCACACTTTTATAGAGATAAATATTTTTCCCAATTAAGTTTATATTTTTTATATAATTTCTCATCAATTAATTTCTTTGAATTTTAAAGCATAGAACAATTGAGAAATAAAAAAATTAATTTTGAACGGAGGCCTAAAAATGTTCCGCAAGCCGGAAATAAAAAAAAATTCGATATAACAAATGTAAGCCAGAATTATAAAACAATTAATTCGATTTAAAATTTTAAATCTATTTTTTTTTTAATTACGTAAATTTAAATTTTTTTTTTTAATTAATTAAATCTATTTTTTTTTTAATTCATTAAGTCCTTAATGAATTCCTCTAATGATTTTCAACTCAGAGTTGCTTTTATTTTTTCTTTTGTATTTTAAATTTATTATTTAGATTTTAATAAATAGAAAATAAATTACAACATACTATTTTGTTGTGTAAAAAAATTAAATTTTGTTATAATTAAAATTTTCCATTATGATGCGACATGAAGAAGTAGCGAAACAATGAAAAAATAATTAAAATAAATCAATTCAAAAATTATAAGCAATTTTTATAGATTAAAACGCCTAAAAATATGCAATACAATATTAAAAGTTTAAATAAAAAAAATACATAAAATTGAATAAAAAATTTATTAAAAAATTACTCAAACTTAAATTGGAAAAGGCAAAAAAAATTAAGTCCTAAAAAATAAAAGTCCTTTATCCTTTTTTGCCATATAAAAAGAAACGCTTTCCTTCGATTTTATAGCACACGTTCCCCTCAAAGAATAACGAACAAAAACTTTTTTCTTCAAATAACTTTTTGTGTTTCAATTTGCAATTTAAAAAACGGAAAAAAACATGAAAGAAAATCTGAAAAATTTCCTGATTTATTTTCAAATCACTTTTAATGGGTTAAATATCAATTGCAAATGACAATCCTCATGTTGTATTGAAAGCAGCAACGAAAAGAACGACTACAGCAGAATATCACGAATTAGAATTTAATAAATAAAAAAAAAAAAAAAAAACGATAAAGTCTATCCGACATTCTCCCAAAACCACAATGTTTTTACTTTGTTTCAAATCTTCCCGGGCCAATATTTCCACACAACAACAAAAACAACAAGAAGAAGCAAAACGTTTTTATTGTTTTCTTGTGCTGAAAATCAGTTACTCGGCGAATGCAAATAAAAATTTAGTTTCACTTGCTGGTGAAATACTTACTTTCCTTCACATTGATTTGACGTTACAGTCGATTGGATTTATACACGAATGCTTATTTGAACGTTACGTTATTTTATATTCCCATTTGCAGCTTGACGATATCGATTTCTTCATCATTCCGTTCAACTGCGGTCAATCATTTTTGCGGTCATGATTTCAATCGAGTTGTTTGTTAAACATTTTTTTTTTTTTTTTTTAGTGAAAATGAAGGAAATTCCATTTTCGTATGCATTTCATTCGTGATTTGAAGATTTATTTTTTATTTGAAGAGGCTGTGATGATTGTTTATGACAGTTTCAGCGTCACCATGTATTTCGTTTTAATTTATTCGGTATTCTGTTTGTCGTGTTGCATGTTCAGCATTATTGTTTCTGAGACAATTTGCTCATGACTTTGATTTTCTATTTTCTATGATTATTTAATTTTGTGCATGTTGAACAAACGCCAACCTGAAACGTTAGAAGCTTTCAGAAGTGTGTGCATATAAGCTTATTGAAAAAAAAGATGGCCGCCGTCGAATTTGCTTTTAAAAAATTTTTACATACTAAAAAAAATATTTTCTGGCGAACATTTTTCCTTTCCGCTATATTTTTATTTGCAGGGGATTCTCTAATTTTCCGTGAGAGAAATTCTGTGATTAAAAAAGATTTAATAATTCTTTTCCTTTACAGAATTTTCCAGTTAGCAAAAAGAGCTTTCCTTATCATGGTCTCTTTAAAACCATTTCGGAAATGTTCAGAGATTGTTCCGCTAGAACGAAACTAGTTGCCCTCGACAGCCATTTCAAATAAGACTAACTTTCGCAAAAAGTTATATTCATTGAAATGGGCGGTGTCACTGGATATCTTCCCCAGAATTTTCTTTGACCCATGTTGTAATTTTTTTTTTTTTTAATCTTCATTTAAATTTTGTATAATTTAATTTTTTATGAAAATACTACATTCCCAAAGAAAACTTTGTCAGATTATAAATAGAATTTCCAATTATAATAGAATATAATAGAAAGATAATAGTAATAGAATTTTCTTTTATAAATTATAAAAAACTTTTTTTAAAATATTTTTTCTTTAAAACAATATTGGAGAATTGCGTAACTTTGACTTGTAAATTCGCAAGAAGTTGCCATTTGAGGTGAAAAAGCTTCTTATTAGAAAAAATATATTTTAAATATTTGAAAACATAAAATAAATACACAAGAGCAGGAAAAAACGCAAGTTTTTCAATAAAAAATACAAGAACGAACGTTTTCAAAGAATGAGATTTTTGGCCCAAAATGCAAAGGCCCAAAAATTGAAAATTTTCCCAAAAATCAAAAAAAATTTTTTTTCTTTATTTTTAGCAAAAATATATTTTAAATATTTAAAAACATAAAATAAACATTCAAAAGCAAAAAAAAAACGCAAGTTTTTCAATAAAAAATACAAGAACGGACGTTTTTAAAGAATGAGATTTTTGGCCCAAAATGCAAAGGGTACCCCCTTACCAAAAATCGAAAATTTTCCCAAAAATCAAAAAAAATTTTTTTTTCTTTATTTTTAGCAAAAATATATTTTAAATATTTGAAAACATAAAATAAGCCAGCAAGAGCAAAAAAAACGCAAGTTTTTCATTCAAAAATACAAGAACGGACGTTTTTAAAAAATGAGGGATTTTTACCAAAAATGCAAAGGGTACCCCCTTATCAAAAATCGAAAATTTTTCCAAAAATCTAAATTTTTTTTTTTTTTATTTATTTTTAGGAAAAAATATATTTTAAATATTTGAAAACATCAAATAAACATACAAGAGCAAAAAAAACGCAAGTTTTTCAATAAAAAATACAAGAACGAACGTTTTTAAAAAATGAGGGGTTTTTGCCAAAAATGCAAAGGGTACCCCCTTATCAAAAATCTAAAATTTTTTTTTTTTATTTATTTTTAGGAAAAAATATATTTTAAATATTTGAAAACATCAAATAAACATACAAGAGCAAAAAAAACGCAAGTTTTTCAATAAAAAATACAAGAACGGACGTTTTTAAAGAATGAGATTTTTGGCCCAAAATGCAAAGGGTACCCCCTTACCAAAAATCGAAAATTTTCCCAAAAATCAAAAAAAATTTTTTTTTCTTTATTTTTAGCAAAAATATATTTTAAATATTTGAAAACATAAAATAAGCCAGCAAGAGCAAAAAAAACGCAAGTTTTTCATTCAAAAATACAAGAACGGACGTTTTTAAAAAATGAGGGATTTTTACCAAAAATGCAAAGGGTACCCCCTTATCAAAAATCGAAAATTTTTCCAAAAATCTAAATTTTTTTTTTTTTTATTTATTTTTAGGAAAAAATATATTTTAAATATTTGAAAACATCAAATAAACATACAAGAGCAAAAAAAACGCAAGTTTTTCAATAAAAAATACAAGAACGAACGTTTTTAAAAAATGAGGGGTTTTTGCCAAAAATGCAAAGGGTACCCCCTTATCAAAAATCTAAAATTTTTTTTTTTTATTTATTTTTAGGAAAAAATATATTTTAAATATTTGAAAACATCAAATAAACATACAAGAGCAAAAAAAACGCAAGTTTTTCAATAAAAAATACAAGAACGGACGTTTTTAAAGAATGAGATTTTTGGCCCAAAATGCAAAGGGTACCCCCTTACCAAAAATTTAAAATTTTTGCAAAAATCGAAAAAATTTTTTCTCTTTTTTTATTTGGAAAAATATATTTTAAATATTTGAAAACATCAAATAAACATACAAGAGCAAGAAAAAACGCAAGTTTTTCATTCAAAAATACAAGAACGGACGTTTTTAAAGAATCAGATTTTTGGCCCAAAATGCAAAGGGTACCCCCTTACCAAAAATCGAAAATTTTCCCAAAAATCAAAAAAAATTTTTTTTTCTTTATTTTTGCAAAAATATATTTTAAACATTTAAAAACATAAAATAAGCCAGCAAGAGCAATAAAAACGCAAGTTTTTCATTCAAAAATACAAGAACAGACGTTTTCAAAGAATGAGGATTATTAATAAATTAAATTGATAATTAAATAATAATTAACAAATTTATTAAAGGTTTCTTCGATCTTTCCATGAATTTAGAACTTGCAGATTAGAATATACTCTGAATATTTGCTTTCCGAAATTCAAACTTTTTGAGAACAACCTTTCAAGCTCTAGAGAATATTTTCTTATAAAAAAGAGCGGCCTGAATATTTTCACATAATGATTTCTTTTCAAAATGTCCTTTACAAATGGGGGAAAAAGTTATTTGGATGAAAACTGTAGAATCTGAGAGATTTTGTATTATAAACTGTTACCGTATAGTATATTTTCCTAGAAAAATTCTCCGCTCCTTAGAGTATGCAATATAATTTGTTTCACAAAATTGTCACATGCAGACTTTGAATTGTTTCAGAAGAACATGAAAACTTTCAATCTTATACAAGAAACCAAATGGGAAAGTATAATTCATAAATAATTAATTTCATAAAACAAAATACAAGCAGCCGCCATAAATTAAAGCTTTTTCCGTGCCCAATTTATTATATATAACTTAAATGTTATTGCGTGTCTACTAAATGCTTCCAGCTCCTGAAAGCAATAGCATAAAGTAAACTGCAGGGCATTTGAAGATAAAACCAATACAGGTTACAATAAAGGATACGAGTATTAAAACCGAATAGAGAAAAAGGAGAAAAAAACGGAACTTAATCATAAAAATCAAGTCCTAAAAGTAGGCAGCATATTTTTCAAGCTTTGCTTATGCCTTAAAGTATATAAAAAATGTACGAACTACAATATATACCTACAATATGTAAGCCGCTGTTTATGAATAATATTATCAAAGTTTTCTAAAAAAAAAATTTCAGAAACCCAATTCAGATATTCCATAAATGCAGTTTAATGGCATTTTTAAAAAATGTTTTCGATAACAATTTTTAAAAATATATCTTTGATTTTATTCCTTAGGCAATAGATAACTACAGGCCTCACCTTAATAATAATAATAATAATCCTATTTATTAATGCCTGATCAGTCCAATATAGTGCATCGGACTCTATTTACTTGTGATAAATTATACATTGCTAGCTCTCGGTCCTTATCTTTAAAAGAAAAACTGTTTCTACATTTTATAAGCGTAATATTATGCTAAGTAATATATGTAAGTTTTTCTTATAAATTTTACAAATATTTTTAATTGAACTTTAATTACTGTATTGCATATTTTTAGGCATTTTCAATTTTTTAATGCAACACTTTCTATTCTACAGAAATTATAATAGTGCTCTCTATTCTTCTGTTTCTAATATTGGTCCATTCTTAAATAAGTAATACATTTATAAATATTGCAACAGCTAGAAAAATTATTTTAAATCGGATGTATAGAAAATATATATCAAAATGAGATAGAATATTAAAGGAAAGTGTAAACACAGATAAATATAATTTAATGAGTAAATAAAAGGAGATTAAAATAAACTAAATATGGGAGATAAACTAATACAAAGTTAAAGTATACATTTAGGCGAGATATTTTGAAGCATACTTTTAGGACTAACAAAAATTTTTTACTTTGCGATTTCAGTTCTGTTTAAAGCAAGTCGTAAAAATAAAAAAAATTAATTAAATTTTATTTGGAGAACCAACTTTTCAACATATCGGAGAAAAAGTAAAAGCAATAAAATACTTTTGTTTAGATTTAACGATAATCGCTCATAAGAACACAATTGCCATAAAGTTTAATAGCAATAAAAAGAAAAAAAAACAATAAATAAAACAATTCCAATTCAATAATTTCGTAAAAGTTTTCACAAAATATTAGTTTTCACCAATCGTCACAATAAATTTTGTTTCAATTTTCAATTTAAGTAATTGAAAAATTTTTTAACCGCCACTGATTGCTAATATTTGCCATAAAATGATTGTAAAACACTAGAAAGCCATTAATATGAATTCAATTAAAATTATTTTCAAAGTTGAATGTATAAAAATCGCTCAAAACAAAACGACAAAGAAACTACTTCAGCTTTTAATCTCCTGTACGAAAACAAAATGCAATTTAAGGTGTCAGGTGTGAAAAATGCGCACTTGCATAACATTTTTATGTTTTCTTTCCACAAAAAACAATAAAAAATAAAATAAAATAAAAAAATAATACTTTTTAAATTTTGAGTTTTAAATATTGTTGGTTTATATTTTAATCCACATGCGAATATATACAGTGAGTGCAATAACTGGCATTGCAAGCTGATGTTTCTTCAAATAGTCTAATAACTTCAAAATGATGAAAAATTAAAAAAGCAATAAAAAAAAATTAAGCTTTTAGGCTTGTCTATATGAGACTTTATTAAGAGATAATCGCCCTGGGCCGGTCTTAAGAGGCAAAACAAATTATAAGTCGTAGAGTGGCAATTAGATATTGATATCGTGTGACTTGAACCCGACTGCATTCATACTGGCCAATTTATTTTAATTATTTCTTTGAAGTGTCCCGCTGCGTGACATATATTTTCGGAGCATGGAAAATTCGACAACTTTTCACAGAAACAGCGTGTGCAGTGCAAAACATTTGATGGAAGCATAACCCGCTTAACACTTGCAATAGAGATTTGGAAAAAAATAAATTAAAAAAAAAAAATACACTGACTACTGTCGAAAGCTTTGGGCAAGCTTAGCTAGCAAGCTAGTCTGACAATAATACAACATGTATTGTAATTGTAAGCTGACTTGCCATCATTGGCCTGGCCACGCCTTACAGCAGTTGAAATGCAAATTAATTGCAGTCTTAGCACTACTACTCCAGCCCACATCACATGTCGCTCACTAGCTCAATACAGAATGTGTGCTGGGACAAGACAAACAGTTGTGCGCAGTCATAGAAAACGACTAAAATAAAATGAAATGAAATATTAACTGCCCGGTCCAGGTAGAGACTGGATGAAAATGAATGATTTTATTAAAATATGTAGAGCAGGAAAACTAAGGCAGTAAATAAAAATAATAAACAAAAAAATAAAAATTATGGCATCCATTTTTCCTTTTTTGCAATACAACATAAATATCAGCAGTAGCGAGAGAACTAGTTTGGCTCACTTGTGAGTTTGAAAATGCGATAACAAAAATGTAAGTAAAACAATGTGAAAGACAATAGTAAACCTAAAAAATTGCCTTAAAAAGTTGGCCATACATTAATGAGGCATTTGTTTTGAAATTGGCCCCCGGCCACTGAACCCATTGTTCAACTCGCCTCTAGTTCTCTAGTTCTCAACTCGTTTTCTAGTAGAGACCTTCTAATAATAATAACAAATGAAGAGGTATTGTTTGTTTAATTTAAAAGCAAATGGCCACCCCATAAGGCCGTTCCCAAACTTTGGACTGGATTAGAAACTTCATGTCTTGGACTGTCTTTTAATTTGGTCAATAAATTTTTCTCTCAGAATAACAAAAATGTTTTCTGACAATGAATTCCGCAAAGAAACATGCTTAACTAACGACAATATTGATTATGCGAAAAATGTATTGTCGTTAAATTTCTATTTCTGCTGCCGAAGTTTTCAAAATGTATTTCGTATAGAAAACTTTATGAAAGTAAAGGCAACATTTTAAAAAGTTCAGTATACAAAATTAATAATGTAAATGTTTCTTTGATGAGAACATTTGTTATCTATAAACATTAAACTGACTAAATCTTCGTTACCGTTAAATTATCTGAAAACATTTCGATTATCGTTAAAACTTTTCCAAGCCAATTAATTTTTTTTTTTTTTTTTTTTTGGTAGAATTTTTTCGGCCACATTATAAAAAGAAAGAGACGTGAATGTAATTTTTTTTTTTTTTTTTTTTTTTTTTTTTTTTTTTTTTTTTTTTTTTTTAACAATTTTACTTGGTGGATGTGAAAGTCATTTGTTGTGGTCCAAGTGGAAGACGCAGCACTCACACATGCTGCACACGCACACTGTGCCAATCACAATCTCTTTCGCTTCTCTCATAAGCATAGAACGAAAAAATTAAGAGTATCACTATTATTGCCACTTTAAAGCCCATCTTAAATACGCGTAGAGATATAAAAAAAAAACCCAAAATTGGCATTTGCACGCCAACACTTTTTTGCGTGACGGACTTTTTTTATGGTTTAAGCAAATTTACAAAAAAAATTTTTTATTTTTTTTTTTTTTTATTTTTGGAAAGTCTGTTTTTTTAGCTTTCCTCGTGTCGGTTCTATGCTGGTTTGTAATGTTTGCTGCTGTTGTTATTGCTGGTCTTCGCCAATGTGGGGAGGGGTGCTTTTCATTGCCCTCATTCATGTTTTAACACCCCTTGACAATTGCACGCGGTTCTTTTCACTTGTCAATTACTCGTATGTGTGCTCTGGAAAGCGTTCTGTGCCCTTCATTTCGTATTTTCATTAGCTGTCACTTAAATTGAATAAATATTTATGTCAACATGTACTTTTGTTGTTGCGGTTGTTGCGGTTGTTGTTGTTGTTGTTGTTGTTGTTGTTGTTGAGGGTTTTTTGCCGGATTCAGTTAGTCAAAACAGAGTAATACAAAAGGGGGCGTGAGTAGTATGAGTTATGTGAGCACGAAATGCTCAAACCGGATGTCCGACATACTTGTACATGAAGACAGATGGCCTGTCTGAAGCTTTTAGCTATCAAAAACATAAGCAGCATGCACATGCATGCGCATTCATGCTTCTGTATGAAAGTGGGGGCGAAAAAAAATATAAAGCCAAAAGTCATCCACTTGAATCATTTTCGATTATTTCTCGTACTCCTGTTTGCAATCGCATTTTCAAAATTGTATGGCATCCATCGCCAAATTTTATTACTCTTTTCAGCATTACAAATTGCACGACAACCGGCTGCAATGCGGTCGATATTATGGGATATTAATGAGACAAATGCTTATTCCAATTGGCGCCATCGTCTACTTACTTACTTTGCAATTAAATTAAATGAACGTTTAACGCAACAAAGTAAAAGTTTTGTCAAAATTAACCTGCTTCAAAGCAACACAAATTATTTTATTTTTTATTTCGGTTTAAAGTTGAACTATATCGACACACCCAAAACTAACTGCCACCTAATAACTGCAGTAATAACTGCAGTAAGAAATTGTAAAAGTTTTACAAGAGTAATTAAGGAAAAAGTAAAAGTAAGTAAGAAAATTTTTTCTCATAGAAAGTTAAATATAATTTGCATAACGCTCGTAAATTTAAAAAAAAAAAAAACAACAACAAACAAGAATTTGAATAATTTTGAGTTAAAAAAAAATATTTGAAAAAATTTTGAATATAACAATAATGTTTAGAGGAAACTAAAAATATCCGCGAATAATATTTTTAATTTATAATAAATTAATTAAAATTAATTTTTATAGAAACACATTGAATTGAATAAGTCTGGACAGATTTTATTATATTATTCTATTGCATTATTATAAATATTTATTATATGTATATATTTTGAAATAGGTAAATGTAACCAGCTCTGCAGTTGGCCTCTATATATGCCTTATAAAAAATAATGAAATAATATAGTTAATTGAAAGTACAATTTTAAAAAATTTCACATCAAAAATGGAAAAAAATTATATAAAAATAAAATAAATAATTTTATATATAATTTTCTAAAAATTTGTATGGATATAAAAATAAAAATTTTTTAAAATTTTTTATTAATTTTTTTTTTTTTTTTTTTTTTTTTTTTTTTTTTAACATTAAATAAAATAGATTTCTCGATAGATTCGATTTAATAAAAAAAAGTCTATCCCCAACCCTGCCCGCCATGCTTACCTCGGAGGAAAACAGCGTCTCTAATTTCTAGTAACATGTAATACGTTTCATACGTCATTTTTTATTGATAAAAAAAAAATTAATTTTTACAAAAATAGAAAGTAAAATTGAAATTCTTTAACATAAAAAAAAAACGGAAGTACAAAAATAAGTTCATTTCGTACGTTCTATGGGTCTTTGCATACTTCACGTAATACTTTTTTTTTAATTTTATTTGTCTCCGGCCATACAAAATTATTTTCACTTCGTTTACATTTTAAAGCAAAAAAAAAAAAAGCTTAAAATTCAAAATTCCGAATTCTGAACTACGAAAAAAAATATGAGAACTACGAACTACGAAATAAAATAAAAATTTGCTGTTATATTGTGAAACAAGATTTACACTATCAACTTAAACTTTCTGTAATCAAAACTGTGAATCATATTGTGAAACGAGACTTATGTGAAAAACTTAGAACTTCTGATGGTAAACTTTTATTGCCTGAAACTTGGACTTTGTAAGAAAAAAATTCATATTGTAAACACTTAGACTTTTTGAAAACAAACATTTATAGTGTGAACCGAGACTTACGCTAGCCATTTTGCATGTTGTGAAACAAGACTTTTGATATAAATTGATACCTTCCGAGAACAAGCTTTTCTAATATAAACTTAGCCTTAGGCTATCAACTTGGACTTTCTGACCGTAAAGTTTCATATTGTAAACAGAGACTTGAACGTTCTGAAGGGAAATTTTCATATTTTCAAAGGAGAAATATGCTACATCCGGATTTCTTGAAACCAACCTTTCATGTGGAACTCTTTGGCATGATCTTGGCAGCTAACAAGGCGGCATGAATTATTTAAAAGGTTTGCTGCCAAGTGACATGGCTGACCCAACACTCGTTCACCTCTTTTTACACAACTGCAGCTGATAAATGAAACCACTTCAGACAAACAAATAGTAAAAGTTAGTAGCTGCATTTATTCTTATAAAAATCACTTGTGCTTGGCACAGTCTTAAGCTTACAGCTGCACATAAATAAGCCAGTCGGCCAGCCAGATGTTTTTAGTCAAATGAATGTTTTGAAACATTCTTAAATAACTGACGTCGTGAGATATTCGGCAAATCATTTGCGATCTTTTATTACACTTTTGCAATTTCCTAAACATTTTCTTAGAATTTTCCAAAAGATTTTTCTTATACATTTCATTGTTCTTAAAAAATAAAATTTTAATTTTAATTTTCCTTATCACTGCAGAACAATCCGTAGCAAGAAAATAATGAATATTTATTGCGAGCATGAACTCGTTCCGTACGAATAATCTTTTTACGAAAATCTTTAATAAAAAAGAAACTTGTTTTCGGCCAGTATCCTTTTGCCAATTTGTGTGTGGAAAAACGCTGCCCATTCGAAAAGAAATATATTTTCCAAGGCACACGTGTTCGCAAAATATTATTTCAATTAAAAACTTTATATATCAAAAGTGTTCTGAGAAAAAAATGGCAAATAGTTTGTAAGTAATTTTCCAGCGAATTGTAATAATTAGACACAATCAGTATGTACGAGAGCATACATGCAAAAACTTCCAAATTAGTTAAAACAGAAAAATATTATTCGTTTGCTGTATGTTGTCGGGCGGTTGCAGAAACAAGCCAAAGTTCGAAGCAATTCCTATTCTGCTAATACGGCAACTTTTGTTGGCGTCTGTTGACGAATATTAAGTTTTGTTTTCTTCAAGACAGTAAAGCAAATTCATCACAGTTTCATGTACGGCAAAGCCTTTCCATTCCTCTTCTCACAGTCTTTTTTCAAATTGAAAGGTGCACTAGTGTGTACAGCCTCTACGAAGACTTTTTAATTCATTTGTCTCGGAAGTTAAAAACTATTTGTCATAATGCCCCTGTTCACATTAAGAATTTTAATTTTCAAAGCAATTCAAAAGTTGCATAGTGTGAACAGGCTTTCAGAAGTTTTCATCGAGAGATTTTGCAATAAGATAACATTTATAACTATATATATATATATGTTTTAGAAAAGAAATTTTGAACCAGATATGCCCCTTGTCAACAATTTTCAGAATGGAAGATATTTTTAAATAGCAGTGTCTAGTAGTTACTTGATGCATCTCACTCACAGTCTGTAAAGTTTAAACATTTCTCAGTAGCAGTAACAGTAACAGCCTGTTAACTTAACAGAATTCCTTTACCACAATACAGTTGCGTGCAAAACCAAAGGGAAGCTTTCAACGTAAGGTAGATTTTGGGTAAATAAAAATTATTTTGGATTAGAAGCCAATTTTGCTTAAACTTCGGCTTCAAGTCGGAGACGGTTTATGGGTATTTGCACTATTTAATAAAAAAAAATAGGCGGTAGCAGGAGAGATGAAAAAGCGATTTCTAATTACTGCAATACAACATTGAAATATTTTAAGGAGTTGCATTTCCCGCTCCCAATTAAAAATAAAGAACTTCTTATCTGATTTCTTATCATTAAAAAAATATCAAATATTTTTTTTAAATTGTTCATTATGATGCTAATAAGGCTGTTGCTGAGTTGATCATGTTTTGTTTACTTCTTATATTCTCAGGTATGGCAGTAATTTTTATAGCTGCGTAAGACACACCCAATAGTTGGCTTAGATGTCAGTAGCAGTCTAGACCACTTGTTAACATAAATATTTCTGAAAATGCCATACAAAAGTGGCAATCAAACAAAAATAAAATATATTTTATACAATTATTTAATTGTAAATTATTTATTATATTTTAAGTTGTCTTTTATTATAACAATTACTTACGACTTGGTTGGATTTGAGGCCAGGCCGTGCCACTGGCAGACAATTAATTGCTTATTTGTTTTAACATTTGCTTATTTAAATGGAAATTGTGTTTTGTGTTCATTTTAAGTAAATTATAACTTTCCAGATTAGCCAGAAGTGATTTAAATTGATATTGGATGTAAAGTCTTATCCAGTAAAGTATTCCGGATAAAAATTTTTGGGTTTGTGTCTTAAGTCTTTCATTATAATTACTATACGGAAAATGGAAAAGACTTGTAAAAATATAATATGAAATTTTAGATTTCTAGGACTTTATTAATGGTCGGGTCGGCCTGACCAACTAGCAACGACTAAGAACTTAGCTAGTAACTAACTTAGCTAACTTAGCTAAGAACTTAGCTACGACTAGTAACTTAGCAACGACTAAGAAAGAACCTTCTCCTTACAGTAGCAAATAAAATTATATTCACTTCCTTACAATTATCAAGCCACTTCGTTTAAATCTTTGTCAAATGAACTTTGAACTCTGCAAATGAACATAAAAAGGCTTCAGCAATAGTGTTAGCCAGCTGAAAGCAATCAATTCCGCCGCTCAAATACTTAAATTTATGCCAAAAGCAAAATAAAGTAAATTTGTAAAATCAATATTTAGAGAAACTTTAATTTGTGGTGTAGTTATTGTTGTTGTCATTTTTGTTTATTCTTATATATAATGACTCAAATCCGGTGGTGAAAAATTTCGGGAAATAAAAGGCATTCAAATATAAATATTAAGCTGCAAACGTAATGGAATCGAAGCGCGTGAACAAGCATAATATTATATTTTGAGCTATTTTCACTATCAGGGACACGCACTAAAAGCTTTTTTCCAGAAAAGTGTTTTCTTTGAATATCAAAGCAGAGACTGCAAACCCAATCACTACACTGAGTGTAAAAAGTGAAACCACAGACTACAACAGACTTGATAAATTTTCGATTTGCTTAGCATTATTCGTTTTTGACGTTTTTATTTCCATGCCATTAAGTGTTGTCAAGTAGCTGGATTGTTCAGTTTATAGAATTTATGTATTTTTTTTTTTTTGGTTTAATATTAGTGGCGTGTGTTATAAATTGAATTGTATGGCCTCTAAGCAAGTGGGCTATACTTACTGATAAGAAATAAAAATTTAATGACTTCAAGAAAATGGATTGAGAACTTTCATCTCCAAATCATAGAATACCTGGCAACACTTTACACATTTCTCATCAAGCAATAATAGCGCCATTATTTAAAACGAAAAAATACTGTGATACGAATAAAGTATTTTGCTTTTAAATCTCTGTACTTACAAACAAAAGAGGTGTTTCATTTTTAAGCCCACTGTTTCCAATATACATATTTTAAAAAGCTTTTAACCAAGTGAAGACTATCAGCAGCAAAGCATATCGTATTCCAACAAATACGAGAATGCAAACACTTTAGAAGAGCACTTAAAATCAGACAGTTATTGTTAAAAGTAAAGCATGCTCGTACAGAGCAGATTGAAGAAGAAAAACTTCAAATAATATAAAAAATACAAAAAGAAACTGCATGCACGTACAAATATATTCTCTTGTATGCGCTTGAATTTTCATCTGAATATAATGAAACACGTTCCTACACAGATAAACCCCAATAAACACAATTAAGTGACGGCTGTGTGATGGTGGCTGATTATTGTAGCAGAGATGGAGATGATGTTCGAAGCGTAGAAAATTTTTGATTTTATAACGACTCTGGTGCCCCCACCAACACACCAGCACCCCACCAGCACGCCACCTCCACTCAAGCCTTTTCTAGGAAAAATAACATAATAAAAAATAGAGAAGCAAGTAAAACATAAAAGAGGTGTGCATTTATCAAATCAGGAAAACTTCTTGAAGATAAATTTAGTGTGTGCATGTGTGTGTGTGTGTGTGTGAGTGTTTAAGTACCAGCTAAACACAAACGGCATGCTGTTCCCGCAATCGGTTAAAATGGAACGAACATCTTTTAAAGAAAAGTGGTAAAAGATAAAACATTTTGTAAATGTTCTTCAAGCCAAGAACAGGAATTTCGGTTAGAAACAAAATTCTACAACATTTTTTTATCCATTTTTTCTTTTTTTCATTTATTTATTTAGTTTGTTGTGTTTCACTTGTATGCTGCAGAAACTCGTCTATTTCTGGTAAATAAAACACCCTCCAGCATTTCAATTTGTGCACGAGTATGTTACATTTTAAATTTCATTACAAAAATCGTAAATAGTTTTGTTGACTTCATGGCGAATCCTGGGCCCTGGGCTTGCCGTTGAACAAATTTCTTTTTAGTTCCATTAAATATTATTGTTTTTGAAAAGAATGCAAGCAAGGCAGCCGTTATTGGTTCGGTCAACGCGTTAAGAATTAATTTGCTTTATTTATTATGCGAGAGTTTGCACAAAAGTTCTAACAATGGCTTGAAAATTAAGGCGGCGAAATAAATTATTCCTCTTACACAAAGTTGTAAATTGTATTTATAAAAAAAAAAAAAAAAAATTATTAAAGAATTTGCTATTTCTACTCACGATATCCTAAATGACATTTTAATGCAGCAGGCATAAAGGCATTTGATATCTGAAATTTGGTGGTTGCCTTTGAAAAAGAATTTCTAACGGTGTAGAGATTAAAAGAAAGAGAAATATATGCACCGCAGTAGTTCTGAGCGACAGTTCCGTACTCACCAATTACTTTTCACTGTCTCGAGGGTGCACAAGTATCATTATTTTCATGTGCTTGTGGTAAATTCCACATATTGGTAATCCGTATCGATAATATCTTTAAACGATTTCCTATCTCTTTCTTGAAAAGCTTTAAAAAAAAATGGCGCCTGGGGCATGAAGTTCCCCTTCGTGTTATGCCATAATTTGCTCGTTCATTTTTGCCGCCCTCCACTTACAAAATTGAAATAATTATCTCAGTTCTCAAAGCAAAAATAATTTTTATTGTCCAATAGACGAGATACCATGAAACAATATAGAAACCAAGGCGAGAGAGGGCGAGAGAGATATAGACTCGCTCCTGCAATTGTTGTTCAATACGAAGAACTGAACACATCAATCGTGGATCAGTTTTTAAGAACACAAAGTTGTTGAAAAAAGTGATTCTCAGTAAGCAGTTGAAACGCGTCAAGCTCGACTGTGAGCATATAATTTGATTGCATATGACAGTCCAGGCCAAAGATTGAGTACTAAAGCGGTTCCGGCACAAATGCAATGCTTTGAAATGGCACCTCAATGACTTTTAGCATTTACAAGAGGTCGAGTAAATGCCAAATCAACGGTATGAGAAACCAAAATTTGCTCGCTAGGAGATAAAGAGTAAAGGAAAAAGTACCCTTGGGAAACAGTAAATTTCGCCCTGACGATTGATTAAAGGAAAAGAGAAATTGGAGCTGCTATATTTTTTTTTTTTTTTTAATTTATGTATCTAGAAAAATTCCATTTGGGTTGGCATTAAAGTGGCTTCAGACCACATTTTTATCTAAACAATATTCTCGTTCTATTTATGCTCCGGGCTTAGATTTGGTTCGTATCGTATTTTTATGTAACCGCCTCTAAAAGGTTGAGGAAAGAACAAAATAAAAAACAAATAAATTCGATTAAGCAGAAAAATTGAAAATTATAACAACACAAGAGAAACGAATTACAATAAAATTGAGTAGCAGCGGAAACAGCAGCAGCAGCAGCAGCAGCAGCAGCAGAGAAAATACATAGTTTAAATTATATGTATAAAAAATTCATTTCAGAGGTTGGCATGTGTGAGCACGGTGTTACTTTTCTAACGACTTCGTTGTGTTGTTTTTGGGGCACAAAAAACGAACATTTTTCTTAAAATCTACAAGAATTGAACATTTGAAGTTGAAATGTATAACGTGGCAATGCAAGCTTGATCATGTTCTTTACTACACACATACAAAACAAAAAAAAAAAATAAATAAATAAAAATTTAAAATATGTTGTAACAAAGTACGGTGTGTGTTGCCATGTGCATTTGCCATCTCATACAGCTACACAGGCGTTCACACATACTTACACTCACTCATTCATGCAACTTTACATGAGAGCGCATATTTCAATTGCAACACCTACACCAACGCACTTCTGCATGTGTGTATGTGGGAACATTTATTGACTTATTTTTCAGCTCAAGTTCATTTAATTTTTAACACGAATCAAATTTTATTGCTCTTTTTTTTTATTTTTTTTTTTTTTTTAAAAAAACTTTTCTTTTGCTTCATGTTGCAATTGGTTCGTCGTTAAAAGTGTTTCGCAAAGAGATGTACCAATTAATTGGACTTTAAATTTAAAAAAAGAATTAATATTTTAAAATTTTTTTTTAAAAAGTAAAAAAAAATTAAATTTAGTTATAATTTCATACACATTTTATTTATATGATGAGCACTAAAATAGAACATTATTTGTATCCAATTTGTCTGTGACATTCCTACGCTATACCGAGCATAAATGCATATTTTTTATATCCGCTTCCAACAAAAAGAATGGAAGGGTAGGGTGTATACAGAGTAGATATAACGGTTTGCGATCCTCTAAACGAGACATACCTCCATATATATTCTGGATCCATACAAGAAGGGAAGTAGTATTACAATTAACACACCCTCTAGAGAACACCCTAATAGTCCATTCTGGTTAAAGAAACCCCACTACGAGTCATTAGCAGAAGTCACATATAGAGAGGGCCTTTACGCCGGTTCCTCGAAAGAGTTACAATAGAGCTTTCCGACCGACAATACAAATGCCTATGGCACGGATTCATATTACACTTTCCACAAGCATTTAACTAAACAATTAACTAACACATTCCCTAGGCGGGCATGGACCAAGTTTGGTGTGGCAAAACTGATCCAGGAAATGAATAAAACCGATTTGCATCATTTCGATTTCAAAATCATCCCAGAAAGGCCGGAAGAGCATGAAAGCGTGACTATTCATTTCTGTTTCAGTGTTTTCTTTTTATGTAAACAATTCTATAATATTTTATTTTTCAATATTTCGCCATTTATACAGGGTGGGCCAAAAGTCACAATGGGGTTTAAAAAAACGAACTTTTTTGTTTATTTTTTTTTTTTATTTTTTTTTTTAAGATTATATAAATAACATCTGGAGAATAAATAATGGAGGGATTTACAACTGAACAAAGAACAAGAATAATAGAATTTTATTACTTAAATCATTACTTATTACTTTTATTACTTATTAAATTTTTAAACCCCATTGTGACTTTTGGCCCACCCAGTACTTATTTTTAATATTATTTTATATTTAATTTAAAATTGCTATTTATAAATTGATTACTTTTTAATGATAAATTGAACTACAGTACACTCACAAACACTTGAGTAAAGCGATAATGTGAGAAACTCATCTACGGCTATAAATCTGAATAGGATACAACTGACAAATCATTTTGCTTTATCTATTAACCGATTAATTGTTATGGATTGTTATAACTTATAATGCAACGTATACAAAAACGCAGCCAAAATTATTTCGCAAGAACACTTATTCGTATTTCCCTTCACCGAAAATTCTTAGCGTAGCCCTGGGAAGCATAAATTTTACAACTCTCAATAAACAATTTCTTCTTTTTTTTTGCAATTTCATGCATTTTGATGTGTATTGAAAATTCGTGTAATTCACTGTACTTGGGATTGACTGTTCCTTAAAGGTACTTTGTCGGATTGGTAGTCAATATCGACTTGGCGGCAAAGAAGTTCCTCATGATTTCCACTATGCCGCCTTTTCCACTGAAGCAACGAATGCTTACCCACAAATGTTCTGTGAGCAACATAACCTCCCTCACATCCCTGTCCATCGGTTTTAAATGATATTTAACTGATTGCTTACACTGTGACCACCCCAGCATTTCTAGTAGATGTAAAAAATGATTTTTTTCTCATATTTTTTTTTATTATAATTTATTTTTTATTCAATTCTATTCATTATTTATTTCTCTTTCGCAAGTATTGAATTGCTTGTTAATGTACGTGTTGCCATTTTGACATGTGTCACGTTACGTTGTACACTTCAATAAATTTTGGAAATTAAAAAAAAAAAGAAAAAAAAAAAAAAAGAAATTACAGATATACAAAAATAACGAGAAATAATGCAGCGTGTCCAACTACTCCAAACTGCAGTAAATAAATAGAGAAAAAAGCCAATGGAAAACAATATAGAAAAACAAATAAACGGTGGAAGCACAAGTAGTTGAGTTTAGAAGCAATTTTAAACAATTAAATAAATTCATTCCAATAACTATACAATGCAAATTCAGACAGACGTACAGTCAAATTCAATGTGACAGACAGTACGTTCGGCTGTGTGTATGAGTGTGTACTCGCATGGGATGTGAAACTTGGCGCACTGTTGTGCAACTGAAGTATCGCACTGTGTAGTGCAGTGTAAGTTGATCTGTAGTGCTGTAGAAATTTATTTCTTTTTTTGTTGTTCTGTTAATTGTGTCAGTGTGTGATGAATTTGTAGAGCGATTTCGTTGCGAACTTTTTGGGTGGGAAACTTTAAAAAAATGTTGTGCTAAAACATGAAATAAATAATTCAATTAGAACATAAACAACAGCAGCATGATAAACGCCCATAAGCGATATTTACATATTCGCAAAAAATCAACAAATAAATGAAGAAACAAGCTGACTGACAAGCTTGCAATCAAACGAAATATGAGGGAGAATATTTTTATATTAAAACATCGACTTTATATTATCAAAATATCAGTTTTATAAAACATCGATTGAAATGGTTGCACTTAGTGGCCGTTGTGTTGCCGCAGGCGCAGAATCTATACTTAATTGTAGAAGATTTTAAAAGTAAGAGAAGGTGCAGAGATCAATCTACTCAAACAGTAAAACCCTATAGTTCACTTTCTGTGTTGCACTTAGTAGCCGTTGTGTTGCCGCAGGCGCAGAATCTATACTTAAATGTAGAAGATTTTAAAAGTAGGAGAAGGTGCAGAGGTCAATCTACTCAAACAGTAAAACCCTATAGTTCACTTTCTGTGTGGCTTTCCGAAAATAATGGCAGAAAAGCTGTCTTAAATAAGTCGTTCAATTGAAAGGGTCCATACAAGAATCATCATAAAAAAAATTTAATAAACACAAAAAGTTGAGCAAAATATTTGAGAAGTATAAGAAATTTTAAATACGAACATTAGTTAAGTGAAATCACTAGAACGAAGCTGATGCCCAACAATTACAAAGTCAAAGATATAAATTTTTATGCGCCGAATACCCTTTAGGGCACATAATTGTGGTTTAGCTTAAAGCCCTAATACACTATCCCTCACAGTCGTAAGATTTGTCAAATATGGCATCTCTGCTAAAAATATCAGATTGTTATGACCAGCAAAAGTTTATAAAAGGTTTTAAAAATTGACCATTTTCATGCGATCAGAGTTGCATAAACTTCAATCAGCCAAGAAAATATAGTTTGTATGATGGTGTGGCATCAGCTATGGCATTTTGATGCGAATTGCTAATATTTCCAAATGAAAGTCCTCCAGCTTTTTTGCTTTTTACTCTCAGGTGATCATTAGCTAGTACGCACATTAACCCATCCACTGGGGATCCTTCGTAGTATAAAATTCCTCCGCTTTGAAAACTGCTTGCCTTTGCACGTCCATTGTAGTTCCATTTCAAGTTAGAGAGTGATCCGTTCTAGTGAGCTTAAACTTACTTCTGTAGATGGATCACCATCTTAAAATTTTTTAAGTAATATACACACATATGTGCATACATATCGTTGGTCTCACGGAAAAGGGCCTTTTTTACAAAAGTTTTTTTTTTTAGTGCTTTCAATGCACATGCAGCTTATACGAAAATAATCGAATACAATCTCGAATAAGGGTATATAAGAATCGCCGCCTTTACTTTTTTTACTTTGTATTAAATTATAACTCGGAAATATTAAGCAATTTCTCACGATTTTAGGCATAAAATTTTTTCTAATAATTTAACTTTCTATTAAATTAAAGAATGCCTGAGATTTACAAAAAAAAAAACCTGCTTAATAAAACTTTTGCAAATCGAAAATATTTCGAGGGAATAATTTTCCCCAACAAACATATACACACGTAATGCGATGAAAAAGCCATTTTTCTCGAATTACAATTCCAGACACACATTTCAGGCTCAATAAAACATCATTGGGTACCTCGCTTATGCCATTATCGCCATTATCGCCAGCATTACACTACCAATTTCGTACTTTATGAGAGAAAAATGCCATAAAATCTAACGACTGCGTAAATAAATTTGCATAAGAATTGTCGTTGTTTGTTTTCTCGATAATTTTACTTTTAAGGATTTCATTAAAGCAGAAGAACGTCGTTGCTAGTTGTACTCTGAAGACTTCCCGTGTGGGTGGGAAAGAGACAAACACATACATTTGTTATGTCCTGATGATGTCAAACTACTACTCGTTGCCGTCTTGATTTCTTCATTTAATAATTTTCCTTGGAACTTTTTATTAAAAAGTTTTCAAAAAAAAAAAAAAAAATTGATGGTGAATAAACATTTAGTTACGTTCGTTTGTGCTTGCATGCATGTGCTTGTCTGTATTTAGTAGAATGTAAATGAAAATATTATTTTAAGGAAATCAAATGTTTTTTTCTGTTTGTTGGTTTTCTGTTGTCCATTTACTTTAAATTGAAATTGCAGTCAGACTTTCAGTCAGACAACATTGTAATAAAGTCATAAAGGCAAATGATAATTGCATTAGTTTTTGTAAAACTGGAGAGTTAAAACTTATGAAATAGTAATAGTAAAAAAATTATTAAAATAAAAAGTATACGAATAATTTTATTAAAATATTTTAATATTGTTTTATTTTTCGACGAAAATTTAATTTGTAAATAATTTATTTAAAGAAAATTCTTTTTAATTGTGAATAACACAATAAATGGGAAAAAAGAAATCCATTCTTTTCTCAGGAGATGAGCGCATTCGTAACGTATCGGTCAAGCAATGAGAAGTTTATTCTTGTTGGCAATGTGGTTGTTTACACTAAAAACAAACTTTTTCGGTTACATGTAGTTCTGAGTTGCAGGGTGTGAACGATGAAAGGCAAAGAAAGATTCGATACATTTTAAAAATAGTTCTTCTGGCGCAAATGCAAGCCAGGCCTTTGAAATTAGCTCGGAATTCGTCGGTGATGATATAGATGAGAGACTGGACAAATGGCAATACACTGAGCCGAATCAATTGCAAGCGATAATAGTGTTTTCACACCTAAAGTTAAAAACTGGTTTTAATTTAAAACCTACAAACAGCTGATTTCGTGTTCACATACAATTTTGATAAAATCAGGTTTTATAATACAGTTTGTCAAATAAATTTGTTAATGATAAAATAAATTTTTTGAAGAAATAGGTGTGTTTGTTGTAATTATTCTTCCCACATTTATTTGACAAACTGTACGACAGCTGTTATTGTTTATATAAAAAATAAGAAATTTTAAAAATGTGTTCTAAAATTGAAATGATTTTACATTTTGTGAATGAATATTTGTGAATTGTGAATGAATTATCAGCTGTTTTCAATCTTTCTAACTTGGTAGCACTGAATAAAACAAGGTTGCATATTATAAAATGTACTTAAAACCACTTCAAAAAAGGTTTTAAGATGGTTTTATGAGAATTATTTTGTATGGTAAAACCAGGTTTTAAGAGTTGGTTTTAAAGTTAAAACCAAATTTTGTTTTAAAACCAGGTTTTATCCTCAGTGTGAAAACACTATAAGGCTCAGAATTTAGGTTTTCGCCACAAGTTAAAGGTGCAAAGTTATATATTATTAGATCAACTGCTTGAGCCTGTAAGCTTTTTTACAGGCTTTTATTATGGAAAAAAGCCACCAACAGCACGGCAGATGACGCAAATTGGAAGTTTATACCACGACGTTCTACACCTTTTGCAAGCTGCCGTCAAATCTGCAAAGTATTATTTTTAAAGAAGTGTAGGTCAGTCTTTGGTTTGTCAAGGCCATTGTATGCACTCACAGAAACCCCCCAACGACATCGTGGTATTAAACCCCGCCCACTTTTTTAAATTGGCACATTGATGACCACCACCAGCCGCAGGACCAGATTTAACAGAATTTAATTTAAGAGTCTTAAAATCGTGGCAAATGATTAATTTGTGAATCGCATCCAACACTACTGAAAGAGCGGTCAAAATGACTGAATGCAACAGGAAAGGTGACACAAGGCAAGTTAGGTGTCCTAAAAGATTAAAACCCTCCATTTTAAAGTGGCAAGTAGGCAGTATTTCAGACACTAAAATGTCGTTGTCACCACTGTGCTAATTTACAGTGTGACGATACTGACTGTCAATTACGTGCAATTTTAGTTTCCTCAATAAAATTCAATGAAAAATTTAGCGTGAAATCGATTTGAAAATTATTAGAAAAATAAGCGAGTGATTAGAAAAACTGTGATTGCACAAAAAGTGATTTCCACACGTTTTATTTTAATGTATATACGCATAGTTTAATGTCTTAAAAACTGTGCTTTATAAGCAAAAAAAAAAAAGTTTATAAATTATTTTGTTTTCTTATAATTGACGTACGTCATATTCGTATGACGTCATTGTTTTCTAAGACAATTTAATTTCAATTTATTTACAAACAACCTTGACATTGAATTGATTCCATGCAACAGCACAGTTTTGTTTAAATAAACAAATTAAAGCCAAACAATTTAAAATCTAAAAGCAAAAAAAAAAATATATATATATATGTATATATAAACAAAAGATTGCGATAGAAGTCACTGGCTGTAAACGCAAAAAAAAAAAAAATTAAACATCCCCGCCACTCCCATATTTTTATTTAAACAATGAACCAACAAACTGACAGCCAAAGCGACAGTAGTAAAACATTTAGACAGACAAGTTAGTTAAACAGACAGATTTTTTTAAACACTTTTTTATTCGAAAATTGCACTTAATTGTAGTAATTTTCGACTCCAGCGAGCACCGCTTACAAAAGGAAAAAAAAATCAACTATAAAGCGAGACAATAGTTTGCCGATGATATTAAAAGCACGTTGTAAACTAAAAGGCGAGACAAGTGTTAGCTGTCGAATAAACAGATTGTTTTAATTTTTTTTAGCAAAAACCTCAATGTTGACTTTAAACAAACAATTTACAATTCTGGCGCATTTCATTATTTTTCCAGTTCAGAGAAGAGAGGCATTTAATGTAACACAAACACACGCGATAGCAACAATTAAATTTATGTTGTTGCTATTTTAGGGAACTTCACAACAAATGAAAATGTCATTGATGGCGAAGAAAATAAATATCATGTTTAATTTCTATTCATTTCATATTATTAATAACTTTTTGTTTTATTAATTAAAAGAATTAAATAAAAAAACAATAAAACAATAAAAATATTGATTTAGAAATATTAAAAATAGATTCAGTTCTCATTCAAGTTTGTAGAATGTTTTCAAACCTCAAAAAGTGTTGTAAACGAATGAGAAATAATTCTTCTTTAAACACAAAAAAAGAGCCTATTTTGGAATTTGGAATTTTTCAAATAGATTTTGTTGCACAGTGTAATAAAGTAAACTTATTGCTAACTTAAAATAATATATTCAAAATAAAAAAAAGATTTAAAACAAAAAAATAAAAAAAAAACGAAAGAAAAAAACAACACCAACCTTAAACCAAAAAGCCACCTGGTTTTGAAAGATACATTTTCAAAATTATGTCGTTGATGGTCACCATGATGATTTCAGTTTCATAATTTTTTTTTTTTTTTTTAAGCATAAAAAGTGATTTAAAATGTATTAAAATAGTGCAACAGTCGAGTTTAAATTAGCAGCCGATGCAGTAGATTTAGTGGGAATAGGTGTAGCCGCAGCAGCAGCAGTAGCAGCGGCGTTTGTTGTAACAGCAGTTATTTATGGCAGCATGTTGCAAACATTATTAATAGTTAAAAGTGCAAGTAGCAGCAGCAATAAAATAAAGTTTTAAATGCATGTCAGTAAGACAGCCACACACAAACACACACACACACACACCACAAACAAAATACGGCCAATATGCAAACAGCATCACAGCACACCACACCACACCACACCACACATAAGAGTTGTTAAAAATGATGAGATGATGAAACATTAAAATTGAGTTCATCGTTTTTTTTTTTTTTTGTGTTTAATTTGAAAATAATGCAGTTGCAGTTGAGTAGTTTTCACGTTTGCAGCCATGTTGAGCAAGTAAAATTTGCATAAATGTAAAATGTATGGCAACGCCATTAGTCAAACATTTCCCATTTCGATGTTTATTTATTCATAAGTTGGTGAGTGAGTGTGTAAGTGAACACAGGAGAGATTGTAAGCACAGCAGCGTTAGTTTTAGATAATGATGTGCATCATAAATCATTCGCAAAGTATAAATTTAAGACGCCGTGCAAAGTCGTTAGAAGTTAAATGTTGCAGCCGCCATCAGGACACATCAGCGCATTATTAAACAGTGTTATTTCACCAGAAACAGTAGCAGCAATTTAGCCATTCCAATTTTATTATTATCATTATTCGGCAAGTGTAAACGTGTATGCATGTGTGTACAAGTGTATATATGGGTATGGATTTGAAGAGAGTAGAGTGTTGGCCGCAGGATAATTAAAATATAAAACAGTGTAAGCATGTTAATTTTGGGGTCAACATGCAGGCACAGCCATCAGTTTTTTGTTTGTAGTTTTAGTTTTTTTTTTTTTCGTTTGGCATTATTAAATGTTTGGCCGCATAAAATATTCGTTTTTGGTCGTTTTTCATCAGCCATTTTGTATTGTTGTTGTTGATTACGCACAAGAAAAGTGTTTTTTTTTTTAAGCATACACAAACACAAACACAGTACGTGCCGAATGATAGCGATGATTCAAAGCATTCGGCATAACATCAGAACATTATTGTCATCACAAACAGCAGCCGTGTCAGCCAGTGAGCAACGAAAAGAAACAAAGAAATACAAAGAAAAAAAAAAACAAAACCAAAAAAAATAAAGGAAAAAAGAAAAAATGTTGCCACATGCATTTCATTTGCGTTGGGATTTTTTGCGTAATGCCGTGATCATTGATGATAGTTGTTGTTGGTGTTTTCATATTAAATATTATTAATGGCGTTGATTGGATGTTCAATATTTCATTGTGGTGTTGTAGTGGTTGTTGTTGTTGTAGTTTTAAATTAGTGCGCATACATGTTTGTGTTTTAGTTTTTATTTTGCAATAAAAATCCCACATAAAACGTCAAAAATTGGGGAAAAAAAATAGAAAAAACGATTTCTTTAATTGACTTTTAATTGGCAAATCATAATTAAGTGATTTATTCAATTCAGTGATTTTGGCATACTGGTTGCAATTTGTCATGACATGGGATGGAGGGGCATTCGTCAGCAGGCACAATCCATTGCAATTCATTCAAAATACCTTTATTTGTGATGTGAAGTTTTTATTAGCACGTGCAAAATTAAAACAAATAAAAATAATTTTATACAGGACAAGCAGTGAATACAAAATAGAAATTGCGCTAATTAGAAATAATTTTTACATTAATTATATAAAATATAAATGCAGATCATGTGTGTAAAAATATAAATAAATATAATTTTATTCAGAAAAAATAATAGAGTATCACATTTTGATGTAATAATTAATTTGACTTCCTATATGAAAATAGCTTTAGTGGAGCCATCATGAATTTGTATAAAAATTATTTGTAATGGAAAGACATTTTAATTGCGCTTTAATTGTGGTACTGTCTGCAAGTTGGTTAGCTGGGTAGCTTAACCAGCTAAATATACGAGCACACAAACTTAATCTAAATGATTTATTTTAATGAGTTCAAAAATCTAAAATTATTTACAAAACAAAAAAAAAATTCATATTTTTTCCTATTCTAAGATATTTTACAAAAATTATTTTTTTTATAATAAATATGCATATTTTTTAAAAGTTGTTTAGGAATTCTCTTTTTGGGGAAGTTTTTCTTTAAAAACTATTGCAAAATGATACTTTTGTAAAAAACCCTGCCTTCAGAAGGAGTAATTTTATAAAATACGCTCTGTTAAAAAATAAACATTTTAAAAAAATCAAAGTGAAAAATTGCTTTTGCCTACAAGCAAAGTTTATTAAAAAAGCTACTTTAAAGAATATTTAACAAAAATAAAAGCATCTTCAAAAATATGTAAAAAAAAAATATTTTTATGAACTCTTTCATAAACTTAAACAAAAAAATTTAAATGATGAAGCACTTGGCAAACAAACACTTTTTAGTTTGCAGAGTTACTATTTTTCCAACAAAACAAATTTTAAATAAAAATTATGTTGAACATAAAAAAGATTAAATCTTTGCACAAAAAATAAATATGAAAAGAGAAAAAGAATGTAAAAAGATAAAATACTTTGATTTAGTAATTGCAGGACTTAATTCCTTAAAACCCATGGCTTGTATGTCGGTTCATGTCTACCGTATGCATGTATTAGTTGAAGGCCTGTCAAGCACGCTTGTAGTTCATTAAGGATAATTTCTATGTATGTGTGGATAGGTGGATAGAATTAAAAATGTCAGCCACATATAAGGGCTACACAAATACAGATTTAGCAAATATTTAGAAAATATTTATTTTGGTCACAGAGACCCTTTGAAATGGTTGCTTGTACTAAAATTATTTCGTAATGCTTTCAAATTTTAGGCAGCTAAACAAATCTAAAATATGTAATGCTTCTGTAGCTTTGGACTAATAACTCACATTGATGGCGTTCTACTCTGGCCTAAACGATAGTTTTATATAGACGTATATCACAATATCAACATAATATTGAACAAAAAGCGTTCGAAGAAAATATTTTCCAAGGCGAGAGTTACGAAAAATATATTCGATATGGAATAGGGGGCATCGAGAAGCTCTCTTACTCCATTTCCGTCAATATCATAGACTTATGTCCAAAATTCGGTCATGAATTACTTGGGACCTTAAAATAATATTGGCAAAGCTCATCAGGTCATCATACTGTTGTGTTTGCAATGTCAGATTGACAGTAATTACTGACAATGACAGTGGCAGCTAACTGACAGTTGCAGATATTATAATCAGCTGTTTTATAATATATTCGGCAGCTTAATAAAAGAAAATCCTAATTGTTTTCTCCACTAAAACATACGCTTTTCAATCCTCAGCTATCCTATTAGCACTAAACGACCACAAGAAACTTCCTAAAGGCAAATGCGGGCATTAACTTAAATTACTTCCGGCAATTACCATACAGCCTTCAAAAACAAAAACATGATGGCTGGCATTACTACATCGTACAGCTCCTGTCAAACAATTTGTTGAGCATATTTGACAAATGAAGTTATTTGTAGGTATTCGATTGGTTTAATTCTAATGGCATGTTAGTAGCCCTTTAATAAATGTGTACTAGTTATTAACATTTAGTATAAAATCCAATTCTGCCTACATATTAAAACATAATGTGTTCTACCAGAAGTACAATTTCAGTGTTGTAGATACAAGTGTCGTAGTTTGCTGTTGTTGCTATTAGTGTTTGGCATTCAATAATTGAAAATTTGTGGTTACATGTACGAAAATCAGGAGACGTGATATACATAATAAAATGTAAAATATTAAGGCAGCTAAAGTTCTGTCAGTTGCCAAGTTATTTTGTTAGCAATCGGCATAAATATTAATTAGTTTTTAAATAAAATTTTGTTTAAGTAAACTTTCTATGGCAGGCCTAAAAGTAGGCAACATGTTTTAAAAACTTTTTTGGAATTATTCTTATATTAAGGATTTTACATATTATAATAAACCTTGTAGCAAACAGAAGGTTAATTGGATTTTAAGTAAAGTCACGGCAGGAGAGATGATCCTAAGAGCCCTAAAAGTAGGCAATGTTTTCTGTTTTGACTAAAAACTTAAAGTGCGCTTAAATTGTTATTTTTATTATTATTTTTTTTAGTTTTGCCTTCTTTTTTCTAAAGTTACGAGTATTGTATTTATAAACTGCTCGTAAATTGATGAGTTTTACGAAACAAAATCATTAAAAAACTTGAATTGTATTTAAACTTTTGGTAATCTGAATATACAACTTTACAAAAACAAAAAAATAATATCTTTCAAGAATACTCGTATATAATGCATATGTTTTTTGCTGTTGTCAATAAATTAAATGTGATATAAGAATGAAATAATAATTATTATTATTTTGTAAGAAAATGCGAAATTGTTAAGTGCTGCCTAAAACTAGGCAATATTTCACTACCAAGTCATTCTAAAGACCCAAAACTAATGAAAGCATCTCTTTCTTCTTGCTTTCTTACAGTCAAAGTCATAATGAAGAAAAGCATATAAAAAAATGCCAAATGATTTTAAGAGGAATTTTTTGAAGAATAATTTTAATAGAATTTATTTCACACATTTAAAGACACAGACAAGTGAATTGGAAGCGGCATTACAACATACCATTCATTATAAAATTAATTACTTTTAGTAATTACATTATGCTCTCTTTTACATTTAAGTCAAACAACGAAGCAGTCAAAAATGGAACAACCAACTGGCAAACATGGAATCCCAAGTCAAAAGCTTTTAAATTTACTACCTAGTTGGTTCTACAACCTTCAAGATGCTTGGCGACCGTACAATTGAGTTTTCTCACGCTGAGATTTTTCAAGTGTTCTTCAAGCGATCCAATTCATAAACTTTTGTGCATCCATTCAGTGCATTTTTTTTATTATAAGTTTCGTTACCAATTTAATCAGCCAGTCCAAAATTTGTATCGTGTCTATTTACATTAAATGTTTGTCTCATTCTTCTTTTTTCGAACACAATACGGTTTTCATCATATCAATTCCATTTACTCGTATTCACAAAAAAAATTCCAAATATGAGCAAGACAAGAGATGAAGCAGAAAATATGGGAAATCTTGTTTAATTGATATGGAAAATTAACCTCCTTTCTTTAGTGTATTTACAACAAATTGCATTTGTGAGTGCAACACATTTATCAAAAAACCCTCTGTAAATTACCGGCTCTCACAAGTGCAGGCACTAAATTCTCTACAACATTATCATACCCAGCAAACATTTCAACCAATTCGTATACTATTCGTATATCATTAGCGGAAATCTTTTCGTGGAAATTCTAATAGAGTAAAATCGGAGTACCCAACTGATATGAATATGCATAGTTTAACTTATGTGTCGAGTGAAAAAGTACAACGTATACGTATGACGTATTCTATATGACTAGGCCTTTACTCGGTCTTAACGAACTTAGGATAATATTTTTGAAAATGCCTCAGTTTATATTTAGATTAGGGCATTTGGCCAAAGAATGTTCACTGGGTAAGCATGGATGGGCATAAAAGACTCCAGTGCACTGGTATGACCACAACGCGTACACATCGACACGAGTTCATGCAGCTTAAATCGTGCAACATTCTAACATGTATGTTTGTTCAAAGCATACGAAACCACACAACACACACACACATACACTGTCGCATAAGGCTTTTACTTAATAACCGTATTTGCTTGTAGGTGTGCATTAATTTCTGTATGCCTGTGCGTGCGTGCGTGTGTGTCTGTGTGTGTGGTTTGTGAAAAGTTATTGACATGACCGAGTTATTAAAATACTGATTGGTCAAATTACGTTTGCAAAAAAAATAAAAAAAAAAAAAATAAATAGAGCTTTAAAGTGATTTTGCCCCTGTTTTTGCACGTTTGTGTGTTAAGGGAGACGAGTGATGATACACAGTTATTAATGAATGAGGCGTGCGGGCCGTCAAAGGCAGGAAATTGCATTAAGCGTAAATAGTTTTATTATATATTATTTTTCTCCATTTATATGATTTCTTTTTTTAATATATTCAATGTTTGTTTTTAGCGCTGCTGATATTGGACTCTTTCATGTGCGTGATTAAAAGCTTTAAGGTGTAAAAGTTAAACGCTGTTTCGAATTCATGATGTAAAATAAAATGAAAAGTTATTAAAATGTGGTAAAAAAAAGATTGAATGAAAACAAGTGAGAGACAATTTTTAATCAGCAGCCTATTTGGGCATTTTGCATGAAAAAATTAAAAATAATTAATCGCTTTAAAAATGTTTTAAATTTAAGCGCATTCCTCAGTTTTATTGCTTGATGATGTTTTGAAATTGTTTTCATTTTAATTATTGAAATGTCATTGAACGACTGACGTTTAAAGGTAATAAACTGTTTTGAGGCTTTCCTAAGAAAATATTATTCAAACTAGTTTATTTTTTATTGCGCAATAATCTTTTGATATGATATGCTAAACTTTTTGGTGAGTCAAGAGCAGCAATTTATTTCTAACCGAATTTTATTGGTTTCTTTTTGGAAGTTTTAAGGCTTTATAAGCAGCAATTTATAAATTCAAATTTATCTATAGAAGGCTTAATATAAAAAAGACTTATCTTGCTTTTTTTTAAGTTTATTTTTCAGAACTTTTAAAGTTTATATTCAAATCCTTATTAATTACACAAAAAAAAAAAAAAAAAAAAAATCGCCTCTTTTATACGAATTCTATATTTTTTACCTATTTTTAGTCAAACATTACTTTTTCCTTACTTTTTTTTTAAAGTACACCGCCTTACAGGGTAGCCTTTTTGAGGTATAAGTGAACAAGTTCACCTGTTTGTTAGCCACTCCAAAAAGATTCGAGAGACTACTGAAACCACTTTTCACGATTTCAGTATTAGTAATAGTTTTATGTCCTTTTTCGATCATTCTCCTGAATTATGGATGCCTTTAAATTATCCTTTGCAATGTACTACAAATGTCACTTGCATTACATCGAAGTACTGAAAGTTTTGCTTTATGTTCTTGCTGTTCTCTATTACATTCAACGTAATGTTCTACTTTCCAAAATATAAAATTTACTTATTATCCTTTATTGGTAGATAAAAAAAAGCAAAAAGTACCATTTAAGTACCATTTAATGCATGTATAAGTAAGCACTAACCGGAAGCAACAACTTCATTACATTGTATTAAATCGTTTTAAATTTTTCACATTAAAATTGTTGATTGAGAAATATTTTGTTCAGGTTTCGTTATACCATTCATGATTAAGTTAAATGCACTTTGCAGTCTATAAATTTATTTAATACTGTAATTTATTTAACTTGTAATGAGGCGGGGGCTACTGACCTCGTGCGGGGGAGTTTTAAGAAATATAAATAAATTGTATTTGTAATTAATCTTGTTGTTTGTGCTAACAAGCCGCGCAAAACTAGTTTCAATCACACGTAAAAATTTTATTCTACACGACATAAAGGTAAGAAAAACTAGAATCTGATAAATAGAGTAAAAATTATAGTGTGGCAAATTATCGGCTAAAGAAAAATCTGCATTGAAATTGGCTTGTTAAAGTTTTGCGTTACCTTTACAATAACACAAGGTCAAGCAAAACCAAGTTATTGGCAATTCTTTATTTAAAAAATAATAAGTTTAATAATTTATAATTTAATTACAGCCTGATCACAGTCTAATTATAGTGGGTCGTTATAGCCACGACCAGGGAAACCGGGCATGGAAGTGTGTTTTTGTTTGTACATGAAATTTAAAAGCAGCTGTTCGTTTTATAAATACGCATTTGTATTTGTGAGACTTATTCAAGGTAACGAATTCGTATTTTTTTTTTTAATATTTTTTTATGTATATCGTTCAGGTCACATTGTCAAATTTTCATTATATTTTTGGAAATTTAATATCTTTATATACAACCCAGCTACAAATAAATGAGAATTACAAATATTAAATGGATCTTGCAAAAAGCTTGCGTTCTCGAAAACCCATTCCATGGCTTTTCCTCTTCTTAATGCAAATTATAAATGTTCCTCTGTGAAATGTTTTAATTGTAAGCTGTAAGGAAATTTGTGGTCGGATAACACTTTTTATACCTTCTGAGTATTTGTTAAGGGAGTTTTCCTTGTGTTTATGAAAAAGAAGAATATTTTCATCGTTAAAATAAACAAATTAACAAAAAAGCTTTTTTTTAAACGGCACCCAAAACCGTAAAAAAGAGATTGAACTTAAATTTTAGTGTTATTTTTTTTAACACCGCTGATTAGTGTTAAGAAAGTTATTGACTTGCAACACTGAAATCGGGCCATAAGACTGTCATAAATTAACAAAAGTCTGTAAAAAAAAATTCTTAACGTTAAGACCAATATTTTTTATGACTTAAAGCTGTAAATAAAACGTGTCATTTTAATGGGGAATTTTTTCTCTCCATAATAATTACAAGTGAAACACAAGCAGGGGACAGATGGACAAACGGTCTATCTGCTATTTATGTTACTATTTATGGGTTGTCCTATATTTATTAAGGTCCAATGTGATTAAAAACATTTAAATAAATAACTTTTTAGTACATTTTTAACCCAATTTTCGTAAATAGCTGGTGGACTTCAAATACATTTCGATACTTTTTAAAAGATTTCAAAGAGTAAAAAGGTGAACAATTTTAATTTTAAAATATTAAATTTTTTTTTTTTTTAATTTTGCTTTCAATTATATTTTGTCCAATTCGCAAAGGAGCCTTCCATTAAACTTAACATAATAAAGGCAGAGAACCCACAGCTGAATAAACTGAATATACTCGGATTTCTTAACAACTCTCAAATAAAATAAGGCAGGGAAGCTTTCGAAGTGGGAAACATTTAATTTGGTAGCAAATTACTGATGGGGAAGAGAAACTAATAGAGCGAGCCGTTACAATAACAATGGAATGTCGCAGAACGACGGATATTCGCTCGTCTAAGACCGGACTAACAAATCCAAGCGAAGATTACTGTTTCGAAAATCGGTTAAATATTTTATGCGTAACAAAGAGGTACGAACGACAGGTTCTTAAAGAATCTTTTAAGAAACAGTCTAAATATATAATAAATAATAATTTAATAGTCCTTCGAAAAGGCTTGCAGGAAAAATCAGGTCGCAATAATAAAAGAAAGTTATTCTGTAAAAATATATTATGGGAAATCGTGGATGGCAGTCTCGCGTCAGCTTCCAGTTGAACCAACATCTTTCGAAATAATTCCCTTTAAAATAATTATTATTATTACTTTTCACTTTCATTTCATTTCATTTCTCAGCCAATTGAGCGCTCGACTTTTGATTGTTTCTGA
Organism: Ormia ochracea; assembly: GCA_963402855.1. Lineage (NCBI taxonomy): Eukaryota > Metazoa > Arthropoda > Insecta > Diptera > Tachinidae > Ormia > Ormia ochracea. Next base: position 9,426,460 of record OY727109.1, on the reverse strand, counting down.
TATCGACTTTCTTATTAAAAAACTTTTTCTTTTTTTTTTTTTTTTTGGGGACAAAACTTTCAAATCATACTCACAACAATAAATTTTCAACAATTGCTGACTTAAGTGGCAGATTGACCGTTTGTCCAGCTGTCCCCTGCTTAGTATTTACTTGTAAACATTTAAGTGTTAAATTGTCATCAATGAAGAATGGAAAAATGGGGAAATGGAAGAAAACGAAATAGTTCATAATTTTTAAGCAGCACAACACAAATTGCTACTGCAGCCAGTGGTTTTCTTGGGAAGGAGATTAAATTGTGTCTTGTGTTTTAAAATTAAGTGGGATTAAGTACTTTATTTAGTGTCTGAAGTGTCATGTTACGAGTACGAGTACGAGTACTTGAAGGGTTACCGGTGCATATTTAGCATTCAAATGAACCCCAATACAATATTCATTGGGGGCTGTCAGTACAGAAAGAAATTGAATGCACTTAAACAATAAATTTCTTTTCTTGCCCAACATCAGTGCGCTTTAAGTACACTAAATGAGGTTAAGTGGGTATAGACATACAGTTGGCGCCAACTTGGTATCCAGATATTGCACTTTTTGTGTATAAGAGAAAAAATTTACGAAAAGAGTGAGAGAGCGCGAGAGAAGGTGAGCAAAACTGATTTTTTTTTTAGAGGAAAATGCGGATGCTCTTGGATCTACCAAGTACCACTGTGGAGCTTTCATATAGTCTGTTAATAGGCTGCTTTAAGAATTCTCATTTATTATACAAAATTTTTATATATAAATTGCCAATTTTCAAACTCCTTAAAATTACACTTAAAAAATTCCGGCAACTACTGGTTTAGCTTAAATATCAATGCGTAATTAACAAAAATCACAAACAGGTTTCAGCGGAGTATTTTAGGTATTTGTTATTAGCGCCCCCCTACTATTCAAATGTAACAGGACGATTCTATACTGAAAACCGTCAAGAGCTGTCATAATTTTATACAAAAATGTGCAAAAATTAATGTCACTTTTCATAAATCTGTCACCACAACTAAGTTGCAAGCGATCATTTGATATAATTTCTACTTGTAATATCATCTGTATGGGGGAAAAAAACTTTAAAAAAAATCGATTAAAATTCTTTAAAAAAAAAATTAAGTATAAAAATGGGTAGCAATTTTGTGACAAGTGTTTCGTTTTTGGGTGTAATAAAATTTGCAGCCATTACGATGTCAAGGCTCAATATTTGCTAGTCATTGTGGCAATATTGACAATTGTATCCATAATACATCAACACATTGATATTTATTGCTATTAATCATTTTTCCAATATTGACAATAATTAGAGTAGTGTCAGCAATGGTGTGACACGTCGACATCTAGCAAAATAACCAATTTAAATAAAATACCAGCTTTATAGCTGTGAATCATTTTGAAAATAATAGCAATTATGACAAATATGTCATCAATAGACTGACATATCGATATAGCGAAATAGCCAATTGAATTAAATATTGGGTTTCGATAAAAATGACAGTTGTGTTGGCATGAGAATGACGTAGTGATATTTATTGACCATTTTGGCAATAATGGCAATGAAATAACCAATTCTTCAAGCTGAACTTCAAGCTCTATAAGTATTATTGTATCATTATTAATATATTGACTATTTTGGGCAACAATGGGAGTTGTGTCACAAATAAAATGACACAACGGCATTATAAATGATAAATGATTAATTAAAAGGAAAATGCTTTTATTAGAAAACTAATTAATAATTTAACAGAAAAGATATGCCAGATATAGAAAAATATAATTTGGACTAAAATTTGACATGTTATTGCAAAATGTGACATTGTGTTGATGTCACTACGATTACAACACTGGTAAAGCTAACCGATGACGTATTACTTTTTAATAAATGTTCAGTCATTTTTTTCATGAGATGCATTTATGACAAGTCCATAAAAACACTGCTTGGGCCTGTAATTATGGCGCGCACTGTTAGTGCAGTGTTAGAATTATGCTATTCGTTAGAATTGCTTTCAAGCTATAGTTTGACTACAATTTTTTCCCAGTTATTGTTATTCTTATTGTGTCCTCTTCTGGTGTCTGCGGTTTAAACACAAATGCGATATCAGATTTAGGAAAATTTTCATTTTAGTTTGGAGTTGAAAGCACACGTATGGAATTTGGCAAACGAAGTTTAAGCTCGAGCCCAAAAATAAAACCGCTTTTAATGTGACTGGAGTTTTCTTTTCATTTATTCTTGAACTCTATTTGAATGTTGTTAAAAAAATTTTCTGCCTTCTTTTTTTCGTAGACACAATTTTGTTTGTTTTTGCCAACTTGCGGTTTATTTTGGCGAATTGTTTTTGGGGGGGAAAAAATGTTGGAAACTCCATTGTTTATTGGAGAGCGATTATCTCCTTTTGCATTGCCATATTTTGAAGTCACGATTTTCCAGAAAATAAAAAAAGAAATAAAAAAAAAACTGCACTTCATATGAAGTTTAAAATTTTCCAAAGGTTTTCCTTTTTTGTGTGGCAGGGAAACGGTATTGCTGAATTTTTGAAAGCTGAACTTCTATAAATTTTTCGTTATTCCTTTTTTTTCAGGGTTCATTAAATTGTTGACTTTGACATCAGCAGAGAATTGCGGTTTGTTTGCTGTTGTTGCTCCATTTTACAGATTTCAAACGGTTTGTAAGAATATAAAAAAGTTTTGTTTTTTGGCCACGTGCCTCAATTTTATGATGCGAATTTGAAAGTTTCTCTGTTGCATTCTGAGTCAGTAAAAGTGGAAAAAGTTTTATTAAAATTCGCCAATAATTTAAGACAAAAAATAATACAAGAAATGAGCGAATTTGGGTCGAGAGTAATAACTTAATTTGCCGTTCAGACTTTATAAAAGACGAGGCATTTATAAATTTAAAAAATATATATGTATATACAGTGCCTCACATTACAACTGCGACGGGACAGTCGTTAATATTTTTTTTTTTTTTTGGTAAAAAAATGAAATTTTAATTTCATTTTATTAAATATTGAAAATGCTGCCGTACCCACTAGATTTTACTTTAAACTAACAGCAAGAGAAAAGCATTGGCTGTAAAGTCAAAATAGAAGTAGGCCCACTAGCCCATATGCAAGTTATAAGCTAAAATATGCTTCAGAATTTAGTTATCTCAGGAAAATTTTTGAAAGAAAAGTATTTGAAAAAAGCTGGTAATAGAGAGGCAATGAGGTAAAAAATAAATGGACACAAGGCGATTAATAATGACTTACTTTGAAGAAGAAAAAACGTTACCAGACCGTTGGGGAATTGATGGGCAGGCTTCATTCAACCGTTCATAATAATATTAGACAATACAAGCTTTCCAAATGCTTGAGGAACGAACAAAAATTAGGAAGGAAATCATAATTTCTCTATTACATGAGCGCTGCATTCTTCACCACATTAAGAAGGAACCCCGAGACAATTAGCAATACACTACTTCGACATAATTTTCAAAGCGGGCAACTTCAGGTTAAACCTCTAATTAGTAAACAAATTAAAATAAAAAGGAATTAAAAGAAGGACATTTCCTTTTGGAAGACCCTTGTTTTTGATGTAGAGTCTAACTATAACGATTTTCTTTCCAATGGTCCTTCTTATGTGTGGCAAAAACCAAACCGAAGCGCAGAGCTCAAAAAACCTAGATGTGGTTTCATATAACTATCATAGAAATTTAACCCCTTTTGAACTTTTGTGGGCTAACTTGGAAGAAGAATTAAAAAATTACAGCTTTTCCATCCATTAGATTGCTGCAAATTGGTAGAGTCCATGTCACGCCGACTTTTAGCACTGCCTACGAAATATTAAATTCGATATGAATTCTTAAAATAAAATACTTTTCCAGATATTGTCCACTTCACTTTTATTTTCAGATTGAAACTTTGCTTTTTTGTTATTTCTTGTTGCTTTAAAATAAGGCATTTTATAATTATTTTTTGATAATTAAGAAAATTTTAATATGAGTCACTGTATATATTTCCAAAGACGCTTTTTGCTCTGCTAATATTCTAAAGATACAAATATACCTTCTAATTTACCTTCTCAGGAAAGCATAAATTATCTAAAAAATATCGTTAGACTCAAGTAGAAGGCAATAACTGCCATTTATTTTTTGCAACTTTTTTTTGAATTCAATGTATAAACTGAATATACACTGAAATCGTCAAAAAAAAAATGTTTTAAAAAAAATGGTAGTTAAGGCCTTTCTACTTGAGACATACGACATACATAATTGTTTTTCATTTTATTTAATATAAATTACTACAGTTTTCAACTAATTGTGGGTTTAATTTCAGTAATAAAATAAAGATCGCCCACGATCATCTGCGAAAGGTAGCTTTTTCTAAGAACTTGGCATGCTTTACACTGTTTCCGATTATCAAAACAGATTAACATCTTTACGAAACATGGATTTCATATCTTTGCTTGTTGCTGCCAATAATTTTTAATTAAAAACCATAAAAAGAATTTTTATGCGATAAGTAAATTGTAGGAAGTATTAGAGCAACAACAGCAATTGTTGTTGGCCATAGATTTCATCAGTAGCACGATACTGGTTGTATTTCATTTAGTCGTTCAGATAAGTTTTGCTGATTAGAAACTGTGTAGAGAGACAATTAATACATTCGTGGATGATGACAAAATTCTTCAGATATGATGTGACTGCTTGTAAGTTAAACTAAATTGCGTGTATGTGGGTGTTTTTAACGGCTCCTAGACAAGCTTACAATTAGCTAAAGGGTGTTCCAAAATTAGGCAAGGAATTGAATCAAATAGGAAACGCCCTTTTTTTACATTTTTGATCCTTATTTATTTATTGTATCATAAGGTATACAGAATATAACTGTATACATATATGGAGAAATAGCACAGAAACCCCCCTCGCTTTTTATACACTTCTCCATGGAAAAGAATGAAAAGGTGTATACGACAATGGTTTACTAAAGCGTATGTAATTTCATAAATATTATAAAGTATATATACTACGGATCAATTTAATAAAATAGGTACATTAAACATTGTCCGTCTGTCCGCCTGCCTTAAAGAAATATAACTAAAATGATTTTACACTTTTATGTAGATTCTTCAAGACGGGTATATAAGATTAGGTACTATCGATCTTAACAATATATTGTACTTTAGAAGTAATAGCCCCAACTCGTGCCTTCAGTTCATATTGAAAATCATACACATATTCCATGATTGTGGCTGAATTTCCCTGATACCCAACTCGGCTCTTTCACACAAAACCGTGACTTCAATTACCAACCTAAAATGTAATCTAACGAAACTTGGGGCCGATTCCGGGCAGAAAACTGGATCTTAAAATGCTGTATGCACTTAGTGAACTGTATCACGGACTCACAGTCTTGCTGATACCGCATTTTGTCCAGTTCCATATCATTTACTTCATACAGAAAGAAGTGTTTCCTCATGTCGCAAAAGCGAGCACAAGTAAGAGAGACGCATCCCTCCATGTCGATGGAGAACTCAACAAGCTTGCAGTTAAAACAACATTTTTAAAAGTTTGTTTTACTTAAAAAAATGTCCAAAAAATTGTAAATATTGACCGCAAAATTTAATTCTTTTCCCCCCATTTTTTCTGGTGCGTTTTTATTGTGCTTTATGGCTTTAACATTTTTCAATTTAATTCTTATTTAATCGGACTATTGTTGTCGGCATTTAATCAAATTGTAATTGAAAACGTGATTCTTTTCTAATCAAATAGACAATTTTTATAAAATAAAAAGCAAAAATATATATCTTTTGAGCAACAAAAAAAAAAAAAAAAAAAAAAAAAAAAAAAAAAAAAAAAAAAAAAAAAAAAAAAAAAAAAAAAAAAAACACTAGAAGTGCAGTAAAATAAAACAAGAAGACAAAAAGAGATTAATAATAAAGATTTATTTGATAAATTGCGGCACCACAAGATAAATCTCAGTATAGAACTGATTTGGGGAAGGAAAAAAAAAGCCATGAAAATCAAACACAATTTCATTTTTCATTTCAAGACCAATTAAATATGCACCTGCCACTCATGGAAATTCGATCTCTTACTCGTATACTAATTGCTTAACGCATTAATCACAGCGGCTCTACTCGCAAGTCCGCTGTTAACTTTTTCACCCAAAGCAAACTGAAATTATGTAATCAATCGCTGGCCAAGTGTAGGGAGGCTAATCGCAACAACAGGTTTGATCATTTTTAATGGATTATCTTGTAAATTCATTAATAATTCTGATAAAATCAAAACGTGCGCCAGTAGTTGCCGTACTTACAACTGAATGAGAATTGAATTACACATGAAACTGACAAGCAGCCATAAAATCTAAAATCTAACAAGTTTATGATTGAACTCTACATCAGCAATTTGGATAAAATTAATTTAATTTACCAAAAACGGCAACGCTAGTGCAGTAGGGCCATTTAGAAGACTTTACAAATTTAGTAAATATTTTAAGCAAAACCACTTATTGGCGAAAACTGAAGAGAATGAGACATACATTAATTCCTCTTCTCTGCTTCTACTTCCCAACTCAGTCGTGCTAAAAGAAAAAACAAATCCTCTTCAAAGTGTAAACCGAGACTTTCCTTGTAAAATATTGAGTTTAAAAACATTTTTTTTTCATATATAATATATTTATTTATATTTTTTATTTAAAATTTATAATTAAGAGAACCATAAAAAAAAGTGGCCAGATGTAATACAACTTATACTCTGGACTTGGACTTTGACTTGGTGTAAAACCACACTCATTCTCATTCATATTGAGAACAACTTTTAAATTAAAACTTTGTATTTATTTTTGTTATAATTTTTTTTTTTTTAAATATTTCGTTACAATTTTTCATTGCTGGGTGACATTTGACACCTTCAAATTATTGTGGCAACATTGTGTTCTACATAATTTTATATGTTTATTTAATTTCTTTTTTATGCATTTTTCCTTTCCTCGCTTCCATTTACGTTTCGTTATCGTCCGTCGACTTTAAACTTTAAGAAGTAAAAAAACACGTTCCAACAATTCAATTAAAATGCCACACGTATAAAACAGATATTTTAATGTTGCCGTATTTTCGTTGCAATTTATGTGCCAATGATTTTGAAAAATTTGCAAAAGAATGTTATTCTCAAGTCAGAGCAAACCACAGTCGCTACAAAGTCAATATTTAATTGCATTCATTTCTCATGCAGGCAGGCAATAGGCAAAAGCCCCCTTGACAAGAGACGCCAACATTCAGTTCAAGCATTCCGTATGCTTTTTAAGATACAAGATCATTTTGTTCGAATTCAAATCCAATCAAATTAAATCAAATCAAACCACCCACAACACAAGCAGCATTCATTTGAGCGCAAAGCAATATTGAGACATAAAATTGGCAAATAAAAGCGATTTTAACAGCATCGTAAATACGCCACTAAGCTTTTTTGAAAATTCTACACTTTTAATAAAATAAAAAAAAAATAAATTCTCGATTGAATTTAGGCGGCAAAACTTCAAGGGTTTAGAATGGGAAAACTAAATAAAGACAATTCTTGGTTGAATGGCATGACGAAGCCGAGCAAATATTTTCAGGGGTGCGAGAAGGCGTAGCGACCGAGATAGCTCAGAGTTCAAACAAAAACCAACTTTTTCCCCCCGACTTATTTGGTTATTTATAAACAATTTTCATTTAAAACAATAACACTCACTCTATTCTCGCGAGAGAAAGAGCGCTGGCGGAAGAAATGAGATTTCCTGTCAAACCATTGTTGCCGAACATCCTCGCTTCCATAATGCAAACCTTATCAAAATCAAACATTTTCTAAACGCAACCGAACCAACCTGGAAATGATTTTTCCATACTGACAGTACGAGTAGCAGTTCTGTTACCATCATACTTCGGATCCTTGGAAAAATGTTAAACGAAATGAATATTTTGAAATAAAAGGATTTTGTGCTTAAATTTGAATCCGTCACACGTAATAGTTGAACTTTTGCGCCATTGATATCACATTTCAAATTGCTTGACTTTTAAAATTTTGACGTGCATCGTATGGTTTGACAGATGCTTGTTTGTTTTTTGCCAAATTTTAATTCATCTCTCATGATGCCAATTTTCCCCCTCCCAATCTTGATATCGAATGGGCGTATAATATGGCATACTTTCGAAATGCATGTTGCACAGTGCAACCCTGAATAAGAGAAAATTGTTTTGCGTAAACATGGTTTTAGGGAGGAGTGGTCGCAATTAATAATTTATTCCGCTCATGTGGTAAGTTTGCACGGTTCTTAACAAAAATAAATGAATAACATTTTATTATAAGTAAACATATTTTAATACAACCTTCCGTCATCACACGGAGTTGCCATACAATAAGGAAAATTAGTCGGACTTTGACCATACATATTTTTACGCTCAACGTGTCCTTTCCCGCCGACTCATTTTGTCAAGTCATATTTTACGTACGAAGAGATGAAAACGAGAAAATAAAAAACTTATTAAAAAGAGAGGTTTGCGGAGAAGAAATGAAACTGAAAAATTTTAATAATGTCTTCCCATTTACGTAATGCCTTTTAATTACTAATAGGCCGGCAAATCAACGTAGGGAATTTTCGATGTATTGTCGAATAAGTGCTACGAGCACTATGGTATCAAAAAAAAACCACCCTATCAACTTTAGAATCGGATTAAAAATGCCACATGCATCAGTAGAACGAAATAACATGCAACCCAGCGAGCTTATGAGTTCTAAAAAGAACACTTATTTGTAAAACAATTTCGTCAATCCATTTATCTCATCATTTTATGGCGACTTCAAATTAATTAATTTGTTTTAGGCAAATAAACACTCACTGACACACTCAATGCAACTCTAATCTGTCAAATTTGTATGCGTGACACAAAATTCTTATCAATCATTTAATCATTCACCTAAGAAACCAAATATGCGCAGCGGCAAAGCTTAAGGCAAAGAACTTTTATAACTTTTAATACGAAGTTAAAATTTTTCTTGGAATACTTTGTTTGTCGACAAAAGTTTTTTCAAAAATATTTTTTTAGATGAAATAAAGTTTTATAAACTGATAAGGTTTTTTTTTTTTTTTAATTACACTAAAGAAAAAAAAATTATGGAATTTATTGTTGGGCTGATAAAAATGTTCAAATATTTTCTACACAGCAATTTACTCATGTATGTGAGCTTTTTTTTAATTCCAAATACGAATAGTTTCTTTCATTTGAGCGAGTAGCAGAGTCTTATTGAAAGGAAATTAAATTTTTTTTTTTTATATAAAATTAGTTTTTTAAATCTTGACTTTGTGTTTTTAATTTAGGGAGCTTTTTTATGAGATGTTTCATTTTTTTCAAACAAGTTTTAGTTTACGAATTGGAAAGAACCTAATCGAGTTTTTTCAACTGGATATTTTTAGAGGATGAAAACTTAATCGTAAAATAATTATTCGAATAAAAAATGGCTAATGGCTTCATCCAAATTGTAATTGTAATATTAATAAAATAAATAAAAAAGATACGAATAAAAATTAATTGAATAGAACATATTCGAATAAAAAATACACAACGACATAATATTTGAACAAGAAACATTCGAATAGAAAATATTCGAACAAAAATTATATATTCAATAAATATATATATATACAAATATTGTATGTATTCGCGGAAAATAAATTCCAGAACATTTAATCGAATAAAAATCATTTGAATAATATATCTGATTAATAAGCACTTGTCAATTAAAAAAAAATAAAATAAAAAAATTTCGTTTGCAATTTCTAATACTCTGCTTAATAGCTAAAGTATGCATCACATATGTATTAGATTTTATTCGTATTCGAAGAAAAATTAGAATACAGAACGAATTCAAAAACTGCATTATCAAAAAAGGTTTTTTGATCCGAATAAAAAGGGTTTGATACAAAACTTTGATAACGGATAACGTTTGAAAATGTCGAAATGGTCTACGGATTCGCTCAAAACAATGCTTTTATTTTCAATGTATTTTATTTATATTTATATATATGTAAGTAATTAGCAATTTTTAGTTTCCAAGTTCAAACTTTTCAAAAATAAATTAAAAAAAATTAATTATTCGATTAAAATGTATTCGAATAAACCGTTCTCGATTAAAAATTATTTGAATTAAAAATTTAAATTATTATTAAAAATTATTATTTGATTTTTCGTAAAGGAATAAAAAACTAAAAATTACATAAAAAGATTGTTCAACTAATGCTGGCAGTAGAGTGCATAATTTTTCTCCATAATACTATTATTAAAGTTATTCATTAATTTTATTTTTAAAATTAAAACCAGATTGTTTCTCGAATACAATTTATGTAAATTAAAAAAAAACAGAATTACTTAATAATTATGCAAATGAAAACGACTCAAAAAAAAAGTTAATCGATTACAATTATTTTTTCAACATCATCCGCATGAGGAAATTTAAAAAAAAAAAATACCGTGACTTATAAGCTTAATTGTTTCAGTGTTAAGACGGCGAAAAAAATATTATTCGCGTCGAAATTATTCGAATATATTTTAGAAAAAAAATACTTTATACTTTTAAAATGTCATACCAATTAATCGCCAACTTTAGCTAAATTTTGAAAAGCCTACAACTCCAATCCTGAAGCAATAGTGACTTTAAGCTTATTTTCATTAAAAAAAAAAAAGAGAAAAAAGTAATTAGCGAGCTTTCTCATCACTGGCACAGATTCTGCATGAGCAGCACTTCACATTGCGATTTTAGTCAGTTTTTGGGCGAAACACTAAATGAATTTTTTTCGTTTTGTTTACTTTTTAACTCATTCAGTAGCGGTAAAAGCTTGTGCAAATATTACCGTGATATGCAGATATTTCGCATAATGTTTTTTATCATTTTTCAATTTACAAAAATAAAAAATGTAGAAATTAAAAAGTTTTAAAAATTATAATTAAAATGATATCATTCATAGTACAAACAAATGGGGTCGGATTTTATGGACTCTTTATATATAATTTCTATTGGAAACAAAATGCAAAAAGAAATAAAAAGGAAATAATAATGTGTTTCTCTAATCGGTGGCAATCAAGAGTGAGTACAGTGGGCGATAAAAATAGCCGTTGTAAATAATAAGTATGTTTTTTCATTTCTTTACAATTTATTTATGTATATGTGAGGCGTTTATTTTGAAAGTGAGGCAAGTCCATTAAAAAAAAAAACAAGACAATTGTAACTATAGTATAGTATAGCTCAGTATGATATCTGAGCTCTATCTGAATCTTTATACGAAAACAATTTTGCCTTTAACAAATTCAGAATTCGAATATTTGGTAGATAAAAGTTTCAGCTCTAAACAATATTGTAAAAGGCCATCTAGTGTTGAACTTATTTAATAAAGCAAAAGTTAAATTACACTTTTAATATATATATAAAGGACGATGAAGCGGTCCTCTGAAGGCAGAAGTCATGGCAAAAGATGTACGTGTTTCTGAGGGAAGGCTCTTCCAGTAAAACCAATTAAAATTTGGTAAATAATGTAAAACGAAAAACTTTTACGGGGATCAATGTGAAGAAGAGGGCCAATGTAAATAGGTGGACTTGACTTGCAATCCATAACTGGCTAAAATGCGATATTGAGCAAAGTAAAACTTCTGGAACAGCAGGGCCTGGCAGAGCAGCATTAAATTCACTTGAGATTGGCTTATGAATTTAAAACACAGAATAAAAAAATACGTCTATTAATATTTAACAATATTTTTTAAACTTATTGAAATGCAAATACTTTAACACTATAACTCGAAATGAAAGAAAAATGGACTTGTATCACTTTGCAACAAAATGCTCCATTTGATATCGTGTGTCTAATGTTGGACTTCGGTGTTCTTTATAAATTGAGCATTAATGCGGCATATTTTATTGCCCACTGTATTAATAATATGCAAAAGTAAACATAAACAAATAATAATTATATTTTTACAATTAATTGCTAAATCTATTTACAAAACTATTCAATTATTTTTGTTATTAGAAAAATGCTTATGAATTAAATAATGAAATGAATTTAATTGGTGGGAATAATTTCGAATTGATTCGCTTACCTTTGGCAATGAGGCTAATACTTGTTGTTTGACATCCCAGACCAATTTGTCGGAGGGGAATTGCAGACACTTGTAGACATTTAATTCGGGTACATGTATGCGCACCAGTAGCCAGCCATCCCGCGGCTCTGGTGGTGGTTCATCGTCAAATCCCGGCCCTGAACTATTGTCCATGTTGGCCGGGTTTTGTTTGACCTTCGGTGTGGGTGGATGATACGACGTAATTTTGAATATTTTTAATAATTACAAAATCTATTCCAAAAAGAATTTTTACATAAAAAAAAAAAATCCTTTAATTTTTTTTTAAATCTTTTCTCAGTGTGTTTTCAATTCACCAACTAACTTTATATGCTGCCACTTATTACGAATTAAAGAGGAAACTGTTTAAGGACGACCGCATTTGAATTTGAATTTCGTTTAATTTAATTAAATTTTTTTTTCTTGTTCGATTTTTTGACGACGTGCGAACTTAAAGCTCCCACGAGCACAAATGAGCTTTTATTTTGAAAGAACTTTCGAAATTTGTTTAAGTTAATTTTTTCCTAATGCAATCCATTATCTAAATATTTATTTTACTGCTGCAATTAGATTAAAATAACCGAATTTCATTTAATTTATTCTTTCTTTTCCCCCCGTTTCTTTTCGCTTTGTTTCACTAGATTATTTGATAGCTGTTGCAGAAACGCATGCCATTTGTTTTCGTAGTGTAAACATTTTAATTGTGTACATTTCCGTCCAGTTGCTGCAATATTGTTATTCACACCTCAGGCTGCAACGAGAAGAGCAAATGAAATACAAATTAATTTCGCTTCAGTTAATACACAGAATAAACACTCTACGTGAATTAATTGTTTTAAGAACTGTAAAGAAAAAATTATTTGAAATTCTTAAACGCATTCAAACTACTTACGAGCCACTTTTCAATTAGTTTTCGGCTTATTGGTGAGTAAAAGTGATATACAAAAGTGAACAATCAAAAGTGAATTTTCAGTTCTTTAAAAACACTTTGAATCTGATTATTTACTTAATCTGGCCGCCGGCTGGTGCAAAAAAAAAAAAATACCCTCTTGTGCTTTTTAGAAGTAAAGAAATCTTGAGAAACATTTCCAAATTTATAATTTATTTTATTTCTGGATAAATTTATCTGTATAATTCTATTGGTTTATGATTTTTTGCTTAAAAATGTCTTGAAATTAAGTGAAATGTGCATTTCACTGCGCGTTAATGCAGACCATCAACAAGCAATGCAATGTACAGGGTGACACACCACTTGTGGCACAAAGAAGAAAAACTTCAAATATATATTTTTTTTGTATTGCTTAGAAAAAGTTTTAAAAACGTTTGACCGCAAATGCGACTCTGAACATGTTTGCGGACACCTAATAATTTCAAGGAGCTGCAAAAATAGTTGTAATATTCAAAATCTGATTAGACATGACTTATATTAAGAATGGTCGGAACATTGTATTTTAGCCGTTATATACAATAAATGTTATATCACTCATATAGACGATGTGGTGACGTGAATGCTACAACATAAATGAATAACAATTGCCTTTAAACTTTGAATGTTAAAGCACTCACGCCATTTTGCATCACTATGAAAATGAATGTCATACGATTCGCGTCCGTGAAAGTGTTAATCATTTTCTGATTTCATAAAAGCCAGAAGCCTTCAAATTGGTATCGTCTCAATTGTAGAAACCGCTGCACCTCTGAACGCCCCTGGCTTGACATATAAAGAAATAGTTTTTGCAGTCTGGTCAGGTTAGCTTGGGGCCCAGCGGAAAGTAGAGTTTCTCTGGCTACTCACGCCATTTTGCATCACTATGAAAATGAATGTCATACGATTCGCGTCCGTGAAAGTGTTAATCATTTTCAGATTTCATAAAAGACAGAAGCCTTCAAATTGGTATCGTCTCAATTGTAGAAACCGCTGCACCTCTGAACGCCCCAGGCTTGACGTGTAAAGAAATAGTTTTTGCAGTCTGGTCAGGTGAGCTTGGGGCCCAGCGGAAAGTAGAGTTTCTCTGGCTACTCACGCCATTTTGCATCACTATGAAAATGAATGTCATACGATTCGCGTCCGTGAAAGTGTTAATCATTTTCTGATTTCATAAAAGCCAGAAGCCTTCAAATTGGGATCGTCTCAATTGTAGAAACCGCTGCACCTCTGAACGCCCCTGGCTTGACGTGTAAAGAAATAGTTTTTGCAGTCTGGTCAGGTTAGCTTGGGGCCCAGCGGAAAGTAGAGTTTCTCTGGCTACGCCTAGAAGCAAATGCTGTTTAAAATCATATCGCTACGGTTATAAATTAAATGAATAAAATTGGAATATTAATTTTTCGATTTTAGTGCAATTTAGTTTTAAATAATAAATTCATTTTTAGAACTCCTTTCGATCTTAATATTTTATAAATTAATTAATTTTTTTCTCTGGTTTTTCTCAGCTCTTCTATAGAAAATAAATTTCACTTGAACGGAAAAATTTATAATATTATTATTTTTGTAATTTAATCAGTTGATAAACCGATATAATCAACCTTAATTTAATGTAATAAAAAAAAACAATTAAATTTTATTTAAATAAAAAAATTTTTTAATTTTTAGCTTGCAAAAATATTAAATGATCGGAAGCCACTTAAGAAAGGTTTTATAAAAAATTGAAAAGTTTTTAATAAAATTTACCATGAAAATGGCAAGTTTTAATCTGTCTTTCTCCCCACCTGCCATAAAATAAAATAAAAAAAATTTTTGTATTTTAAAAAAAAAAAATAAACAATAACTTTTTGTGTACTTCTTTAATTTTTTTAAAATCAAAAAACAAGAAAAACAAGAAAAACAATAACAACCACAACAACAACAACAACAAGAAGAACCAGCATGTTGTTTCAATTGCTTTACAGATCCATTGTGTTTCCGTTTATTATTTTCAATTAAAATGAATGAACGACATAAAAACCTACAAAATCGAAAAAGAAGGCAAAACTCAACACAATGAATTGAATTGAATTGAATTGAATTAAATCTTTTTACATTTAAGTGCAACACGCTGCCGATTGTAAATAAATATTGCCCACACTGGCCAGCAAACAGACTGGGCAGTTCAAAAAAAAAAAAAAAATCTTTTTAATTTTTCCTCTTCGGCTTTTCGTAAAAGCTCTGCTTCATTTATTTGCACAAGAATTCATACACAAATTTATTTATTTAAAACAAAACGGA
The DNA here is from genome assembly GCA_963402855.1 of Ormia ochracea. Classification (NCBI taxonomy): domain Eukaryota; kingdom Metazoa; phylum Arthropoda; class Insecta; order Diptera; family Tachinidae; genus Ormia; species Ormia ochracea. The sequence continues at coordinate 9,411,119 of OY727109.1, read as the reverse complement.
ACCGGGCAAAGCAGGTATCAAACAGTGAAACGGAAATGAATAGAATGCACACGTAGCAAATGAATTAAAATAAAACGTTTGATTCGATTGAGCTTTTATAAATGAAATTGTACAACAACGATAAAAAAAAAATAAAATATTGGGAAAAATGCATTGGCTGATTATGTGTGCTTGGCCACGCCCCAAAAAGAAAAAACTTTACCAGCAACTGATTACTTTTAATCAGAGAGCATGATTTTGCATTCTGTGAATTGTAATGAAGAGAGAAACTTTGCAATTCTAAACAAAAAGTTTCGTAATGTTCAAATAATGACTCTGGAAAATGTGAATTTTTTAAATTAAATTTTTAGCAAAGAAATTTTTTGAATGGCTTGAAAAAGAAAGTACGAAATACAAATTAAATTCTTACAAAAATCGCCTTTTCAAAAAAAAAACGCGTCAAGTATAAAAATTTATTTAAAAATACCCTTCCCGATCAAAATAGATATATACACAGATCTAGGTTTTATATGGCCATTGTTATACTATATAAGAAGCTAAGTAAATTGAACTTTGTCCGCCTGTCTGTCCTCGACATTTTTTCATATTTTGCTTTAAAACAAAAATAAAAAACCGATCTGCTTAGAGTATGATAATTTCAGCAATTTAATTAGTTGGCCACACTGTCAAAAGGAAAGCTGATTGAGTTTTGTTCGTCTGCCATCGGTTATTTTTGGCATTTTTTTGCCGTGTAAATTAAATGTAAATTTTGCTTGAAACCAAAGATGAACAAACCCCCATCTCCTCAGAATTTTCTCAAAATTATCCAGTATAAAAATCACCAAAATCGCTTAATAAATAAAAGATATAGCCAAGGATCTACTTTTATAGATTTATAGCTGGGAATTCCAAAATAAACCATGAAAAATTACAAAATTAAAGTTTACTTCAAAATGTCATGGAAAATGTCTTCTATTTTTGGAGGCCTTATAAGTTTCGACACAGTTGATAACACTTTTTTTTTTTTAAATTGTAACTTCTTTACAAAAGTTTTTAAAAAAAATCAACAATTAATAGCGGCAATAATTGTATTTTGTTAAACAGGTTGGGAAAAGCTGACTCGATAGCGAATTTTTACTAGGAAATCTAAAAAGGACAGCAAATATAATCCAATGAAATATTTCTTTCTCTTTACATGGCAACAAGATCATTTCATTTTGCATCTTTACTTGTCGTCTGTAAAATTGTTCGTAAGAATTCTCCAATATTTGATGAAAATATTGAAAGGATTCGCCCCTCGATCGTATAATGGTTAGTATACCCGCCTGTTACGCAGTTGTCAGGGGTTCAATTCCCCGGGTAGCCAGAAGCCAAACGTCTCAGTAGCCAGTGCTTCTATACATATTGCAATTATATTCATATAATTGTAATATTTTTAGTAAATAAATAAATTGAAAGGATAGAATTTTATTGCACAAAAATTCTTTAGTAGAATTTACTTTAAGGCCACCAAAAACTGAGAAAATAAGTGATCATTTGCGCAAAACGCACAGAGTAGACAACACTGCTCATGACAAGTTCAGCCTCTTTCGCAGCTGCTGCAGACAAAGTAAACAATCAGTACCAGAGAATTTTTCTTTCTTTTTAATGATTCAGGGGCATGTCTAGCAATGCAATAAACAAAATTGCGCTCGTCAAACGTTCCAAAGCCACAAAATTTAAAAGTTCCCATTCTTGTGTTTTTTTTTTTGAGCGCATCTCTTAAATTTTACACACAATTTGAAGTGCAAAATTTATGTTTTGAATTCATATTTAAATTACAGTTTATTAAATAATTTAAAAATAATTCAAGCCTTCCCACAAGGCGACACTGCAGCTGCTAAGTTCATTAGAAATATAAAACATGCCAGTAGTGGTCAGTTTCAAATATCAATTCGTTATTTTAAATACATTTTCACAGAAAAAAAATACACATTAATTTCATCGGTTCAAAGTTGTAATTAAACATTAAAATACTTTTTATTTGCCTTTTTATTTTTATTTTTTTTTTTATTTATTATTATTTTAATTTGTTTGATGGTAAAATGTGTTCAACTTTGGACACGATGACTGACCCACTTTAATGGCAAATAAACAGCATAGAAAATTTTTCTTCTCTTTTTTTTTTTTTTTGTTTTTGCTTTAAGAATTTCATTATGTTACTTTTTTATTTTGTTCCGCATGTTTGGGAATGCTGGCCATATGCAAGTGCATGCGAGTGTGCAGCGTACACATACATTTTTATGATCGGTGTGTTAAGGCGGGCACCAGGTCCGGCACAATGCTGCACTTAATGCAGTTTAGATTTATTTTACGATGTACGGTTTTTTTTGTCAATTTTTTTATGCATAAATTTCAGTTTATGTGCAGATGCATTTAGTTCAATGTGTCAGTTGCAGTGACAGTGTCACATGTTGGAATTTCTAATACAAAAAAGAAAAAATGTAAAAAAGAAATAAAAGTGTTACATGGCTTTTATTTCCAGGAACAAGACGAATTTGCCTTCAAGGCTTAGTCACATAGAATACTTCATACGTATACTATATATACTTCTTCCAATGGCATAAAGGGGACAACGGAAAAGGTTAGGAGCAAGTAATACTTGGTTATTGTATGTATAGTAAATCATACTTACTGCCAACGAGTGGAATAGACCTGCAATAAAAACCCCAAATGACACTTGTCAAAGTACTGAAAGTATACAGAAAGTTGTCCAACCTTACCACACGTCAAATGTTTACATTTTAATATCTCGATTGACTTAAAGGCGGCGACGGAAAAGGTTATCGTAATTAATACTACGTTAACTTACATTAAATCAGCTGTTTTTATTGCAAATCCTCCTAATAAATTTTAAACTAAATTTTGCCAATGGAGTTTGACAATTTCCACTTGTCAAAGTATTAAAGGCGTGCATTTCCCATTTGGGGTTAACGTGGTTACCCCAAGGGGTTATACTATACAATTGTAATTATATATACGCAGTTTAATTTCATTATCAGTTGAGAGAATATAAAATACACGTATGAAGTCTATATAACTAAGGCTGTCCGGAAATGAGCAAGAAAAGCTTTTTATGTTGCCTTAAAGGCCTGTTAACTTTTATATAGCAAAAGTAAATATTTTTGGTAGTTTTTAAATCATTTTTTAGAAAACCGCCTTACAAAAATCGGTTTTATAAATCAGGAAAGTTCAGCTAATTTATTGGCTTTTTAGTGTTAAAATAATAATTAGAGTTTTCCCAAGCCTAGTAATAATATTAAATAAAAATCTCTTTCTTAAATATATGTACATACATACAGTAGAACCTGCAAAAGACGGACTCCAACAGTGGCGCAATTTAGTTGCTTAAGTCAGAAACCAGGACTCAAGGGAGTAGTGATACTCATGCAAAACAATTTACCGAAATTAAAAAAAATATATAATTTACACTCACAAAAAAAAATATAAAAAAAATTTTTAAATAAATTTCCAAAAATAAATTAAAAAAAAAAAATTTAAATAAATTTAAAATAAATTTAAAATAAATTTCTCAAAAAAAAAATGTTCTTCGAAATAGTAGACAAAGAAAGAATATGTTTCCTAAAACTCACTTAATTTTGATAAAACTTCGTTAATAACTAAAAAGCAAAGAGGTAGTGGACTATCACAGCAGGACATAAAATTCCATTAAAAATTTTCTTATATTTTTGCAAATATTAAAAATAAGAAAATATAAAATTATTTAAGAAAATTTCGTCGCAAATACAAGTAATTTATATTTTACAGCGTGGCGGCACACAAAATGTGCCACAAATATTTATTTGTATTAAAGGAATGTTCCATTTAGTGCCAGCCATGGCCAAACAAATTTATGCTGCGGAGCTTTAACTAAAACATTGCCAAACAAATTAATATCGCGGAACTTTTAATTCCGCTGGCCTCAAAGGTCACCAGACCTCACAGCAACAGCCTTGGAGTGGACAACTAGTAGGTACTAATTCTACTAATAATACCAGAAATATTCAGCATTCAAATTGATGTCTTCGGTATGCGGCATTCTAATACATTTTTTCCCCAAATTCGACAGCTGATTTAAAAAAAAAATTTACTCATGTTTAGTACAACTTCTTGAAAGTTGCATTACAAAACATTTACTTAAATCTATTCCATATTTTTCTAAGCAATGCTAAGATTTTTTATGGATTTCGTTAATGTACGGGCAATTTTTAGCTTAATATTTTTATTACTATTTTTTTTTTGAGTGTATTTTTAATTTAGCATTTAATTGTTTAAATTTTTGAGTGTAAATTCGCTATTTTTAATTTAGCATTTAATTGTTTAACTTTTTGAGTGTAATTCGCCATTTTTAATTTAGCATTTAATTGTTTAACTTTTTGAGTGTAATTCGCCATTTTTAATTTAGCATTTAATTGTTTAATTAATTAGTTATTCTGAGTTAACTAAAATTTTAAATGCTTCAATTAACATTACAAAATAATTTTATGCTGCAAAGAAGAATGAAATATTCATAAACAATGAAAAAATAATTGTATTTTTATTTAATAATATTTATTACTGCACATGAATTTGCAACATTAACGCAACGATGAGCAATAATTTTTTATTCATAACTAAATGCATGTTCTGTGTATTTTTTTTTTTTTTTAATATTTTATACGAATGCAATTACCTTAATTTATTTAAAAAATGTCTTTTATTTAAATAAATTAATTTGGCAGGCGAATTGCTTTGAAATGCTTCATGTTGCCATCTGCCATATGGCTGGTATGTTGCCTTCACTGAATAATTAGTTAATAAAAAAAACATAATTTAAAGAATATTTAATTAAATAAAAGGATTTATAAAAGTGGTTCAAACAAAAACTGCAATAAATTATTATAAACACTTAGCTACAGTAGTCCCTCACTTAACGGCTTTGATTTATAAGAGAAAAATTTTAGTCATATGTATATGCATCGTCTAGAAACTGAATTGAATGTGTTACTTTTACACGCCATACAATCATGTGACAATTGTAAAGAAGGAGCCAAAATGAATGCAAAACTTTCCCAAACTTAGAAAAGATTTGTTTTGTGTACCAAATTTATCGCAAGATTTGAATTTCCCGCCACTTGTGCAATAATGATGTTCTATCGCGTAAAGGTAAATTTTTATTAGTACGCTAAATTGTCAGCTGTCGAATTGGGACAAAATTGCAATCTTACTTTCATTTTGGGATATCAAAAATGAAATATTGGGACACAAAAATTCAAATCTTGAATCCATTTTAGTACATAATACAAATCTCGAGCTAATTTTTGGAAACTTTTTTCATTACTTTGGAATACAAATCAAATCTTATGTCAATTTTGGAAAATCATGCATTCATTTTGGGACAAACAACCAGTTTTACGTTCATGTGAGAACTCTTTCATAATTTAGCTATACAAATCAAATCTTTTTTTAAAATTTTACTTTCAAAAATCTATAATCCTCTTCCACTTAGTTTAATAAGTGTAGCTCTCCATTAAAGTTATAACTTTTGGGACAAAAAACAAGGCTTTTTCAAACGATTTTTCTTTAAAAATTATTGCGTATAGAGCGGAAACAAATTACTAACAAGTGAGTCTATGATTTGTCTACCAGTTCTTCCGGTTAGATGAAAGTAATCAGCAGCTGATTTGTGTCAAGCTTCCCGCAATAAATCAATCCAATTTTCATACCCTGATTAAAGCTTCTCACTCTAAAATTTAAGTTATTTATAATGTTTTTAAGCTGAAAAAAAAAACACGAGAAAAAGAAAGGGAGCACTTTATTCTCACATCAATTTAGAATGTTTTGGTTTATCGGCCGCATGGCTGCTGATTGTTAAATTTAAACACAAAATTATGGGCCTTTTCCGCAAGTGGAAAATCTCACATTGACCTTAAACGTCAATTGCTAAAGCAACGCTCATGTAAAAGAGATTTCAAGATAATTTCTGTAGCCAGTGCAAAATAAATGTCCCCAGACGAGAATTGCTATAAAAAAAAGTCCCAGAGACAACTTTATATAAAAATTGGCCTAATTTATAAGTAATTTTATTTAAATCTCAATTCATAAACAAATAATAGTTGCAAAGTGAATAATAAAAGCGCTGGCCGTGTTCAATGTTGTGGCCTCTTTGGCAGTTTATAATTTGAAGCTGTTGTTCATAAAGGCAAGTGGCAGAAAAATGGAGAGGGTGCAATCTGAAATCTCTGCCATTTTTGTGAGTGACTGTTTGCCTAACTGCAAGGCACCAGCAAATAAATAGCGTTATTATACACTTAACGATGACTTAACGATAAGCGATAAAAAAAAATATATATATATAACCAACTTTGTCTTTTATTCGCGCAGTGAGAAAAATTTTACTTTTGATAATGGCTAACTCGTATTTCAGGAAGCAAAAACTGCCCCTGGGCCATTTTTAATATGAACTTCATGTTATCGTAGCAGAGTCTGCACTGAAATGTTTGTGGGAAAATTTTGCGAATTTTTGGCACTCAAACAGTTGCTAAAGAAAATTATTATTAAAAAAAAAAGAGGGGGAAAGTACAAGTAACGGGTTTCGTTTGTTGCTGTTGCATTGACGAATACCCTCTAGAAAAGTTAGCAATTTTTCTTTTTTGTTCTTAAAACTAAAAATTACCTGAAAAAATTCGCCTTCTTCAAGACAAATGGAAAGTTGTTAAAAAAAAACATTTTAAATAAACAAGTAAAGTGCAAATAGTGCCGAATCATATACGCCTTTTCCCAAGCATATGTTGCATATATATTTGTGTACCCTACAATTATTCTGCATTGAAGTAAACCTTAATTTTCCCATTTTATACTGTATAAATTTGAGATCAAATTTTGTTTTTTCAAAAAAAAATTGATGGTCAATTTACACCGGAATACAAATGGGGAAAAGTGACGTGATGGGCATATCTTCTTATATGTATTCAGAATATACATATATACTTTATATGATTCCATAATAATTATATGTTGCATAGAAATTACCAACCCAATATCTAACCTATATATAGCCAATCCTTCCAACCAACCTATTTCTTGAAGTAGAGATTAAAAAAAAATCAATAGAGAAGAGCAGAGAAAGCTTAAACATAAAATGTACAGTGATGAAATGCAAGTAATCTGACAGTAAAAGACTAGTAACAGCAAAAAAGTGTGTTTCTTTGATATTTCAACAGCATTATTAACACCAAATTACTATGAAATATAATTTTTTATAATTTTTTCTTTTTAATTTCAGAAAACATCATCGTAATAACTCGGATTATTCTCTTAAGTGTGCTCAGCCGGCTGTACAAGACCAAAAGTTGCAGCTTAAAATTGTAACAGCTATTTCGTTATGCAGTATACCTTTCAAATTTGGACGCTTGCTTGAAGAGGTTTAGCAGGCATAGCACGCACTTATTACCTTAAACGATTGCCAAATATGGGCTAAAGTTACATATATACGAGTATTGAATCAATCAAACAATGAGTTCAAACTTATTGGCTCATATTACACATGCTGCTAGGAAAAGTTTCCGCAGAATTTCTTTGTGGCTAACGAAAGTTTTTTTTATATCGAAACACTTTTGCTATCGATAAGCCAATATTTTGGGTTGATAAAATGTTAACAGAGTTTTGCTAAGCAATTTTTTTTTTTACAAGGATTTCCTACAGGGGAAGTTAACAAACTTGTGATTGAAGAGATTTTCAGAGATAGTTTGTTTTTAACAGCATTTCTACGGAATTTTTCTTTTATAAATAATTAATAGAGGAAAAATGTTTAATCTCAAAATTGTGACATGTGAGTTAAATGAATAAATAATTTGGCTTCCTTTATTATATTAAATATTTTGAATTTTTTTTTATTAATTTTTCTTTTTGCATCTGTGAGAGAGGAGAGAATTTTAAAGAGAGGAAATTAAAATTGTGTAACAACTTAAAAATTTGTGTAGAAAAAATGAAAAAAAATTAAATAATTAATTTTAATTTTTTTTTTTTTTTTTTTTTTTTTTTTTTTTTGATAAATTATAAAAAACAAAACTGATTTCAGTGTACGAGTCCTAATCATGTTTCTGAAATAAAATTAAATATCTTAAAAAGAATTTTCGCTTGAATTTTTTTTTTTATTTTTAATGTTTGTTTTCAGTTCAAGTTCGCTGCTGTTTTGATTAAAAAAAAAACACATTTTTTTTTATTTAAATATAATACAGTGATATCGTTATATGTCAGGGTTAGTACACAATTAACTTAACTTGAAGGTGTTTTCAATTAAAGCAAGAAAAATTAAGCCCTTTTATACTTACAAGTTCTCCATATAAAAGAAGAAAGAAAAGTGTGACCAACTATAAAAAGCAAAGGAGCGGTAAATAAAAAGCAGGACCGAACATTTTATAACTGACATTAACGTCCGTTTTTTTTTTTTGTAACGTCCGATTTTTTTTTATTTAAGAATATAAAAAATATTTGTTATTAAATAAGTATAAGATAATAAACCACATTTTTCATGAATATTATTAGGTGGCGTAGCAGGCCCACACAGAGTTTACCCGCATATAGATATTAAAAGTGAAATACTTGTTCGGTAACATATTTTAACGCCAATAAAATCGTTAAAAGAAATCGACGACAGATTTTCTGTTTTCTTTCTACTTAAACTCAATTTCCGTAAAATAAAATTTTGCGTTCTTCGTTTCTTCGCACCTTTCATCGTTAAAAAGTATTCTATATAAAAACGATTTTACAGAAAAATCTAAACATTTTTCGAATAAGATGACTCTCTATTAATTTACAAGAAAACATAAAAATTTCATCAAACTGGACTACCTGTTTGGGAAAGCTTTTTTTAATTTGTTTTTACGTTTTTCATAAAATCAAATGAATTAATTATTCGAATCATATAATCGTTACTACCAACCACAACAGACATTGAGAACTTAAATATTTAACATTTATTGAGTCTTGTAAATTAAAAGATAAACAGGAGTGTTAAAAATATGTTAGTGTATGCCATAAATATTGCCACGACGCATAATACTTGTAAAAGCTCTTGTCAAATCGTTAAAAGCTATTGAGGCGTAGAAATAAATTAAAAGATAAAATGAATGATAAAAATATGTTAGCGAATGAACGGAATGTGAATAATCATAATGTGAACAATTATGTGAATCACATAATCGTTACTATAAACCGTGATAACGTTTGATACCTTAAACTCTTCACAAAATGTTAAAAATATATTACGAAGACGCGTTAAAACATATCATAAGCTTGCAAATCGTTAAAATTTATTGAATCGCTTTTCTAAATTAAACAGTAACACGAGTGAAAAAAGTATGCTGGCGAATGCAAACCCTAAAAACTGTGGGCTAGTTAAACTCTGGCCTAACCGTTAAAAGTTTGTGGATCGTAGTACTTTTGACAACATTTCCTTATGCCACCTATCCATTTATATGTGAAAAGCGTATGAAAAAAATTCCTAATGGATTTACAAGCGAGCTTTTAAATAAGAAACTGACTTCGGGCTGCTGGCTAAATATGGGTTCGAGACATCACGGTAACAACAGAGAGAACGGAATAAAAATAAATAGATTGACATTCCAAATTGTACAAAGCATTGGCCTTGGAGAGGCCATAAACACCAAATTTTTAATATACTGTGAGTACATTCTTAACGAAAATATGTTTTAAACTTGAAATACCGTAAAAGTGTTGAAAGAAAACAAATAAATAATAAATTATTATTTTAAATGTAACACGCACATTAATTAAATAAATAAAACAACGCTATTTAAAAAGTAAAGAAAGAAATTAATAAATTTCGTTTTAAAAAGGAACACCTGCACTTAAGAACATAAGAAATTCCGGCCACATATGTAAGCTATAGAATGCCATCTCATAAATAATTCCGTTTGGCCGAAAGCCTGAAGTTATAAATTCGATGACGGGTTTGAGTGACAAAACTGAATGAGAATTCGAGAAAGAACTGACAACTTTTTCTTTAAATTTTTCATTAAAAATGTATTTTTGTAAATTTTTTCTTACACTTGCTCCACTGTATTTTTTTCTTGTGAATATTTTGTATAGGAAATTAAAATTTTATTGAAATTAAAATCGAAATCACCAAATTCAATGGCCAACAAAACGTAACTGATTGCGAAATTGTTTGCCCTGTATTGGATAATATTGACTCCAATAACATTTATACATTTTCAAACACACAACTCACCCAATAATCAATATTTAATGGTATAAAATTAATACCTTCGAAAGAAAACAGATCTCACCTTAGAAAATAAACTATTATTAGATAAAAAAAAAATTTATTAATTCGTTAGAATGCAAATACTTAGTACCTAATATATAAGCCAGCAATTAATATAACCTAAGAAAGAAGTAAGAAAAACAAATTTTAAACACCTATCAAAGAAAATATTATAAAATATTATAAAATAATAATAATGCTTTGTACCTAAGAAAATAACTTTGTAATACCTAAGAGGGAAATTAATTAATATCTTAGAAAGCCAATACTTGGCACCTAAGAAAGTAAATATCAATAACTTAGAAAAAAAAAATAGTCAAGAACTAAGAATATACTTAATTCCCCAGAATATACTTAAATTCTCCATGCTTCAGTATATGTCATAAGAATTATTTAATACCTAAGAAAAGAATGGACTGCAACCTAAGAAAATAAATAGTAAAAGTATAAAAGAGAAGCAGCATTTTTTATTTATGGAAAGGAAATAACTGCCACCTAAGAAAATAAATATTGATATTAAGACTTGGAACAAAGAAAATATTTGATTGGTACCTAATAAAAACGATTTTAGCTACAAACACTCTTTTAATTCGTCGTTTATCTTTGTAAATACTCATCTGGTCCAGAATTTTATAACATACAAATAATATTTTTTACTTCGGTTCTGAACTCTTAGAAACAATATATTCATTAGCATTTTCGGAGTCACTTTCAGTTGTAAACCTAATTTTATTCAATTTTTCTGTTGGTACAAAACTTATGTTACACCTCATAAATATTTATAAATATATCGATTAGTAAATACAATTTCATTAAAATGTTTTTAAAAAA